>JAJPUD010000844.1:164244-260810 GCA_023553655.1 Myrmecobius fasciatus | reverse complement strand
TCCTTCCTTCCTTCCCATCCTTCCTTCCTTCCTTCCTTCCTTCCTTCCTTCCTTCCTTCCTTCCTTCCTTCCTTCCTTCCTTCCCATCCTTCCTTTCTTTCTTTCCTTCCTTCCTTCCTTCTTTCTTTCCTTCCTCCTTTCTTTCTTTCCTTCCTCCTTTCTTTCTTTTTTTCTTTCTTTCTTTCTTTCTTTCTTTCTTTCTTTCTTTCTTTCTTTCCTTCCTCCTTTCTTTTTTTCTTTCTTTCTTTCTTCCTCTCTCTGTCTTTCTTCTTTCTTTCTTTCTTTCTTAATTCAAGATTCCTTGGAGCTAAGCAGTAAAACTACTGGAAAAATCTGTGTACTATATTTAAAAGTGAAAGGATTACAGAATCACATTTTGCAAGTTGGAAGGGACCTTGAAGCCATTTAGTCCAATCTGTACACCAAAGGCAAACCTCCTATAACTGACAGAGGATCATCCAACTTCTATGTAAGGACCTCAGAAGAAGGGAAACTCATCATTTCTGAAGGTGATCCATTCCATTTCTGGACAGTTCTGATTATTAGGAAGTCCTTCTTGATATCTCTCCTAAATTAGCTTCTTTGCCACTCCTACCCATTGCTGTAGGGTTCTTCCCCCCCCCCCCCCATCCCAATCTTCTTTTCTTCTAGTCAGAAACATCCATTTCTTTCAATCACTGACCATACATTAGTTTGAGGCCCTCCTGGTTGCCCTCATTTGGGGCCTTTCCAGCTTATCAATATCATCCTTAAAACACTTAAATCATTTGATTGTAAGGTCTTTGGGGGCAGGAGCTGTAAAGTTTTTGTTTGTTTATTTGTTTTTTTAATTTGTATTTGTATCCTCAACACTTAGCATAGTGTCTGTCACATAGTAGCTTGATAAAATGTTTATTGACTATTGACTTAAGCTTAGTGCCCCAAATTGAAAGCCATAGTCCAAATGAAATTTAACCTGGGACTATCACCTCTCTATTCCTGGAAATCAGCCTCCTCTTAATGATTTCCAAGATTACATTAGCTTTTTTAGGGGGAAAGGGGGGATGTTCAGAGAGAACTGCCATATCACTTGGCTAACTCAAGTTGAATTTGCAGTCTATTCTGAACCCTTCCCTACCATACCTTTTGTGTATTCCTGCTTTTCAGGTTCAGATCTAGGAACTGATACCCTGTGAGCGCATCTTTATGGCACACTCCATTATCCTTTTAGCCTTTCCAGGTACTCTATTAGCCTTTCAAGGTATTCTATCACCCCTCATAGCCATGAGTTCATATTTAACAGAAGGGTCACTAAGAGTATTAGACAGCAAATTCTGAGAAAATTCAGAAAGTGGAGGGGAGACTTCCAGTAATTTTCCCTTCATCAAGATAGACTTCCCTGGGCTATTCCTGTATCCTTTTTTATATCCAAACATACCTTCTTCTTTCAGTGATGGAAGAGTTTGCATAAATCTCATTTACCAAATAACTGGTAACGATTTTAAAATTTTAAACTGGTCATTTTGTCATTATTTATTCAATACCTCAAGGCTTGTTCTTTAATTACTATATCTGGCTGCTTTTCATGGCCATTTTCAAAATGCAATTAGGCCAGGCAGCACTGGACTAGGTGTGGGTGAGATAGGTCCTTCTGAGGCTTCTGCTTGATTTAGGTTGAGTCCCCAGTAGGAGTGCACAAAGATTCTGAAGTGGTTTGTCATTTTCTTATTTAGTTCATTTGAAAGAGGAGGAAACTGAGGCAAACAGGGTCACATAGCTACTGTCTGAAGTTAGATTTGAACTCAGGTCTTCCTGAACTCAAGTCTTCCTGGCTCTATGTTCCATCTATTAATAATTCATCTTTCTAGTCTTCATTTCCTTATCTGTGAAATGATGGATTTGGACTAGGTGGTCTCCCCAACTCTAAATTCTAAGAAAAAAAAAAACTTTACTACTACTATTAAAGACAGATAAAGTGCATTTTCCCTTGGGGTAAAACTGAAAGGGAGAGTAACCTAGTTAATCACCCAGTGATTATGAGGAATACTGTGAATGTTTCTGTTGAAGTAGCAGTGGAAAATAGGATCACAGAGAAAGTTTAGATTAGTAAAAATGCTTCTTTCCACCTTCAGCATGCTTGTTAGTCCTAAGCAGACAAAGAGGAATATGGGACATCCTCTCATTCCTGTTGCAATTTGCATCTGGTAGAAGGGGAGATGGAGGCAGTCTCAGGCCTCAGACACTAATTGTGTGACTGGGCAAGTCACTGTTTGCCTCAGTTTCCTCATCTGTCAAATGGACCAGAGAAGAAAATGGCAAACTACTTCAGTATCTTTACCAAGAAAACCCCAAATGGGGTCATAAAATGTCAGACATGACTGAAATGACTGAACGAGAAAAGAGATAGAGACAGTTAGGTTGCTCAATAAATAGAGCACAGGACCTGAAGTAAGAAAGATCTGAATTCAAATTCAACCTCAGATACTTGTATCTAGGTTGTACAGTGGTTAGAGTGCAGGGCCTTGAAGTCAGCAAGACACTTTTCTGAATTCAAATCTGGCCTCATACACTCACAGAAACTTAATACTCATGTGATCCTAGGCAAGTCATTTAACTGTTTGCCTCAGTTTCCTCATCTATAAAATAAGCTGAAAAAAAAAATGACAAGCCACTCCAGTATCTTTGGCAAGAAAATTCCATGAACAAAATGTTTACAACTGAAAGACTGAGTAATAACAACAACAAGAGATGGAGCCAGTTTAAACATGGATCTTTATATTCCTGGTAAAGGACATAAAATTTGGAGTAGGCTCATTTGCACAAAAGCTAGGAGGCTTTGAGTAGCTTGTTTGCATATGAGAAGACTAGAAAAGCAATTTTGCAACCAACTCAGACAATAAACTTGCCCCATCCTTTAGACTGCCTCTTCCATTTCCTGGAACTGTTCATTTGCATAGACCTACAGGAGAAAACTGGAGAACCTTGAACCTCAGAGCTGCACGGTGATTTTTGGGCAAATCACTGTGTCCTCATTATGGTCTATCCTGAATCTGGGAAATGTACTAGATGGTCATGATGACTTAGTAGATTCAGTTCTGAACCAGAGAAAGAAGACATTGTTTTCCATTTCCGGAGATAGCAAGTCTCAGAGTTGAGGCTTTAAGGGACCTAAGGGAACCTTCAAAGGTTCCAAATACTCCCTGGGCTAAGGTTATTTGCTCATTCTGAAAGACAGCATGGTTTAGTGGATAGTGTGATGGAGTGTAGTTACCAAGAACTGGATTCAATTACTGACATGTCAACACCAGTTAGGTAATCTTGTGAATAAATTGGTCCTATGGTCATTGCCTCAGTTTCTTCATCTGTAAAATGGGGATAATAGCACCTACTTCTCAGAATTGTTGTGAGGACCAAATGAAATAATGGTTGTAAATTCAGCACATAGTAAGCAATATATTAGCTGTTCTTAGTACCTCTGAGCTTCACTTTCCTATTTGTAGAATGAAGGTTGGACTCAATAGCTTCTAAAAGTCCTTTGTAACTAAATCTGATCCACTGAAAGAAGATAATTCTAATTTTACAGATTAGTAAAGATACTGAGGGTGGATTTATTCAGGGTCACATGGCTAGTAATTTTCTGAGGCAGGATTTGAATTAAGGACTTCCAGATTCGTTATGCCATTTAACTAAGACATGTAGTTAGAATGTTCAATCATTCTTTCAGCCATGTATGATTCTTTGTGACCTCATTTGGGCTTTTCTTGGCAAAGCTATTGGAATGATTTGCCATTCTCTTTCTTTAGCTCATTTTATAGATGAGGAAACTGAGGCAAATAGGGTTAAGTGACTTGGCTAGTATCACACAGTATTTCTCAGTATCTGTCATACTTCTCATATTTGAAGATTGCAGGAAACTTGAAGAGATAGCTAGTATGCCAGAATTAGGATCCTAAAATATCTCAACAAGCTGGAACAAAACTGTGATGCTTGGTTTAAAAAAGAAAAGTCAACTTCACAAGCAGACATGTCTCAATATGAATTCCTGTGAAAAGGATCTGGGAGACTGAGTAAACTGCCAGCTCAATATGAGTGACATGATAGTAGAGAAAAATACTAATTTGCTCATAAAAGGCATTAATGAAAGCAGACTGCCTAGAATGAGGGAGATGAGTCAACTTATACTTTGCCCTAGTCGAAAATCACCTGGAATATAGTGGCCAGTTTGGGATCCTATTTTGTAGGAGGAACATCTTTGTGATGTTGGGGGAACTGAAGTTTTTTAGCTAGGAGAAGAGATTTTGCAGGGAAATATAATAGCCATCTCTAGAAGGCTTCTTACATTTAGTACAGACATACTGAAATTCATAGTCAAAGATGAGAGTAGTGCTGGAATCTCCACTTCTCTCAGTCCTATGCTCAGGCATTTGGGTATGGACCAGACCCTTGCTAGGGGAAGTCTGACCTCCAGTTAGAGGAATTAGGCTTCCTTTATTTTTATTCTTGGCTCATTAAACCCCATCCTTGGCATCCCAAGGACAATGTTACTTTTTGTGGAGTATAGGAGGAGGCATTCAATATACATTATTGAAAGGGAATAAGAACAGTGGTTTACTCCTGCCCAGAGAGAAATGTTAAACATAAAAGAATTGCAGAGGGCATTAACAGAATGATTAGAACAGCATTCAGTAATTGAACTTAGAACTATGGTTACAACCCATTGGGAGACTAATGGTTTGAGCCTTATCAAAACATAAAGCAGTTGTACAATACTTCCAATTAGGCATTTCACATTTCATTGAGCATTTTCACCATTCAGTTGCTCCTGGAACTTCTTTGCTTGGCCCCTCTCTTGGCAGTGGACCAACTCTATGATGCAGAAACTTCCCCTCTGTCAACTACCATTGTTCCAATGGATGGCACCACCTCCATGCCAGTGGATACTTCTGTTTGCTATTTTGATGGATTATGCTGCAGCCACAGACCTTTGGAAACTCATAAGAACCCCTGGACACTTCCCATCTCAAATACTTATTCTCTTAAGATCAAGAAAGAAGAAATGCACAGAGTAAAGGTGTTCAGGGGCCTGGATAAGTCACTTTGTAGCTCTAGCTGCCCCATGGGAAAGATCACCATTCAATTGAGATAGAGAAGCATCCTATTCTTCCTCACATATTCCTGGAGTCACATCTTATTATATAAAAAGGAAAAACTGAGACACTCCAGCCTGAAGCCATATCCTCTTTTTAAAAGATCATTTGAGTCATCAGCTCTTCCAGTTCAGCAGCCAGTGTGAGGATTCTTCATTATCATACAGTGCAAGATTTTTCTGTGTGGCTGGAAGTAGGTACCTATCTCTACTACCTCCTCTGAAGCAAAAAAAAATAAAGAAGGAAAGAGAGAAAGAGAAAAGGAGAAAAAAAAGAGAAAGAAAGGGAAGAGAAAGAGAGGGAGAGAGAAAGAAATGAAAGAAAGAACAGAAGGAGGGAGGAAGGAAGAAAGGGAGGAAATGAGGGGAGAAAGAAGAGAAAGAAATTCACATGACATATTGGAAGCGGGCAAAAAAAATATTTGTACAAACTCTACACAACCCAGTGGGGGAAAAATATGAGCCTGTTCCATGTGCAAAAGAGAATTAAATTTCTTCACTTCAGGGTCAATGGTGTGAGAAGAATAAAAAGTCTGAGAGACAAAGTTTCTGGATAATTAATAATCAATGTATTAATTAGGACAGCCAATAATCAATAAATTGATGGTCAGAGATGCCTCTCAGTAACCAAAGACAAAGCCATGGAGATCATAGAATGCTTAAATACTTCTGAAAAAGGAGGTGCTCCTGAAAGGTGAAAATCAATCATGACTGGTAAACAATTAATGAGAGGATGGGTAAAAGTGTTCAGTCCTCTTGGCAGAGAATAGATTTCATCATGATACTCAGCTGCTCCCAGCCTTCTGGACAAATCTATCTCTATTCAGACCACTCTGGGTGGTTTTCTCCTTCATAAATTGGGCCATTGTAAATTCTAGGATTCAAAGGACTGGAGTTTATTTTTTTATTTTTTATTTATTTTTTTTTGCTGAGGCAATTGGGGTTAAGTGACTTGCCCAGGGTCACACAGCTAGGACGTGTCTGAGACCAAATTTGAACTCAGGTCTTCCTGACTTCAGGGCTGGTGCTCTAACCACTGTGCCACCTAGCTGCCCCTGGAGTTTATTTTCTAAGGGCAAAAATTCACCTAGATTAGATTCTCTTTGTAAAGTCTTCTAGTTGGCGGAGGGGTCCTATCCAAGATTATAAGGCATATACCTGGAGGAGGGCAATCTCATCTATCAACAATATCCTTCAAAGATTGACTGACTGGCTAACAGGGGCTGGTCCTTGAATGAGAAAATAAAGGGGGAAAAAACCTGAATTCTAATTTAATATATCAACCTAATAGAAAATAATAAATCCTCTCAGAACCAGGATCAAGGTTTTCACATTATAGCAAGCCAGAATTTAGCATGCTCTGACTTGAAGACTTTCTGAGAGGTAGAATGGTAAAGTATAAAGAAATCTGAATCTGGAGCCAGAATTTGTTTTTGTTTAGTCATTTCAGTTATGTCCAGTTGTATCTGATGCTTTATGATCCCATTTGGGTTTTTTTTTTTTTAGGTCAAAGATGCTGGAGTGGTTTGCCATTTTCTTCTCCAGCTTATTTTACAGATGAGGAAACTGAGGCAAACAGGGTTAAATGACTTGCCCAGAGTCACATAACTAGTATGTGTCTGAGATCAGATCTGAATTCAGGAAGATGAAATTTCCTGACTCTAATCCCACCGCTCTGTGCACTATAGCACCATCTAGCTGCCCACTAAATCCAAATCCTGATACCACCATTTATTACTGCACATCAAAATGAGAGGGTGAGACTTGGTGACTTTTAAGGCCCCTTTTAGTTCTAAAACTATGATTCTATAGCTTAAAGCTGCTCAGAGACTGAATATGTTGTTTTAAGAAGCAATATCTTTGGTGACACAGGAGTTTATCAAGTTAGGGCTAGATGGCCATTTATTGGGTTAGGTAGATTGGCATTCATGCTTTAGGTAAGGTTTAGACCATAGATTTCTTTTCACGAATGCTCTCTCTGTGTTTCTGTTTCTGTCTCTGTCGCTGTCTCTTTGTCTCTCTCCCTCCCTCCTTTCTCTTTGTGTGTGTGTGTTTCTCCACATACACATTTTGGTAGTGATGGTTAGGGGTTTCAAACTTGTAATTTTTCTTTTAAAAATTTTAATAGTATTTTTCTCCAATTACATGTAAAGACAAATTTTAACTTTCATTTTTAAAAAAGTTTGAGTTCCAAATTTTCTCTCTCTCTTCCTTATCTCCCTTCCCTAAGATAGTAAGCAATTTGATAAAGGTTATATATGTGCAACCATGTATAACATATTTCCCTATTAGTTAAATTGTGAAAGAAGAAACAGACCAAAAGAAAACATATGCACACATAAGAAAGTGAAAAAAAAATGCTTCAATGTACATTCAGACTTTTATCAGTTATTACTCTGGGATTGGATAGCATTTTTCATCCTTTGGGGTTGTCTTGAATCATTGTTTTGCTGAGAATATCTGTCATTTACAATATTGTTGGTGTATACAGTGTCCTAGTTCTGCTTTATTTTGCATCAATTCATGTAAGTCTTTCCAGGTTTTTCTGAAAGTAGACCATTATTTCTTGTAGTGTAATAGTATTCCATTGCATTCATGTCCCACAACTTGCTCACTCATTCCCCAATTCATGAGCATTCCCTCAGTTTCAAGTTCTTTGTCACCACACACACAAAAAAAGAACTGCTCCATATATTTTTGTAGAAGTAGATCATTTTCCCTTTTTTCAAACCTGTAATTTTAACAGTGTGTGGGAACTCCCAATGTGGAATCTCCCTCCAGCAAGTAGATAATATCTCATCTGGAATTTGTCACTTAGAGTCCTTGAGGATTGCTCGAGGCTTGGAGTGATTAAATGACTTGCTTCAGAGCCACACAGCTACAAAAGGCAAGGAATCAAGACTTGCATCTTCCTGATTCAAAGGCCAGCTCTCTATCCTCAAATTCAGAGGGATTTCTTCATAATTTATAAAATTAATGCAGAAAAAGAGTAATTCATCCCTACATCTTTCCTACACACACTATACATGCACACAACCTTTTTTAGAGACCATTAAGTGAAAGCACCTGACCTGTGCCTCCCCTAATTCTACATTCGAGATTCTTCCCCTCCTTAAACTTCGTTGTCTCTTCTTTTCTCTTTTCCCTTCCTTCCCCTTCCTCTGCCTACAGCCTGCTGGGATACTAGGAAGGGCAGCCTGGTGGCGGAGCTGTCCACCATTGAGTTCAGCCACAGGGATCCTGTCTTTGGTGCCCTCTGGCTGCAGTCGAAGACAGGAACAGAATGTTTCTCCGCCTCCACTGATGGACAGGTAAGAGAAAAAAATGGGTAGGGTACAAGTAGAGAGTGCAATAGGCTACATGTAAGACAAAACTTCCCCTTTAATATTAAAGAAAGGACAAAACAGAACCAGGGAAGCTTATAAAATCACAGGCTCCTGGAAGATTTAAAGAACACCAGTCTGATGTGGGTCTTGTTTGGGGTTTAGTGAAGAGGGAGATTTGCAGTTAGAAAATCTGGCTTCAAATTTTGGTTCTGCTGCTTACCTACCTTTATGACCTTGGGCATGTCAGTCTACCTGTTGGTGTCTCAGTGTTGTTTTTATCATTCTATTATAAGTTGAGGTAGGGACTATCTTTTTTTTTTTTTTTTGGTAGCTCCAGTGACCATCACAGTGCTGGGCACATGGTAGGCAATAAATGTTTTGTGAAATGAAGTACCTGGAAAATAAGGACATTGGACTCATTCATCCCTAAGGTTCCTTGCTAACTCCTAAATGCTGTAATTCCTAGTGTTGAAAGAATAATTCTTTATTTGGGCTTTTCACCCTAGTTAACAAGACAAAACTCAGGACAAAGCAAATGAAAATGAGTTTATTATAATTACCTTAAAGTACTAATACATTGATGGGTGATCCTTGATTTCAAGGTGGGGACAGCTTTTATCTTTTTAAAAAATGTATTTATTATTTTTATTTTTAAAGACAATCCAGAGAAGTCCACCTCAGCAAAAGAGGTTGGACCCTCCCATCTCAGTTCTTCCTCAATTTGCAGGTGACAAAGAGCAGGTACTATAAAACACTGCAGAGTTGGTATCTCTGATGTGGAGCTGGAACTTTAATCAGTGCATCCCACTTCCATTGTCAGAACTTAAATCAACCCATCTTTTTTCCATGCTCACACACAAAGGTAGGCCAGTTCCTGAGACTGACTTGAAGACAGATTCAACCTTCTCTAGGGGCTACTCATTCATTGTTTATGTTTGTTCTCCACTGTGACCCACCCTAGCTCCTCCCTAAACTACTCCCTAACTTCCTAGACTCTGCCCTTACTTTCCTCCTTCTCTTCTCACTCATCTTCACTTCACCCACAGCACATTGTTTAATTATTTTTCTTTTAGCCTGTAAACCTTTTCACTCCAATAAAGGGCATCCATGGTAAATTTATGCCGATATGAATTATTTACACTCCAAATGTTCTCCCACTCCTTGGTACCTGAATATTTTGTACCTGCTACTTCATCTCCTACCCCACCAGATCTTCCCTCAACACTGATTGGTAAGCTGGGCTGAATACAATGAGGTACTGACTGAGTCAATCTAATTGTCAATACTAGTAATGAAACAAAGGGAAAGGAGTTGGATTTTTGGCAAAGGTTGGCCAGTCATCCTCTCCCTCTCCCTGGCCAGACTAGTAGCCAGGACATTGAAATGACAGTTAAAATCACCCATAAAGAAGGTAGTTTTTCACTATATTATAAAGCAGCGGTCATCAAAAACATTTGGTACTGGCTGAGAAATAGAGCAGTCAATCAGTGGCATAGGATTGGTTATCAGGACAATCTAGGCAATAACCTTAACAATTTAGTGTTTGATAAACCCGAAGACCCCAGCTTCTGGGATAAGTACTCACTATTTGGCAAAAACTGCTGGGAAAATTGGAAACTAGTGTGGAAGAAATTAAGGCTGGACCCACACTTAACACCGCACACCAAGATAAGATCTAAATGGGTTCATGATCTAGATATAAAGAGTGATATTACAACCAAATTAGAGGAACATAGGATAGTTTACCTCTCAGACCTGTGGAGATGGAATAAATTTATGTCCAAAAAAGATTTGGAACTCTTAATTGAACAACAGATAGATAATTTTGATTATATTAAGTTAAAAAGTTTCTGTACAAACAAAACTAATGCAGACAAGATTAGGAGGGAAGCATCAAATTGGGAAATCATTTTTACATTTAAGGGTTCTAATAAAGGTCTCATCTCTAAAATATATAGAGAATTGTCTCATATTTATAAGAATTCAAGCCATTCTCCAATTGATAAATGGTCAAAGGATATGAACAGACAATTTTTTTAAATTTTATTTCATTTGCATAACATATGTGTGGGCAATTCTTCAACAATAACCCCTACATAGCTCTCCGTTACAAAATTTTACTCCCAACTCCCCACCCCTCCCCTAGATGGCAGGATATCCACTACATGTTAACTATGCTAAAATATTGGCAAATCGAATATATGTATACATATTTCCAAACTTATCATTGTTGTGCAAGAAAAATCTTATCTACACAAACGATATATCAGATAAAGGAAACACAATGTAAGCAAAGGTCAATCAAGGAGTATGAGAATGTTATGTTGTGGTCCACATTTCACATCCCTCTCTCTGGGTGTATATGGCTTTCTTCAGTGAACAATTGGAGGTGGTTTGAAACATTTCATTGTTGAAGAGAGCCACGTCCATCAGAATTAATCGTCATATAGTACTGTTGTTGCCGTGTATAATGATCTCCTGGTTCTGCTCATTTCACTCAGCATCAGTTCATGTGAGTCTCTCCAGGCCTCTCTGAAATCATCTTTCTGGTCATTTCTTACAGAACAATAATATTCCATAATATTCATATACCATAATTTATTCAGCCATTCTCCAATTGAAGGGCATCTATTCAATTTCCAGTTTCTAGCCACTACAAAAAGGGCTGCCACAAACATTCTTGCACATGTGAGGCCTTTTCCTTCCTTTATGATTTCTTTGGGATATAAGCCCAACAGAAACGCTGCTGGGTCAAAGGGTATGCACAGTTTGATAACTTTTTGAGCATAGCTCCAAATTGAACTCAATTGTCTTGAACAGACAATTTTCAGAGGATGAAATTAAAACTATAATCATATGAAAAGGTGCTCCAAATCACTATTGATCAGAGAAATGCAAATTAAGACAACTCTGAGGTATCACTACACACCTGTCAGATTGGCTAAAATGACAGGAAGAGATAACGATGAATGTTGGAGGGGTTGTGGGAGGGCTGGGACACTGATGCATTGTTGGTGGAGCTGTGAACCGATCCAACCATTCTGGAGAACAATTTGGAGCTATGCTCAAAAAGTGATCAAACTGTGCATACCCTTTGACCCAGAAGCGTTTCTATTGGGCTTATATCCCAAAGAAATCATAAAAGAAGGAAAGGGCCCCACATGTGCAAGAATGTTTGTGGCAGCCCTTTTTGTAGTGGCTAGAAACTGGAAACTGAATGGATGCCCATCAATTAGAGAGTGGCTGAATAAATTATGGTATATGAATGTTATGGAATATTATTGCTCTGTGAGAAATGAACAGCAGGATGATTTCAGAGAGGCCTGGAGAGACTTGCATGAACTGATGCTGAGTGAAATGAGCAGAACCAGGAGATCATTATACCCGGCAACAACAATACTATATGAGGATCAGTTCTGAAGGGCGTGGCTCTCTTCAACAATGAAATGCTTCAAACCAATTCCAATTGTTCAGTGAAAAAAGCCATATATACCCAGAGAGAGGGATGTGAAATGTGGACCACAACATAACATTTTCATGTTCTCTATTGAGGTTTGCTTGCATTGTATTTCCTTTATCAGATTATTATTTCTTGTAGATATGATTTCTCCTGCACAAAAAATGATGTGTGGCAATAACTATACATATATTCAATTTCTTAAGTATTCTAACATAATAATCATGTAGTGGATATCCTGCCATCTAGAGGAGGGTGGGGAGTAGGGGGGAAAAATTTGTAACAGAAAGCTTTGTAAGGGTTAATGTTTAGGAATTACCCATACATATGTTTTGCAAATAAAAAGTATTAATAAATAAAAAAAACTAAAAAAAAGAAAGGGAAAAAAAAGAAGGTAGTTTTTCATGTAATATTGCAGAAACATTTTCCCCACAAAAATCTTTTGTTAACCTTTGTTGACTTTTTACTGCTTACAATTAAATACAATCCAAATCCCTTAGCCTAGCATGATCTGGTTTCAGCCTTCCTTTCCTACTTTACTTCTGTAACTTCCCAATGTGAATCTTCCATTCTTTGCTTTCTTGTTTGCTTGATTGTTTTTTTCTCTTTCTCTCATTTTTTTTTTCCTTCCATTTTAGTAGCACTTCCTTCTTCTGTCAAGGAATTTATTTTGAATTTCAAACAATAACAAAACCAATTAAATTTACACCCACAACCAGTGATGTGCTGATAGATATTTAATAACTAGCTTCCAAAAAAAAAAGTATGTACAGCACACTTTTAAGTTTTACCTGCATGATTAACATTTTCTTTAGAGTATTAATGTCTAATGTCTAGGCAATCAAAAACAGTGTCGGTTTCTGAGGTAAACACTAACACTGAAAATTTAACAACTGGTTCTCCAGAACTGGAACAAGCTGGCTCCAACATTCCAATACATCCCTGTATTACAACTAACTTTTAAGTTAACTTCTAAAAATTTTTAACAACTAATCAGTTCTTTGCACTCTTTCTGTCCATTAACTCCTTAAAATGGTGTAGTGGACAAAGTGTTGAAATTGTAGTTCTAAGGTTAAGTTCTATTTGAGTTTGGGTACTTACTATGTGACTTTGGAAAAATCATTACCCTTCTCTAGTCCTTGATTTCCCCATCTGTAAAATGAGGGGATACAGCTAGATGATTTCTAAGATTCTATAATCCTTTCTCTTTGTGTATCACCCATTTAAATAATTGCTTTCTTTTTTATCTACTTTCTTTACATTATTTCATATTTTTCCATTTCTTTATATTCCTCATCTTTTTACATTGTTAGAGAAATCTTCACTGTCATCAGAAATGTTTGTTATCTCCAAATATGACATCTGCTTTCTTACTTTTATACTTTTACTGAGGATGCCTTTTCTGTGTTTCTTTCTCTGCCTCCACCTCAAAGCCTCAACCGGAATATCTTGATGTTCTCCCATCCCAATTTTTCCTATACTTCAAACTCTACTTCCTTAAAAAGTCAGTGGGCTAAATAAATTTTAATAAATTTTATATAAATATACATATATGTGTGTGTTAATATATTTATACATCATATATAATACACATTTATATAAATTTTAAGCAATTTAATAAATAATTGTTTAATAAATTAAACATTAAGGACCTATGAATGTGCTAGACACTGTGCTAAGCACTAGGAATTCAAAGAAAGGCAAAAGATGGTCTCTACCACGGGGCCCATTCCTTCTGTAAATCCCAAATATAGATCATTATTATATATCTTCATGGCTGGAAGGAACCTCAGATCAAACCTATACCTGAGAAAAAAATCTTCTCATACATTATGCTCAACAAGTGGCTATCAAGGATTTAATTGAAAATCTGAAAGGAAAGAATGTCCCACCAATCTCCTGAGGCTATTCATTTAATTTTTGAATTACTAATTATTAGGAAGTTTTCCCCTTACATCAAATCTAAATTTGATTTAAAAAGCAAAACAAAACAAAACCAAAACCAAAAAAAACAACTTCTACCAATTTCTCCTTATACTGCTTTCTAGGAAAAAGAAAAAGAAGTCTAATCTTCCATGGGACAGTTCTTCATGTATTTGAAGACATCTATTATATATATACCTCTTAAATCATCTCTTCTTCATTCCTTCAACTGATCTGAGAATCATGAGATAATTGATATTGTAAGGGACCTTAGAGGTCATTGAGTTCAGTCCCTTTCATTTTAGTGATGAGGAAACAGACACAGAGAAATTAAAAGACTTGTCTAAGATATCACAAACTGGCAAATGTCTGAAATGGGATTTGAATCCAGGACTTCCTGACTGAACATCATACTGAATCCAATCCTGATTGCACTCCTCTGGATTCTCTCTACATAATCAAGATCCTGGCTAAAATATGGTGTCCATATACTCCAGTTTATTATATGACTTGGTCTACCACCTAGATAGTAAGGTATTTGAGAGTAGGATCTGTTTCCTATACTTCATAACTTAAGCTACAAACTTAGCAAAGAGCCATAAACAATTCTGTTCATTTATGAAAAGTTGAGTCATGGCAACAAGGTATTCTTGATTCCTGAATCATTTCTTGCTTCCTGCTTTCTTCTCAGGTCATGTGGTGGGATATACGAAAGATTAATGAGCCCACAGAGATCCTGGTCATGGATATCTCCAGGAAAGGGATATTAGAAAATGCTCTGGGAGCCATCACTCTTGAGTTTGAGGCAACTATGGTGAGTTCTTGCCTTCTCTTCTCTAATCTTCCTTAATAGTGGTAGAATTGGGAAAGGGGAATGGAGGAAGGATGGACCATATCAGCAGGCACCCTGCTAGACACTAGAGATACAAGTTAAAAAAAATGAAAATAGCCTTTGCCTTCAAAGATCTCTTACAACCTACTCAGGAGGATGGAGATATAACATGTATACAAATCAGCAAATACAAAGTTTTTGTTTTTTTTGTTATTGTTGTTTTCATCTGACCTGGGATTTAATTGTTATAAGGTGCTTCCAGGAGAGGAGCTTCTTGTAACTAATGTAAATGAGTGCCTTCCCCATGAACTGTAGTTGTGGTTGCTTGAGGCACCAAGAATTTGAGTGATTTGCTCCAGGATTACAGAAATGTGCCCTACTCCAAAATCACAACTCTTTTGATTGTGATAGGCTACCTGTCTAAATATAAGATATATTCAAAGTGATGCAAAATAATTTCAAGAGGGAGTGAGTGGGTCTCAAGCCCTTATCTAAGGGACAATGTAAATTTTATGACATTCTTTGAGCCATCATAGCTCCATTGATCATAAGGAGTCTGCAGGGTTTCCTTTGTTTGCCTTCTTTAGGACATTTCCTGTCCTATTCATATTGTCTCTGATGCTACCCAGCCTAAATCAGTGAATGGGCACAGCCTCAGTCAAACTGAGACCTGTTGAATACCTTAGCTTAAAAACACCATGTCTCCCACTGCATCCAGAACCATCTCCAGTCGTCCTGATCTCTATCTGGCCACTGGATCCAGATGACTCTGGGGGGGAAACTGAGGCAGGTGACCTTGCCCAGCCCTCCCTCACTTCAATCCAACTCATTTGAATGTCATAGCATCACCTTCCTGATGTCATGGTCCTCTTCAAGAACAAAGGACAAACAATATTCCATCCAATAGGGGAATACTAACCAGTGCTGAGCCAAGCTGAACAGAGAAGAATGGCTCCATAGCAACTTCCCTGCTTTTCATTAAAGCACAGCTTCAGGAGCTAGAGTAAATTGAGAGGTTAAGCTGTGGCCATCTGACATATGGCAACATGACAACACTTGTCTCTGGGTAACTATCTCTTTCTGGTGCTGAGATACAAAGAAACTTACATAAAGAGAGGCAGACTGGGGAGTTAGTCTTGTTCCATGTGGATCAATTACAAAATCAAGAGCTGGAATATAAAATTATCAGAACTTACTATGTAAATATGTGTTATTGAATCATTCTGTTAAAAAAAATCACCTAGTTTTCACCTTGTTTGATTGTTTTTTGTGTGGATTGTTTGTTTTTTCAAATAAAGTTTTATTTCTCCTCTTTTAAAAAAAGATGAAATGAGTGCTAGCTAACAACTGGGATGGGTAGAGAGGACAAGGGAAGTATCAAAGATCTCATATAGGAAGTGGTACCTGATTGTCACAGAAGTAAAACACAGGAGACCATTTGCAAAGGCATGAAGGTGGGAGATGAGATGCTATGTGTGTGGGACAATCAGTTAAGCATATAACTGAGAATAATATGAAAAAGGTAGGTGAGCCACTATCACTATAGATAGAGTTACAGATTTACAAAATCTACAGATATATTTATTTACTTTATTTTGAGAGGAGGCAATTAAAATTAAAAGTAGGCTTTAGGAGTAATAGAACAGGAAGTATACTGGTATAGAAAAAAGTATCTGTAATAATTTGTGTCCTGATTCATTAGTTATTTTCAAATTAGTTGTAAAGATATATTCTCTATTTTATTTTATTTTTTGCTAAGGCAATTGGGACTAAGTAACTTGTTCAGGATCACACAGCTAGTTAGCTAGTCTAAGGCCAGATTTGAACTCAGGTCCTTCTGACATCAGGGCTGGGGCTCTATCCAGTGTGCCACCTAGCTGCCCCAGTCTACAGATTTTTTTGAAGGACTTTGAAATGCCAGGCTCAGGATTTCATCATTTGTCTAGAGGAAATAGGGAGCCATTGAACTTTTTGTTTGTTTGGAGGATAGTATGGTTATAGTTACTTTTTACTTAGGGTCGGTCTCCTGAACAATAATGTCTAGGAGCAATAATGCCAAGGATACTGGGACAGAGGCAGCCTGGGACTTAACCATGGCTGAATCACTAATGTCATAACCCTCATCTAATCAATTCACTTATGAGGTCAAAATTAGATTAATAGAAAGGTCTTTAGAAAGAGAAAATTTCAATGTACATTATATAATATACATGTATGCATCTATATATACATGCATACAACACATATACTACACAGCCATACAGACAGACTTTACATAAACACATACGATGTGTATGTATGTACATATGTTTTATGTATGTGTGCACATGTTTTTAATTAGGATATTACCATAACTCATGATGAAAAAAGTGCTTTCTACCTCCAAGGAGAGTCAGATGTGAGAGAGATATGACATATGGCAACATGACAACTGATGCACTCTTAGTGTAAATTGAATTATAATTTTCTCACTATTTTTCTTGTTTTTTTGAAACATATGACAAATATAGAAATATGCTTACATGATTTCACATATATAATTGATACATTCCTTACCTTCTCAGACAATGGGGGAGGGGTGGGAAGGAGAGAATTTGGAATTCAAAATTTTAAAAGAAGAGAATGTTAAAAATAAATATATTTTTAAAAAAGGCTACAAGCATTAAGAATAATACAGGTTAGCAATAATAGTTGTAGGAGAGTCAGTTCTTTAAACAGAAGGCCATAAGATCTTAAAATTGGGAGGAACCGTAGAGAATATAAATTTCAGTCCCTCTTCTGCCCTATTTTAGGCTGCAAGAAGTAATTAAAGAATATTAGAACTAGAAAGGGCCCTTGAGATAATGTGGTCCAACCCACTCATTTTTACAAATGAAAAAGCTCCCTCTCAAGGAAGGGAGAATCAGAGTAGTTTGCCCAAGGTCCCACAACCAAATGGTAGCAGAGCTAGGACTTTGGATTCTTGGGCCAATGTTCTGGCTACTATTTGATATTTCCTCTCAAAAAACAAACAAACAAACAAACAAAAACCTTTCTATAAAGTGGAAGGAAAAAAAATCAATCCCCTTTTTCAGTCATTAGCTTTTGGGAAAGACTTATTTTATATGTTGCTGATACTTAGTTCTCTTTTTTTCCTTCATTTTCACACACACACACACACACACACACACTGAATTCAAGGATACCTGATGTCAAAACTGGTAACTATGGCATATATGTATATTATGTGTGTATTTTTGTCTTTATACTTAGATACATTATATGTCTATATGACCATGTCTTTATATGCCTATAAACACATATGTGACTATAACATACATGTACACACAGACATTGACACACAATTAATACATGGGTTTCTGATGATAAAATTGGTGATCATCATATGTGTATGTATGTGTACAGAGATATTATTTCTAGTACTATATATCTCTATATGTCTATGTGACCATGATATGTGTGTGTATATAGACATATCTTAGAAGATATATTTGCATATACAAATGTGTGTATATAGATAAATCTGTCTTAGATATATAGTTATATACATGCATATAGATATATAAATATACACACATTGTATATATAGACATATGTTTTAGGTAGGTATATATGCACACTCATATGTCATGGTTATGAGAGAAATTATTATTATTATTAATCAATGTCTTGAGGAGATCCAGAGTTCTCCTATTCTTCTAAAATCCTGATTTTAAAAAGTAAAAAGTCCAGTCTCTTAAAGGACATTACTGATAATCAATCTTACTGATAATGAGATTGATTCACTTCTTCTTTATCCAACCCAACCCAATCCTACCCTACTATGAATCTTTAATCTCAGGTGAATTCCATTCAATTAAACTTAAATATAGGCAGATACTTTTGTCTAGAAAGCCCATGACTGGGGGTAGTCTGATTATAGAGGTAGCTTCTCTGTCCAAAGATGTCCCGATGTCATTCTCAACTCCTCATTATAATATAACTCATCTCCAATCAGGGTTGATTGAGAAGTCTCAACAACACCTACTCTTTGAAGGATATATAAACTGTGAGCCCACCACCATAATTGCTTTTGGTCTAAGAGAGACAAGCAAATGACCATCCTTTTATTAATAATATGTTGACCTTAAAGTACCCAGAAACTATGCTCTCAAACAATTTTTAATCATCACAGTCATCAATTTTGACTTTAAATATTCATATATTAATTGACCTTAATTAAGTCAAAGGCATAACTCAATGGGACAGACAGAGCTTTGCTTCAGGGGGATGACATCCACTGGCACAGTGTTAATCACTACTTTCTCCTCTGTTTTGGAGATCAAAGTCTCTTGTCTTTAGGCCATAGGATCAGAGAAAGACAGCAAGGGAAAAGACTCCCATCCCCCCTTACAAGACTATTTTGGACCTTTGTTTTTAAAAACCTTTCTCTTCTCATACTCTTCCCTATCCAGATCCATTTTAGCACTCATGACTGCCTATCCTTCTCTACCCTATAGAACCCTCCTGGATTGATAATGAACTCCCCATTTATCCTAAAACTTTTCATCTTATATTTTTTCTCTCTTCTGGAGTTTTCTCTTCAAAATATTTTACCTCTTGATGTCATCTCTTAAGAACAGCCTGCTCCTTTTTTCACTCCCTCGATACACAAGGGATACAGTCATCCTGATCTATAACTTGCCACTAAATCCAGCTTGGAAGGGATAGAAGGGGAGAAGGAGGGAATGAGACCGATCATATTCCACAGCTCTACCTCACTTAAATCCAATTTACTTGCAAGTCAAGACATCACTCTTCTTATGTCATTGGTCTTCTTTGAGCCCAAAGGACAAACAACAACAATATAAGACCAAAAGAAGAAATCAGCATGTGTCTTACTCTCAGCTGTTATTTCCACCTTCATCAGCAACCCCCTTGGTTCCTTTAAAATTCACTCTGTCCCATCTAGATCCTTGTTGCCATCTTCAAAAGACCATCAGGTGACCTCTCTCCTCATAAGTTCATCACCT
Organism: Myrmecobius fasciatus; assembly: GCA_023553655.1. Classification (NCBI taxonomy): domain Eukaryota; kingdom Metazoa; phylum Chordata; class Mammalia; order Dasyuromorphia; family Myrmecobiidae; genus Myrmecobius; species Myrmecobius fasciatus. The sequence goes on along the minus strand of JAJPUD010000844.1, from coordinate 241,135 downwards.
GGACCATGTTAGGGAATTTCTCTTTTTTTTAGGGGGACACAGAATTCTCAACCCAGAGATCCCAAGTTCATCTCAGGCAGTGATTTCTCCCACCTTAGTCTGTTTAACTTGGTTAACAAATCAGGAAGCAAGACTAGATTAAAAGTTTAGTTAACACTGGCTGATGGGCAGTTTCTAGGTGGATGGCAAGGTATTCCAACAAAGGAAAAGCATTTACAAAACCTCAGGGAAATATACTGTCAAAAGGAGTCTATCAGATGAAGTAATTCAGTCACTTTCCTTATTTGGGGAGTTGAAGAATAGAGCTAAAATGATAGGTGATTTTGGGGAGAATGTGTTAATCTTGGGGTTCAAACATTTTAACCTTTATTTAAGTCTTAGGAGTTATCAAGTTTGTCCCAGAGGGAGGATGCATTTCCCTGGCTTAGTCTTATCAGAAAGAAAAAGAATAAGCATTTATTAAGTCCCCTCTTCATGCCAGGTACTATACTAAGGGCTTTACAAATATAATCTCATTTAATCCTTACTACAAACTCTGGGAGGTGAGTGCTATTATTATCCCCATTTTACAGATGAGTAAAATAGCACTCTATCCATTATATATATAATTAATCCTAATTCTATTTCTATCCTAATGGGGCAGGAAATCTCTAACATAATGGAAGTTTCCTTTGATAAAGAATCAGGCTTATTCTGACCTTGCCAGCCTTAGAGTATTTATACACCTTAGCTCTTTTTCTTTGATCTTTAAAATGACTTTTTCTAAGGAGATGTTTCCCCCAAATTCAGAGTCTAACTCCTCTACTCTCACAGTCTTTTTCATATCACTTTGAATACAGTTACCTTCCACTTATTCAGCCTTCGAAAGACCTGTCTCCAGTTTAACTCAACCAAGAATAGTAGTCAAGTTTTAGATAAACCTCCCTTTATTCCTTGGAAGTCAACTGGGTTTTGCCCCCCAAAAGAATGGAATTCCTAGCTATAGCTTCTCCTTAGTTTCTAACCATGATCTTATGAGCTGAGAGGTATTGTTAAGCTTATGGGGTCTGTTCCATCCTCCTAATCTCTGTGGAGCTGCTAATCTCCTAATTTCTAAAATAGAAATAGAACTCAGTTTCTATAGCCCCTCAGGCCATGGGCTATAGACCATCAGGTCATGACCAGTGGGCTGGGAGCTTTGGAATTCTGTACTTAAAATTCTTCTGACCCTTTACTTATTAAAATGAAGTAGTACAGTAAAATGTGAAGACTTCAAAGATTTGAAATTGAGTAAATCATTTCATCTCTTTGGGTCCTACTTTTCTTAGCTTTAAATGAGGCAATAATAGAAATTTAGTCCTACCCTTCCCCATGATTCCCCTCCTCCTAATGTATTTACAAATGAAAATGTTTTAATGTGTTAACAAGGGAATAACATCTTGGTATCCCTTTATGAAGTGTAGTGTGAACATAGCTCTCTGATGGAATTAGAGGGGTATCTTGGGATTGACTAAACAGTAATTTGCCATACCTTCTCAGGGATTTAAATAGCTAAGCCCCAGAGAGAATTCAAGAGTTTGAAAGAGCAGGCCTATGGAAGAGAACTCTTATAAGAGGAGAGAAAGATAGAAGAGGACTTCTCTTTTTCTCCCCTCCATCTACCATGGTGTAGACAGGGGAGACCTCTCATTGCAGTGGTTGGAGAGTCCAGTTCAGAGTATTTGAAGCAGAGTTGAAGGAGTAAAGAGATATACTTAGAGAGGGGTCACAAAGAGTTGGAGACAACTGAATAATAATAATAATAATTATTATATATATATATACAAATACATCATATATGTTTATATAAGTGTGTATATATACCTTTTCTATATTCTTTTTCTGAAGCTGACTGCTTTTTTCTTGTGACGAGTCCCAACTGCTTGTCTGAGATCCATAGGAACTGCAGATCCATAGCATAGGTTGCCTGATGCCCTAGAAATTTTGAGTAATTAACTCCCATTGCTTAATCATTTTGGAGTGTGCCAAACTTCCTAGTTCCTTTTCTGGTTTTTTTTTTTTTTTAAGTTAGTTTACATGTTCTAAATTTGAATGTAGACCTTCAGTTAGAGGAGTGAATGCAGACTTTCATTTAGAATTCCTACCATGTTTCAGAGATCCCTAGAGGTATTTGGGCTTTTTTGTCTGTGTGGTTGGGACCCAGAGGAATTTTCACATGAAAATAGTTTAGTTTTTTTCACCAGAAGATAAAGGAATGACTTCCAATTGACCCCAGGTATCTAATTTCTGTAAGAAGCTCTCCGTGTTTTCTGGGAGCATTGTGGGGATTGTGTTTTCTCTTTGAATGGGGAAGCTAGATTTTCTTTTTTCCTTTTTTTTTATTATCTTTGGGTGGGAGAAGATCTTTACAAAAACAAAGACAAGTAGTAACCCATGATAGTTTTATAAAATGATGTCTACTTGGTAAAATTGTATAAATAGGAATTTGGAAATATTATAAAGTATATTATAAAGCATATTATAAAAAATGTTCTCTTTTGGGAATTTAAATCTCTCTTTCCTTCAAAGGGGTAAGATACCCTGCAAAATTAAAGAAGAGTTTTATAAAGCAGGGAACTGAGACATGTACATGGGAGCAATTGGCATAAATGGTGAACTGTTCAATTAAGTAATGGATGGGGAGACTACACATGCTTTTCAAATAAAAGAAGACAAAGAACTAGGAAGAATGGCAGAAATTGGGCAGGTCCTGGAAAGGAATGAGACAAGGAACCCCATTCCTGAAGGGTGGGTGAGATCCAGGAAAAAGGGGGAGTAACGATTTCTAGGTATCAGACTTATGGCTCTTTCATATACAAATCAGAAAGCATTCTTGGTGATAAGCAATCCTGACAGTTCTAGACTTGAGCACAAACAATAAGATGAGGGTGTTTCCATAAACTATAAAATAGGATGTGTTTGAGAACCCTACAACTAAGCTGAAGATAAGGATGTCCCTTAAAGGTCCATAAACCATCAAATGGCTCAGGGTCTGCTTCAAGCTTAATTGGCTGTTTTTCTGCATGTCAAGCTGGGTTTACTCTATGTCACTGCAAAGGATTGTTGGTATGTCAAGATATTCTGTATGTTAGCGTATCTACTAGTCCTCATACAGTTGTTCTTAGTTACCTGGATATTTGGGGAGCTCAAGCAAGTCCAGATAGTATATTCATTTACAAATTCACTTGTACAGTGGAATACTTAGGCCAGCCAGATATAGTAGTCCTGTATCCTTGTAGAAGAAGGTTGATTTATGGATTATTTTTAAAGTGTGCCACTGGGACATTGCCAAAAGCACCTCAAAGATCTGAATTCATATATTCAGAAACTTCTTTGTGGCTTAGGGCACTTCTGTTTGTCTCAGTTTCTTTAATTGTAAAATAGGAATAATAACAGCACCCACCTCACAGGAGTGTTGTGAGGATTAAGTGAAAAGATATTTGTAAAGCATTTAACTTAGTGTCGTGCATGTTAAAAACAAAACAAAACAACACCTTAGTTAATTTCCTGGGAATAGAAAATGTTTGGATAGGAGTAGTTGCAAGGAGTAGAAGATTTACTTCTCTATTCTAACCCCAGCTCAGTTGATAGAGTCACAGTTGAAGAAGTTTAAATATGTTTAAAAAGTGTAAATATATTGTTTTCCTTTCACAAAACATGACACATTATTTGAATGGAATTAGAAGGATATTTCGGAATTATCCAAGTAATAATTGGCTACTCTTCCACAAGGCTTTAAATAGCTAAACCCTAGAGATAAATCAGGTTTAAGAGGTGGAGAAAATAGTGTTTGGGAGCTATCTTTGGAGGAAACCCATTCATAGGGGAATAGGAAGGAATTTCTATCTTATCTTCTCCCACTTACCATGGCAGAAGATATTCTGTCCAGCATTTAGAGAATCAGTTCAAGAGAGTTTGAGACATAGTTTTTGTTGTTGTTTTGTTTAAATTTCCAAAGTATTTTATTTTCCAAACACATGTAAAGATAGTTTTCAATATTTATTTCTGTAAGACTTTGTGTTCCAAATTTCCTCCCTCCCTCCCTTAGGTCCTTTCTCCCCAAGACAACAAGCAATCTGAGAAGAGGCATAGTTTTGAGGGGACAAAGATACACACTCCAAACATATGAATATAGAGACAGAAACATATAGAGAGACAGAGAGAAAAACAGAGTTAGTGACTTGAGGGAGGAAGCAACCCCAGCAATCAATAGTAGAGCTTCATTCAGAAGAAGCAAGCCCTAAGAGCCCACATAAGCAAACTCTCTAACATAATTTCTATGCCGAAGGGCAAGATTGGAGAAGTCATGAGTATCCAAGTATGATGAATAAGATCAAGTTGTTGAAGATGCCTTTAAAGCCCTCTGTCAGCTCATCCACTGGCAGTGCCCTACCCCTACCCTCAACACAGCTTGGTAGCCCCAATACTAACTCTAAGGTATATAAGTTAATCTCTCTCCTTTTCATTCTTAACCTTGATGGTCACCAATCACTTCATATCCCTGACCATCAGTGAAATCATTTGAAAAATGGGAGTAACAATAATAATAATAGCATAGGATTGTTTGAAGGAGCAAGTGAGTGTAACCATCTGCAAACATCAAAGAGCTGTATAAATGCCAGCTGCCATTACTATCACTATTACTGTTATTACTAACAAAACTGGTCCATTTATCCAGCAAAACAGTCTGAATATTAACTCTCTATAGCATTAGGTTAGTTGTGGGAAGAGGATGAAGGAATAAAACACATGCACCTTAATTTCAAAGAGCTTACACTGTGTTTGGAGAACTAGGACATAGCTACATGAAATAATTCAATATGATTGCCTCAAAATGAAGGATACAATCTAATTTTAGAAGGAATGAGAGAGGTGGCTACATGGTATCTTAGTGCACAGTGCTGGGTCTGGAGTCAGGAAGACCTGAATTCAGATTCTACCTCAGACACTTACTAGCTGTGTGACTCTGGGCAAGTCACTTCATCCTATTAACCTCAGTTTCCCCAGCTATAAAGGGGGACTAATAATACCTAGACAACACAAAATAATAGCATGACAGAGCAGTTGTTGTTTGTGAGACTCAAATGAGATAATATATGTCTGACACTGTGCAAACCTTAAAATGGGATATCCTTTCTAAGGTCTTAAGGTCCCTTCTAAGTCTTAATCTATAAAGGGCTGGCAGTGACTTTATTTTGAAAAAAATCTGGAAGAATGGGTAGAACTGGAATAGGAAGAAGAGAATATTCTGTTGGAGGGGTATGTGAATGTGTGTGTGTGTGTGTGTGTGTGTGTGTGTGTATGTGTGTGTGTGTGTGTATGTGTGAACATAAATAAAGACCCTTCCAAAGCCAGGAGGCGAGATCTAAAATAATGCACACCCTGTACAAGATGCATCTAGAGTCATAACTCCTCGGTGTGTCTCCCCCCATTACAGCCAACCAAGTTCATGGTGGGAACTGAACAAGGGTCGGTGATCTCCTGCAACCGAAAAGCCAAGACTGCCGCTGAGAAAATTATATGCACCTTCTCTGGGCACCACGGCCCCATCTATGCCTTGCAGAGAAATCCTTTTTACCCTAAGAATTTCCTGACTGTTGGTGACTGGACAGCCCGTATCTGGTCTGAGGAAAGCAGGGAGTCATGTATCATGTGGACCAAGTAGGTAGATCTGAATGCCTTGGAGGGCACAGAAAGGTTCTGGTAGTCTAGAACCCTAGAATCTTTGGATCTCTGAACCCTAGTACATAATCTCTGTAAAATGGAAAACTTAGAATCTTAAAATCTTAGAGATGCTTTAGCCTAGGTATCCTTAATTTGTTCTGTGTACCATGGACCCCTCCTGTTTGGTGGAAGCTGTGGACCTCTTTTCAGAAGAAGAATTTTTAAAACAGAAACCAAAAAATCTAGGATTACAAAGGAAACCAATTATATTGAAATAAAATTATTACAGTGGATAGAGTACTGAGTCAGGAAGACTGAGTTCAAATCTGGCCTCATACACTTAACATTAACTATGTAACCCCAATTGCCTTGCAAAAACAAACAAAAAGAAAGAAATAGTTATTATTATTTTTTAAAATCCAGGTTAAGAATCCCTGGTCTAGTCCAACCTGTTCATTTTATAGATTTCTTGTTCTAATCCTCTCCTTCCTTCAATCAGCCCTTACCCCAACTTCATCCATACCCATATCAAGAAAGGGATGTTGGAAAGGCAATACTATCTAGCATTCACTTTTATCATTGGTCCTTTTTGAGAAAAAAGGATGTACAGCATTCAGCTGGAATAATTTCTAGCACTTTGAAAAAAATTCCTAAATTAATGTACTATTATTTACCATCTCCCAAAGTATCCAGGATGAGCATTTTTATCCATTTCTCCTCCCTTCTTTTCTTCCTCTCTCCTCATATGTTTTGAAAACTATGGCAATACAGCTATTTTCTTCCTCTTTTTTTCTTCCTCCTTACCATCTTTTTTTTCCATCCCCCTCTTCCTTCCCTTCCCCTATTCTTCCTTCTTTTCCTTCTGCTTTTCTTCCTCTACTTCCTTTGTCCACCAGTAAGGGATACCCTTACATGTAGGTGCTCTGTCCAAAGGAATATAAATTTTAATCACTTATACTTAGCAAAATATTTTAGGGGTTGGGGACTAGATTTTCCTCCTTATTTATTTATTGTGTTACTGTTTTTTGTCTTGTTCTGTTTTAAAACTGTAACAATGAATTCTTTTGTCTCATGTAGTTTTCATTTAGGTCTCCTGGAAATATAGTTCTGGAAAACTAGGCTTTGCTAAAACCCTTGGGGATTCAAATGGAGTTACTTGACTATGCCTTTAAACCCAAATCACTCTATGTCTCTCACTGATTGGCCAATTATAGTTCCCTGCCCAAGTCTCGCTTGCTTTTTGTGAGGGATTTGATGGCTCAGAGTGAGTGTAAATAGCCATTGTTTTTGTCCTGGCCAGAAATTCTGAGGATCTTGCCCTCCCAGATTGATTCTTTTGTGAAGGCAAACTAGGCCATCTTTTACCTCAGTTCTTGCCTAGCCTTTAATCACGGAATTGCTTTTGCTTCAGACTAACTGAGACCTGGGAAAGATTTTAGCTTAAAAAGTCCAGGGTCTCCCACTGCATTGGGGCCATCACCAGTCATCCTGACCTATACTGGACTCCCAATGACTCTGGAGGAGACAGAGAGGCTGATGACTTTGTGCAGTCCTGCCCCATTTAAATTTACTTATAAGTCAAGACATCACAAGATATTGCCTCTTGTCATTGATCTTTAAGAAAAACAATCCATCTATTCATTTTTCTTTCCAATTCCCTGGGCAGTATAGATGGGAAAGGTTATCTTCCCCATGATCTCTCATATCTTTCCATTTCATCACTCCATGGAATTACTCCATGCAAAAAGAAAAATACTTTTTTTTTAAATAGCCAGTGCATATATTTGTTACTTGGATTTTGTTTTTCTTTGTTTCTTTGTTCTTTTAATGGAGGCAGGGGCTATGAGAAAGAAAATAAATAGATTTTTGTTATGAAATAAATTTAACTTAACTTTAAAGGAATATTTAAAAAAGCATTTCATTGAATAAAATTGATAAAAAAATTGTAGCTTATTAGAGATGAATTCCATAGGACATTCTAGATTCTTTCAACATTTTCTAAATTATTTATTTAGCATCATGGTGGAATGATGGTTTTGGAAATAAAGGACCCAGATCCTAATTTCAGCCTTGCAACTTACTAACTGGGACACTGAGCTAGTCATTTAACTTCTTTATGTATTGGGTTGGGACAAGATGACATCTAAGTCCTTTCTCTCTCTCTCTCTCTCTCTCTCTCTCTCTCTCTCTCTCTCTCTCTCTCTCTCTCTTTCCCTCTCTCTCTCTCCCCGTATCTGTCTGTGTCTGTTTCTCTTTGTCTCTCTCCCTCTTCTTCTCCCTTTGTATCTCTTTATCTGTCTTTCTGTCTCTCTGTCTCTGCTTCTCTCTCTCTCTCCCTTTCTCCTTCTTCCCCTTAACCCCCCCCGGCCCCCCTCCGGGGGGGTGGGGCTTTGTCTCCCCCCTCCCCCGTCTCTCTTTCTCCTTTCCTTTCTCCTTCCTTCCTAGTAGTTTGAAAAGAAAGAATGGTGAGTTAAGATTTTCCTATGGTTAAGATTACAATCGCCTTTGGACCAAAGCTTCTTGCAGTCTGAGGGATGCTATAAGTCTCCTTAAAATCAATTGTTGGTCAGTCAGTTAGTTAATAATCATGTATTAAGCTCTTCTTTTATGTCATTGTTGTTGTCATTCATTTGTTTTCCAACTTTCCATTCAGGGTTTTCATGTCAGAGTAGTTTGTCATTTTCTTTTCCAGTTCATTTGATAGATGAGTAAACTGAGGCTAACAGGGTTAAGTGACTTGTCCAGGATCACACAGCTAATAAATATTTGAAGCTGGATTTGAACTCAAGTCCTTTTGAATCTAGGTGCCAAATGTTCTATCCACTTTTATACCAGGGCTGTGCTTATCAACAGAGATAGGGAAAAAAAGGCAAAACAATGACCCCTGCCCTCAAAGACCTTACATTCTAATGGTGGAGACAATTAGTAAGTCACTCTGTACATACAAGAGCTATACAATGTCAATGAAAGGTGATCTCAGAGGATGTGATTCTACATCAAGATAGACTGAATAGAATGCAGGGCTTGGAGTTCAAATCCTGCCTTAGATTTTCCTTCTGTTGTATGGTCCTGGGCAAGTTACTTTACCTTTTGGTTTCCTCATCTGTCAAATGGGGATGGCAATTGAATTTACTTCATAGGGTTGTGAGGATCAAATGAAATTACATACCTAAAGCACTGAATACATACTATTATTATCACTGTTATTATTATATCAAACCCTACCAATTTCCTTTAGTTGCCCATTCCTTTTTTGGCACCTTTAAGGCAAGAAGCATTCACAAGGGCTACATCAGTTGGTGTGGTTCACTTGCTACCTTTGGTACTCCATCTGTCATGAAGAGCTCCCTTCCTGAACTGAGTGCCCAGTGCTACTTCCATATTAATCTGAGTCAGAAAAAAAAGCAATTAAGCCAGTAAGAAATGTGCCTTTTTTTTTCTTCTTCCACTTTTGTTCTGGGCAGCTCGATGAGTAGATAAATCAGCAAATTTTGCTATTACTAATTAACAAGATGTGAGTTCCATCTAAGGGAGAGAAGCTATGTTTATCACACACCATCCATCATCCCCAACAGGAGTTCACTGATCGATCAACCCATAGGCAGGCATGGGTGCCAGTAAGTCTGTCCCTAGCCTGAGTATATTGATTATTTCCTCCCCCTCAAAATGATCTTGCACAGTATTTCGAAGGCAGAAAAATAAGCCAGAAGCTCAGGGAAGGTGACTCTTAGCTATTTCTCTCAGAAACTAGGGGAGACTAAATCCTAGTCATAAAAAGCCAAAAGAGGCTAGATTACTCAGTGGATAGAGTGCCCAACCTGGAGTTTGCAAGACCCAAATTCAAATCTAACCTCAGAGACTTACTAGCTGTGTGATCTTGGGCAAGTCATTTAACACTGTTTGCCTGTTTCCTCACCTGTCAAATGAGCTAGAGGAGGAAATGGCAAACCTCTCCAGTATCTTTGTTAAGAAAATTCCTAAAAGGTTCACAAAGAATCAAACACTCCTGTTAAAACTGAACAAAACAATAACAAAAGACAAGTCAACAAGTATTAAGCACCTACTATATGCCAGGTACTATACTAAATAAACACCAGGCATCCAAAGAAAGACAAAAACAATTTCTGAACTCAAGAAGCTAACAATCTAAGGGGGAGACAACATAAAATAAGACAAAAAAGCTATATGCTGGATAAACGGTAATCTCAGAAATGAGGCATTAAGATTTAAGAAACTTCATATAAAAGGTGAAATTTACCTTATATTTGAAAAAAGCCAGGCAGACTAGGAGGTGGAAATGAGGAGGGAAGAAATTCTAGGTTGGAGTAGGGGAGGAGAGGAGGGACAACCAAAGAAAATGTCCAGAGTCAAGAAATTAAATGTCTTATTCAAGGAATAGCAAAGATCATAGAATACATAGATACAATATATATTTAATACATAAAAGATAAAATGAGTCAGGGTCTTTTTTGTTTCCAATAGTATTTTATTTTTCCAAATACATGTAAAGATAATTTTTAACATTTAATTTTGTAAGACTTTGTGCTCCAAATTTTTCTCCCTCCCTCCCTTACCTCCCTCCTCCCCAAGACAAATAATTTGATATAGATTAAATATATGCAATTCTTTTAAACATATTTTCATATTTGTCATGTGCAAGAAAAATCAGACCAAAAGGGAAAAAAATCACAAGAGAGAAAAAACAAACAAACTAAAGTGAAAGTACTCTGCTTTGATCCATATTCAATCTCCATAGTTCTCTCTCTGGATGCAGATGACATCTTCTATCCCAACTTTATTGGAATTGCCTTGTATTGTTGAGAAGAGCCAAATCCATCACAGCTGATCATCACATAATCTTGCTATGTACAATGTTCTCTTGTTTCTGCTCATTTCACTGAATATCAATTCATGCAAGTCTTCCCAAGCTTTTCTGAATCAGGATCTTTTCAAGCCAACTTGTAGACCAGTAATATAACTGATATCCCCACTGGACTAATAACTCTGCTGTGAGGACTTACCAAGCATATCTACCTTTGGTGTCCATCTGTCATCTGTCACCTAATACTTACCTATGGCTACAAGAAGCTCCCTCTCTCTCTCTCTCTCTCTCTCTCTCTCTCTCTCTCTCTCTCTCTCTTTTTCTCTTCTTTTCATATATATATATATATATATATATATATATATATATATATATATATATAATGGGCAGTGACCACTCTCCAATAAAACCATCTCAGCAGATAGGCTAAACCAGGTTGAAAATAACCAACAAGCCTCAAACCCTTTGATGAATTAGGGTAATGTCTACCCCAAACTTATCTACCAAAATTCTCTGGTAGAATGGATGGATGAAAATAGTTTGTTCCAGTGGCCATGAAGGGGGCAGAAGCAGGCACTGTAGAGTGCTAAGAGCTTGGTCAGACATGGAAGGTACTATTCCTTTTGGGCCATCATCAGTCATCTTTTATTCTGCCTTACTTAAATCTAATTCATCAAGGAATCATCTCCTCTCAATATCATTAATCCTTTTTGAAAATGAAAGACAAACAACATTCCCACACCACAGGATTTGTGACTCTTGTAATCAGCTGGCTCTCCATTTCTGGTTCTCTATACCACTCTTTATCAAACACTACAATCCTAGTCTTTCATCTGAATCTGGATTGACTGGCAAAATCAGTCAAGGATACATAAAACCTTAAGGATGGCAGAGTGTGAGTTCACCATTTAGTTCAGGTACTCCTGTGGGGAACAAGTTGTATTTCATCATCTTGGAGTAATACTCCTGAAAAGTTGTCTGGGAGCTATTGCAGGAATGACACAGAGTACATCTTTTGAGGATCCCCAAACTTGAGTGTTCAGAATGTTTTCCTGAAACTAGTAGCTCCAAAAATCAAATCTACAAAAAGAAGAAGAACAAAAAAAAAATTCCACTGAATCTGTCTGATTGCGTTTCTGGGTCAAATGCAGAAGCTTGAGATTGTAATAGGTAATCTAAATCACATAGGCTCCCTAAATTGGCATTGTTATGCTTGAAAAGTGAGCTTGATGGTTAGCAGCTCTTTTCAGATATTATAGTTTTACTCTGTTGTGGACAATTTTTTTGGAAACATCTATTTTATTAAAAAATTCTTTTTTTAAAATTAAAAAATTTTCAGAATACATACAAAGATAATTTTCAACATTCACCCTTGTAAAAGCCCTGTGTTCCATTTTTCTCCCTCCTTTCCCTAACTCTTCTCCCTTATTTGGCAAGTATTCCAATATATGTTTAACATGTGTAATTCTTCTATACATATATCCACATTTATCATGCTGCACAACAAAAATCATATCAAAAAGGGAAAAAATGAGAAAGAAAAAAAAGCAAGCAAACAAAAAGGCACAAATACTATATTGTCCCCATAATTCTTTCCCTGAAGGCAGATGGCTCTCTCCATCACAAGTTCATTGAATCACCTCTTTGTTGAAAAAAGCCAAGTCCTTTAGAGTTGATCTTCACATAATTTTGTTGCCATTAGGTACAATGTTCTTTTGGTTCTACTCACTTCACTTAGCATCTGTTCAAAAAAGTCTTTCCAGGTTGAAATCTGAAATCATCCTGCTGATCATTTCTTATAAAACAATAATATTTCATAACATATACCATAACTTATTCCATCATTTCCCAATTGATGGGCATCCACTCAGTTTCTAGTTCCTCATGTGGATAATTTTTTTAAAAATTTCAATTCTCTATATATTTTAGAAAATCGGTCATTATCAGAACCCTTGGATATAATTTTTTCCCCTAGTTTTCTGCTTCCCTTCTAATTTTGTCTGCATTGGTTTTATTTGTGCAAAACCTTTTAAATTTAATATAATCAAAATTATTCATTTTGCTTTTCATAATGTTCTCTAATTCTTCTTTATCTATAAATTCTTTCTTTCTCCACAGATCTGAGAGGTAAACTATCCCTAGTTCTCTTAATTTGCTTAAAATTTTTCAATAGTATTTTATTTTCCAAATACATGTAAAGATAATTTTCAACATTCATCTTTGTTAAGACTGTGTTCCAAATTTCTCTCCTTCCCTCCTTTACTTACCCCCGATATAGGTTAAAGATATGCAATTCTTTTAAGCATATTTCCTTATTTGTCATGTTGTGCAAGAAAAATCAGAGTAAAGGGGGGAAAAACCATGAGAAAGAAAAAACAAAACAAAACAAAAAAGTGAAAATACTGTGTTTCGATTCATATTCAGTCCCCATAGTTCTGTCTCTGGATGCAGATGGCATTTTTTATCCTAAATCTATTGGAATTGTGTGTATAATTTTTTGAGATAAATATAGAAAGTAGCAAATGATGCTGAAAAAGTCTGAGAAAACATTGTATCTGGAGAGGAAATCATCACAGATTTAGAGCTGAAAGGAATATTAGATGTTATCCATTCCAACAGGCTCATTTTGCAAATGGGAAACTGAGGCCCAAGGAGGTTGTTACAAATAGTCAGTAGCAGAGTCAGAATTAGAACTCAGATCATCTGTCTTCAAATTCAGTACTTTTCCTGAGGTACTATTCTAATGTATCTGGGAAATACCTTGAAAGACTTAACTGATACAAAGTGAAGTAACCAGACCAGAAGAACATTGTACGATGATCAACTGTGAATAACTTATCTATTTTTATTTATTTATTTATTTATTTTGAGAGGTAATTGGGGTTAAATGACTTGCCCAGGTTCACACAGCTAGGAAGTGTTAAGTGTCTGAGGACAGAATGAACTCAGGTCCTCCTGATTCCAGGGCTGGTGCTCTATCAGCTGTACCATCTAGCTTCCCTGACTTACCTATTTTCAGCAATTCAGTTATCCAAGACAGTTCCAAAGGACTAATGATGAAAAATGCTATGGGCTTCCAGAGAAAGGACTGATGGAGACCGTATGGAGATCAAAATACATGCATTTTTCACTTTTAAAATTTTTATTCTGGGCTTAGTTTTTTGCTTTGGGTTTTTTAAAATAGTTTTTTGCTTTGTGTCTTCTTTCACAACATGACTAATATGGAAATATTTTGCATGATTGCAGAAGTATAATCTCCAACAAATTGCTTACTGTCTCAGGAAATGAAGAGGGAAAAGAGAGGGGAAGAGAATTTGGAACTCAAAAAATTTTTAAATGAATGGTAAAAAAAAGTTTTTACATGTAATTAGGGAGAATGATATTTTAAAAAAGAACTTTGCTTTCACTCTGTTAGGGTTGTTGAGAGGACAGAAAGCAAACATGATGGGGGGGGGGTGTTTTACAGTAGAAGTTCTCCCCAGAGAGACCCAGAGTATGATAAAGGAAATTCAATAAATATAAATAAAAAACCAGAAGTAAGGAAATTCAGATGTGTTAGAGTGCAACTGTATTTCTAAATGTTTCCAGGCCTGACCTCAGGTTTACTTTGATGAAGAAAGGAGGGCTGCATAATAGTTCTGTTTGTTAGATTTGATCGAATAGCCAGATGCAGAATGGAAACTGAAGGGATGCCTTGGAGTGGCAGCCAAAAGGATTTATCCGTGGTCCTGTCCTGTTCAATATTTTTATTGTCAATAAAGACAAAAGTGGTATGCTGATCAAAATTTCTGGTGACAGAAAATTGGCAAGGATAGCAAATATTATCCAAGACAGAACCTTCACGATCCAAGGAGATCCTGACAACAGGAAGGAAGGACTAAAGCTAACAAGACAAAACTCAGTACTAATAAATATAAAGGGCAGCTAGGTGCACAGTGGATAGAGTTCAGACCTGGAATCAGGAAGTCTCATCTTCCTGAGTTCAAATTTGACTTCAGACACTTACTAGTTGTGACCCTGGGCAAGTTAATTAGAGTTATTTGCCTCAGTTTCCTCATCTGTAAAATGAGCTGGAGAAGGAAATGTTGAACAGCTTCAGTTTCTTTGCCAAGAAAACCCCAAATATGTTTACAAATTGTTGAACAGGATAGAAAAAAATGATTGAACAACAATATAGGTTCAAAAAAATCAGCCCCTCGAGAGTAGGAAAAATATGAATAGAATGCAGTTTATGTGAAAAAAAATCATATTTATAGATTTAGAACTGGGAAAGAACCACAAAGATGACTGAATTCAATTCTTTCATTTTATGGGGGAAGAAAATGAGATCTAAAGAGGGTGATTTGCTCAGATAGCCAAGAAGGGTCTGAGGCAGGATTCAAACCCAGTTTTTCCTGATTCATAGTCCTAGCTATGACACTACCCTGACTCTGTTAGAAAAGAATGAGAAGTCTTAATGGACTCCAACCTCAGCAATTTTTCACATTTGTTGTTGTTATTAATTTGTTTTTAAATCCTGTCCTGGCAAAGGTACTGGAGTAGTTTATTTCCTTCTCCAGCTCATTTTATAGATAAGAAAACTGAAGAAAACAGGGTGAAATGATTTTTGCTCAGAATCACATAGCTAGTAGGTGTCTGAAGCTGGATTTGAACTCACATTTTTTTGACTCCAAGTGCTGTATCCATATTGTACCACCTAGATGCCTAAGTTCTTGTATTATCCAGGGACATATTATTGAGAGTAGAATTCTGCCAGAAACAATCAATCTCTTACCAAAACAAAACAAAACAAACAAACAAACAAAAAACATCATGAATCCTGAAAGTCTTGTAATTTAAAAAAAATTTTTTTTCACAGATATCACATGGCTTATTTAACTGATGGAGCCTGGAGCCCACAGAGACCAGCTGTTTTCTTCACAACTAAAATGGATGGAACTTTGGATATCTGGGACTTTGTATTCAAACAAAGTGACCCTGCTCTCAGCCTCAAGGTTGTGTACAAATCCTTACAGATGCTTTCTCAAGCAGCTCTTTCTTCTCTTTGAATTGGGACTTCCCAAGGATGGGGACAAGGGTTTGTTTGTAGCAGCTGGGGACAGATTTGTGTGTGTGTGTTTAAATCCTTCCTCCTACACCTATTAACTATGTGACCCTGAGCAAGTAACTTAACTTTTTACTGCTCCAGGAAAATTCCATAAAACTATGCATTCCATTAAAATATCAGGGAAAAATGGTGAATAGGTGGAGGAAGTTCTAACCTGGTATAGGGAGCTAGTAGCTCCAATAAATTTATAGGTTAAAAAAATTATCCATAGAAATGATGAGAAAGATGTTCTCAGAAAAAAAAAAAAACTGGAATGAATTCAAAGTGAAATGTACTGTATACAAAGTAATAGCAATGTTTTGGGATGACCAGCTGTAAATGACTTTGCTAGTCTCAGCAGTACAATGATCCACAACAACTCTGAAAAACTTATGATGAAAAACCCAGCAAAGAAACTGATTGTGAATGAAAACAGATTGAATCATACTCTCTTTTTTTAGCTTTATTTTTCTTGAGAGTTTTTTTTTTAATTAGGATGGGAGATCTGTGTTTTCTTTCACAACATGACTTTTATGGAAATGTTTTGTATAACTTCACATATGGTTTCTTAATGGGGCTGGGGGTGGGAATAAGGAAGAATCTGGAACTCAAAAGTTTAAAAAAATGTAAAAAAAGTTGTTTTAAATATAATTGGGGAAATATTAAATAAATATTAAACTTAAAAAATAAAAATAAAATAATAATACCCATAGAAGCTATCATGAAAGGTTGTTGGAGAGTAGTCCTATTATGTATACAAAGAGCTTTGTAAGCTTTAAGAGTGCTTTATTAAATGTCATTTTCACTAGCTGTCCCCCATCCCTGGAATGTTCTACCACCTCATTGGTTTCCCTGGCTTTCTTCAAGTCCAAGTTAAAATCCTACCTTCTATAAAAAGCCTTTGCCAATCTGTCTTAATTCTAGGACTTTCCCCTCTATCAATTATTTCCTATTTGTACTGTATGTATATATATATATGTATATATATATATAGTTTGTGCATAGTTATTTGCATGTTGTCTCTCCTCATTAGATTGTAAGCTTCTTGAGGACAAAGACTGTCTTTTTGCCATTCTTTGTATCTGCAATATTTGGTACAGTACACAGTAAGTGCTTAATAAATGTTTATTGATTGACTGACATATAATTCTGAAATGTGTTTGGCCTTAGGTGTGTGATGAATCCCTGTCTTGCCTCAAGGTGCAAGATAATGGCTGTTTCCTTGCCTGTGGATCCCAACTGGGAACAACAACCCTTCTAGAAGTCTCTGAAGGACTATCCACCCTCCAAAGAAATGAGAAGAATACCATGTCATCAGTAAGTGCCCAAAGTGGCCTTAGGGCTAGTTATAGTGCAAGGACAAGAGCCCTAGCTATATGTGAAGAAAGGCAGATAAAAAAAAATTAGGTAAATCCTTCAGTGAAAATAGAATTCACATCTGACAACAATGTGTAGGCAATCACCTATAAAGTAGTGAAACAACAACAACAACAATGTACTGGAAATCAATAGATCCCTGTTTTGCTGCTAACTAGCTGGATAATCTTAGATCTTCTTCTCTGGGCCTCAGTTTCCCCATTTGTAAACCAAGGAGTTGCACTAGATTAGATTTTGAACTAGGAGGGACCTTAGAAGTTATCTAATCAAATGTCTTTTTTTAAGTGAAGTCTTTTTTTTAGGTTTTGATTATCAAACGGGGTTTCTTCTTTTACAAGAAACTCATGATTGAAACTTTTCCTTTTAACAGAAAATTTGACTTTATTGAATATCAATATTAAAAAAAACTTTCAATTTGTTACTATTCTTATGAACCAAAAAAGTCATGCACAGTGACAAAAAAAAATATCCATTTAAGTTTCAAGCTCTTCTCCTTGGAACCAGCATTGTTATGGCTGTTGCTATTGTTTTCCATTTGATGAGATCTGATGCAATTTAGTGATCTTCCTTCCTCCAGGCATGACCTGGAACTCAGGGAACTTTTATCCCCCCAATTTTAAAAAATATCTATTTATTTTTAATGCACATTACTTTTTGAATCATATTGGGAGAGAAAAATCAGAACAAAAGGGAAAAAACATGGGGGAGAGAAAAAAAAACAGAAAAAAAGTGAACATAATCTGTATTGATTTACATTCAATCTCTGTAGTTCTTTTTCTGGATACAGATGGCATTTTCTGTTCAAAGTCTATTGGCATTGTCGTGGATCACTGAACCACTGAGAAGAACCAATTCTTTCATAGTTGATTATTGCATATTCTTGCGGTTATTGTGTTCAGTGTATTCTTGGTTCTGCTTGTTTCATTCGGCATCAGTTCTTATAAATCTTTCCAGGTCTCTTCCAGCTTGTTCATAATTTTTTATAAAACAATAATATTCCATTACCTTCATATACCACAACTTATTCAGCCATTCCCAATTTATGAGTATCTACTCATTTTCCACTTTTTTATTACCACAAAAAAGCTGCTACAAACATTTTTGCACATGTGGGTCTCAAGGACCTTTTTATTTTAATCAGCATATTGATAAAGTCACTAAATCCCAACATCTTATTATCAATTTATTGCAGCAGCTAGATGTCATGGGCTTTGGATGAATTCATAACCCAACTTCAGATACTTAACACTTGTCAGATGTGTGATCCAAGGCAAGTTTCTTAATCCCAAATGCCTTTCAAAACAAAACAAAACAAAACAATTTATCACTCTTCATTACCATGTGGATCTAGGATTTTATATATTTGCCTACAAGTTCCAATGGCAGTATCTATGAACTAATACCCTTATTTTTTTAATGGATAAGAAGAATGAGCTTCAGAGAGGTCACAGGTATAGTAAAGGGCAGATTGAAATTTCACATCAAACCTCTGACTCCAAATAGGATTTTCTTTTCACTACACTGTATAACCATCTCTTCCACATGTCAAGAGTTAAGGGCATGGTTTCCCCTCTTCTGGAAAATCCACATAAAGGTTTTTGGCCCTCCTTTCTTACCAGAGAAGAAATCTGATGTTTTTTTTTTTCTTTTAGGGGATGTTTACAGTATCTTTTTGTAAAGTTTGGGTTAAGTATTTGGTCCTAGATTCAGTATTGTCACTGTTTTTCTTTGACTTCTCCACAACTTCCTCAAAATTCCCATTTAATTTCTTATGCCAACCATGATGGGGGAAGTCATGATGTGGAAAGGATAACTGTATTGATCTCCAAGTGCTAATATTCTTTTTTTAATTACAACTTTTTATTTTCAAAACATATGCATGGGTAATTTTTCAACATTGATTCTTACAAAACCTTGTGTTCCAAATTTTCCCCTCCCTTCTCCCCTCCCCTCCCCTAGATGTCAAGCAATTCAATATATGTTAAACATGTTTAAAAATATGTTCTGTCAGAATTGATCATCATATAATCTTATTGTTGCCATGTATAATGATCTCCTGATTCTGCTCACTTCACTCAGTATCAGTTCCTGTAAGTCTCTCCAGGCCTCTCTGAAACAATCCTGCTGGTCATTTCTTACAGAACAATAATATTCCATAACATTCATATACCATAATTTATCCAGCCAGGCTCCAATTCATCCACTCAGTTTCCAGTTTCTAGCCACTACAAAAAGAGCTGCCACAAACATTTTTGCACATGTGGGGCCCTTTCCCTCCTTTAAGATCTTTTTGGGATAAAAGCACAGTAGAGACACTGCTGGATCAAAAGGTGCTAATATGCTTTGATCCTTTGTGATCACTTTTCTCAGCAGGTCCTCCTGATAGCTGCACACCCTTAAAGTGCTAGATCCCCAGTCCCACCCTAGAGCAAGGAGATATCCAAAGAAGTTTTGCTACACAAATTAAAAATCTTTAGCCCTGAGAATCCTAACTATGCTAAGTGTGTGCTTTATTCACTCAGATAACTTCTTCCCATAAAGACACTCTCCTCCCAACTTTCTGCATCATTTCAATTACTCCCCCCCTTTCTGTGGGTATCCTAGATTTTTGAACGAGAGACTCGTCGAGAAAAGATCCTGGAAGCCCGGCACAGAGAGATGCGCCTAAAAGAAAAAGGCAAGTCTGAAGCCAGGGGTGAAGAAGGGGATGCAGTTAAAGTCAGCTGGCCAGAGATGCTGGCCCAAACTGAGGAGGAGTTCTTTGAAATTATCAATAATGAGATCAGGAGGAAAGAAGCTGCTCTTAGGAAAGCTGAAGTAAAGGTAAGTGCCCAAAGGGATATTCAAAGGATAGCCTTGGAAAGTCTGTTGATGTCCTGAATGACTATAGCCTTATAGGTCCTCAATTTACCTCTCTGGGGAATGGAACGTAATTAACCCAGTCATTATCAAGAATCACAGCTAGTTTGTTAATTTTCCAATTCAATTACAAATTTTCTATAATTTTGTACCCCCTACTTAGACACTTATTAAATGCTTATTGACTGATGAAAGAAATTAATGAATATTCCAATAATGCACCAGGTAATAGATAGGAATGGGTTCTCAGCTTTTTGTGAGAAAGGCAGCATAGAGAAAGAATAGGAAAAATGTTAAATTGAGAGTCTCTTTCCTCATTGTGAAGTCCTGAAATAAATCAAATTCATCATTGTAGGAATAGAGCCTCTTCAATTCAATTATAGGGTAGCCAAAACTGCCACCTTGGGGAATATCAGACTAGGAAACTTATTGGAAAGGTTTTCATATTTTTAAGAGAAAAAAGGAAGGAGATAATGTGAGGTATTCAAATGAGGAAAACCATTTTATTATGACTGCTTTTCCTTTTATGCCACAAGTCCCAAAGTAAGGGGGTGAGAGTAAATCAGAGGCTACTTTGGAAGGGGGTCTGCCTCAAGCTGGCTTTGTTTACAAGCAAAGACTCAGCTCAACCTAATTAATAATAACTTAGGGATAGGAATGCAAGGACATCACTGGGATTCTGACATTACTAGGATTATTAAGAGGGAGGGGCAAGTAATATCACATTGGTATTAACAGTTTTTCTGTCATCATCTATAATATGAAAAACTTATACTGTATATTTTCAAAGAGTTTTCAGGTCTGATGTTCTCTGATTTTTAAGAAAATAGCCAGAGAAATTTATGATGTGGTTATTTTTTCATGAATAGTTATGACTTGATGTAATGGTATCTGATTTTAAACAAATTGAATTGTTATTTAGTGGCATGATTTATTAATGTTTATATCTCACATGTATGTAATGTTATGTTGTTTTCAATCTATTTTCCTGACATTATAAAGACTTGAGAAATAATACAGTGAAATAAAAAGGAGATATTATTATACTCAGTTATTCTTGGTTGTGCTGGTTGGTTAACTATGATGGAACACTGTCATTTCAAAAATTAAATAAATACATATACATATACATTTGTAACTTAATATACCTCAATAAATATATCAATATTCATATTCATCTGAATATATATGCATATGTGTGTGTGTATGCTATTTGTCATTAGATTCTGGAAGCAATAGGGACTCACTGGAGTTTATTGAGCAGGAGAGTGACAGGCTTGTGCCCTGGAAAATCATTTTGGTAGCTCTACACTCTGAGAGGATGGATTGGAAAGGGGACAGGGAATTGAAGCAAAGAGATCATTTAGGAAATTACTTCTGTCTAGAGGTGATGAGGGCCTGAATCATCAGGGTAACTGTATGAATAGAGGGGAAGGGACAGATGCAAGAGATGCTGAAGATGCAGAATAGACAAGACTTAGCAACTGATTATCTACATTATGTCAAAAGAATTTTAAATGTAGTCAGACTAGGCTGTAGATAGCCAGAGCTGAACAAAGCAGGCTAGAGGTAGATGAATCAGGAATCAAATAGCATTTTAATTTCAAAATTAGGAAAATACTTCCTAGTGGAAGGAGGGCTTGCTCACTTGTGGCAGGAGTAGGGTTTTTAAGCATGAAAACCACAAAAAGACAGGACCCAACATTCCCACAGCAGGCCCCTAGGTGCAGGTATTTTGGGGATAACACAGGCATTATTGGGTCCTGTGGGAACAGTCTCTAAATTATTAGAATTGTTGAGCTTTGTGATTGTTCATTAGGTTACAGAACCAGAATTAGCATGGCAGGAATGGAAGAGTAGCACTTGGTTCAGTTCACTTAGCAGTTACAAGCACAGGGATTGTTCAAAGTGTCAGGAAACATGATTGATCACTTTTTACTATAGAATGTCGTTTGCAGTTCCAGCTCTGAGGTCAGGATCCCCTGGGAAAGAGGGAAATTATAAAAACCTGTTTGCCCCACTTTGGGTCTTCTTGGCAAAGATACTAGAATGGTTTACTATCTCCTTCTTTAGCTCATTTTACAGATAAGGAAACTGAGGCAAATAAAGTTAAGTGACTTGGCTAGGGTCACACAGCTAGTAAGCTCCTGAGGTAAGATTTGAACCTAGACTTTCTTGATTATAAATCCAGCCTTCTATCTAATCATACTATGCTACCTTTTTTGAAAGAAGTGATAAGATACCATCAGTAATCTCTCCAAGACCATATGGAGTAGAAAATATAACAGGGGTCTCAAGAATGAAGAAGGGAAAATGTCACCCCAATTTTAAAAAAGGGAAGAGAATAGACTCTATAAATTATAAATCAGAAAGCTTGACTAATCCTTGATAAAATTCTTACACCTGCAATATTATTGAGGGGAAGGAAGAAAACAAGCATTTATTAAGCACTTACTGCGTATAACAGCCACTAAATTATGCATTTCATAGATACTATCTTATTTTGTCCTCATAACAATCCTGTGAGGTAGGTGCTGCTATGATCCCCCATGTTACAGTTGATAATACAGAAGAAAAAGGTTAATAAATAAATGACTTGCTCAGGATCACATAGTCTAAGGATAGATTTGAATGCAGCTCTTTCTGATTCCAAGTCTATTACTCTGATTGCTGCACCACCTAGTGGCCTCTATAATAATGATAGCTAGCATTTATATAGCACTTTGTAAAGCACTTTACAAATGTTAACTTGTTTTTATCCTTTAGTCCTGGGATGTAGGTCCTATTATTATCCCCATTTTACAGCTGAAGAAACTGAGGCACCAAGTGCTGATTTTGAACTCAGGTCTCCTTGACTCCAGGTCTAGCACTACATAGCTACCTTTACTTTGGTTAATGAACATTTAAAAGAGGAAGCAATGATCCCAAAGAATCCACTTGAATGCAAGGACAGGGTCTACAAAACTAACTTCATTTCATTTTTTGACAGGGTTTGTAGACCAGTAGAAGAAGTCCAGTAAATTAAGGCAATTCTGTAGATGTTGTTTAGTTGGATTTTTAAGTAAATCATTTGGCACAGTGTCTCTTAGTAACATAATCAAATGTTAAATGAGGCACTATTCTTGTTAGTTCAGTCCTGGTGGAACTCTCTATGACTCTGATTTTGGATATATCTTGGAACAGCTATAAGATACCACTCTTACCTGGTGGTATCTGAATCAACAACTAGTGAGCTTTTATTAACATCTGAACATAAAGCATATTATTATGTGTAAAGAACAAAAATGACACTGTCCTCCAAGCCCCAATTAGCAAGGGCCATCTTTCTCCCCATCTCTGCATAGAAGGTTCTTTTAAAAGATAGTATAATATGTCGAGAAACAACCTTGGAATTAGAGTCAGAAGATTTAGATTTGAATCCCAGCTCTGGGAAAAACATTTATGGACAACCCCAAAATTAAATGAAGGAGCAGACTATTTTGGCCTTTGGGGAATTGCAAAGTTCCTCAAACAATGATTCAAACTTCTCCTAGAAGCAAAGCATTATTTTTGATAGCAGCATTCTATTGGTAATGTTATATGATTGCTAATAATGAAATACTACAGTTTCTGAAAAATTAAAAATGAGAATTATTCAGAGGGCCATGGAGAGGTGCATAATAGGTACAAAGCTGCTACAACATTTAACATAGCTCTAGACAGAATTGTTGAAGAGTATGAATTGCTTGAGAAATGTTCTTTTTTTTTTGATGACCATACCAAAGTTATGATGGAAAGCAATTTATTTTATATATGTGTATGACATTGTATATCTTTTAAGTATTTCAATTTAATTTAAATTCAATTCAATTTAAGTATTTCAAATATTTGAAACGATAGGACATTTCAGGATAAGGCCTTGGAAACTGGTGGAACTTGGTGGAAAGATCAATAATCAGTCAGCTAATAAGCTTTTATTAAGTGCTTACTGTGTGCCAGGCACTGTGCTAAGTGCTATGGATACACAGAAAGGCAAAAGCATGGTTCCTGCCCTCAGCGAGCTCACAGTCTAATGAGGAAAATAACAGGCAAACATAGATACAGAAAATGGGAGATAATTGCAAAGACAGGTCAGTATGGGCATGAGGATTGTCTGGGAAAGATCTCTTGGAGATGATGGGATTTGAACTGAGTTTTGAAGGAAGCCAGTAAAGCCTGGAGATAGAGGAAAGAAAAGATTCTGAAAGAAGAAGGAATTTGCATCAACTTCTTCCTGTGCCTTATTCTGCCTATTTTTGTGACCAGACTCTTTTCCCACACTAAGTAGTCAACTTTCTGGGGCTCAGTGCTTTGACTGGATTGCCCGTTCCCTGCATTCCACAATTCCTTTTTCTGAAGGTGTCAAGTAGCCAATTTGGGATGTGAAGAACTTGAGCAAATCAGCTGATTACAATGATGGCCAGTGCCAAGAATATCAGAATTGGAATGGACCTTAGAAATCATTTTACAGTTGTTCCACCATGTCCTCGGGAATTATATTAATCTGGCTTGAGAGAGGTGTGTCTTTCAGATTATAGTCTAGGGGTTTCATTGTTAAACATCTCAGAAATTGACCAGCAGAACATCCAGCCTTTAGATTCCTCGTATGAAAGAACTTATCAGTGAATGAGAAATCTTAAATGGTGGAAAGAGTCCCCACTTTATCTGAGATGAGTGAATTAAACACTTCATAAAGACAGGATAGATGTAAGACATCCATCAACAAGGGCAGCTAGTTGGCACAGTGGATGCAGTACCAGCCCTGAAGTCAGGAGGACCTGAGTTCAAATCTGGTCTCAGACACTTAACACTTCCTAGCTGTGTGACCCTGAGGAAGTCACTTAACTCCAATTGCCTCAGGAAAAAAAAAGGCATCCATCAAGCCCAAAGCCCAAACTCATAGAGTTCAATCAATAAATTAATCAATAAATATTTATTAAGCACTTATGATGTTTTGCTAAACAGTAAGGATGCAAAAAGAGGCAAAAGATAGTCCCTGCCCTCAAAGAGTTTGCAATCTAATGAGGAAGAAAACATGCAAATACATATATGCAAAGTAAGATATGTACAAGATAAATAGCAAATCATTAACAGAAAGACTGCACTGGAACTAAGAGGGGCTAAGGAAAGAAAATTTCTGTAGAAGATGAGGTTTTAATTGAGATTTAATGTAAGCTAGGAAGGTCAGTGATTCCAGCAGAAGAGAGAAAATGTTTCAATCATGAGGAACAGTTACAAACAGTGACTTCAAAGGTTTCTTCTGAGTAGGTTCCTTAAACCTTTGTTGAACACGTTTAGGGGAGACCTCAGCTCTAATGTTTTTCATTTTCAGCCTTCTTGTCCACAAAGACACATATCTGGCTCTTAAATCTCCACCCCATGACCATTTATTGTATGTATTTATTGTAATTTCTTTATCATCTTTCTATCTCTAGCTCTGTTTCTTTTCATCTCTTTCTTTATGTGCTAACATTGCCCATTAGATTTAAATTTCTTGAGTGTAAGGATCCTATTGTTTTTATACTTAATTTGGTGTCTGGAACATATTGCTTAATAAATATTTTCCATCCATCATCCATATCTTTACCTATTTATCCATCTCCCCCCCCAACTCTGTCTCAGTCTCTATCTCTCTATCTCAATCTCTCTGTCTGTATCTCTGTGTGTCTGTGTATCTGTCTGTTTCTCTCTCACACACACACCTTTTTATTTTTTTACTTTTAAAATTTTTGTTTGTTTTTGTTGTTTGGTTTGGTTTGGTTTTTTTGCTGAGACAATTGGGGTTAAGTGACTTGCCCAGGGTCACACAGCTAGGAAGTGTTAAGTGTCTGAGACCAGATTTAAACTCAGATCCTCCTGACTTCAGGGCTGGTGCTCTATCTACTGCATCACCTAGCTGCCCCTACTTTTTAATTTTTTTAAATTTATTTTTTCCTGAGTGTTTTTTCTTTTTTTAATTAAAGCTTTTTTGAGCAGAGCCAGGAGATCATTATACACGGCAACAACAGTACTATATGACGATTAATTCTGATGGACATGGCTCTCTTCAACAATGCTATGTTTCAAACCACCTCCAATTGTTCACTGAAGAAAGCCATATACACCCAGAGAGAGGGATGTGAAATGTGGACCACAACATAACATTCTCATACTCCTTGATTGATGTTTGCTTACATTGTGTTTCCTTTATCTGATATATCGTTTGTGTAGATAAGATTTTTCTTGCACAACAATGATAAGTTTGGAAATATGTATACATATATTCGATTTGCCAATATTTTAACATAATTAACATGTAGTGGATATCCTGCCATCTAGGGGAGGGGTGGGGAGTTGGGGGGAAAAATTTGTAACGGAAAGCTATGTAAGGGTTATTGTTGAAGAATTACCCACACATATGTTATGCAAATAAAATAAAATAAAAAAAATTAAAGCTTTTTATTTGTAAAACATATGCATGAGTAATTTTTCAACATTGACCCTTCCAAAGCCTTCTGTTCCAATTTTTCCCTCCTTCCCCCCCCCACTCCCTCCCCTAGATGGCAGGTAGTCCAATGCATTACACCCACACTCCTTGGAAGTAATAGGGGAATCTCATAAATCTGGAGGGGCACTTGAAGGCAGAACCAAGATCAGTGAATAGAATCGACAAATTTGGGTTTAACCTAAAAATAAGTCTTCCTGACAGAGTTGTCCCAAGTGGAATAGTTGCATTGAGATAGTGTGTTTTCCTCCTCAAAGTCTTTAAGCAGAGGTTTGATGACTTCTCTTCTAGCATGTTGTAGAGAGAATTCATTTTTGCTTGTAGTTTGGCTTACATAGCCTCAAGATCCCTTCTATTTTCAGGATTCTGTAAATTATCAAATGCATTGTTTCCCTAGCTAGGAAATCTACTCACTCAGAGCAGTCCTGGGGAAAGGCAGATCCTAATAAAGGAAGCTTTTCCTTCATTAAGTCTCATTATGCCTTTCAGAAGAAAGATTTTGAAGATGAAGGTAGTGAAGAAGAAGAAGGAGGAGAAGAAGAAGAAGAATATAGAGAGGAAGAAGGTGACGAAGAGGAGGCAAAAGAATAAAAGGTCAGGATTTAACACCATCCTAAAACAACCATCAGAATGCTTTGCCCTAAAATAATACAAATAATTCTTTTTTATTGGTTTTCATTTTTATTTTCAGGTCTGAATTTTCTGTCTTTCTCCAGCTTTTCCCATATCCATTGGGAAGGCAAGAAATATAATAACCATTCTATATATGAAAATATGAAAAAAACATATTTCCACATCAAGCCATAAATGTTAGACAATTAAGCAGTGCCACTATTTTAATAGCTGGGACTCAAGAGAGACAGAAGGGTATGGGAGAGATGGATTATGTCAGGAGACTCAGACTGAATTTCCATGCAAAAGGAGCAAGACCCTTGACAGAAGTTGCAAAACTGCTTTTCTTAATGTTACAGGTTATCCAACTTTTTGGTCTCAGGACCCCGTTAAACTCTTAAAAATCATTAAGGACCCTCTCCCATGTAGCTTTTGCTTGTGTGGTTATATCTATGAACTGGCCACACAAAATAAGTGTCAAAGTCAGGGTGTGAACCCAGGGCTTTTGATACCAAATCAAATACAAAACTACACTATACAAGAAGCACAAGATTAATCAGTTGCATAAAAAGCCCCATTCTTGTGTCTGATATTCCTCCCTCTATTCTTCTCTGCCCTCTGAGTTATAGAACCTTGCCTTATTGTTTCTCTGCAAACATCTTCATAGGGTCATCCTTTTAGTGTGGGAAAGGGAAGAAGGAAATGAGTATTGATTAGGTGTGTATCAAGCAGGCAGCTAGATGGCACCATAGTGCACAGAATGCTGAGCCTGGGACTCAGGAACACTCAGTTTCAGTTCCAGTCTGATCTGACACTTAGTAGCTGTGTGACTCTGGCCAAGTCACTTAATCCTGCTTGCCTCGCTTTTCTCATCTGTAAAATGGGCCAGAGAAGGAAATGGCAATCCACTCCAGTATCTTTGCCAAGAAAACCTCAAATGGGATCATGAAGAGTCAGACACGATTACAAGAACAGAACAGTAACAATATGGGCCAAACATTGTGCTGAGTATTTTTAACAAATGTGATCTCATTTGATCCTCATGACAACCCTGGGAGGCAGATGGCATTATTACTCTTATTTTGCAATTGATAAATTTGATGCAGACTGAGGTCAAATAATTTACCCAGAGTCACATAGGTAGTGAGTATCTAAAGCAAGATTTGAACTCAGATCTTCATAATTCTAGACCCAGCGCTTTGTGCACTATGGTACCAGCTAGCTCCTTCTCTCATTGGAATGGTCAGATGTGTTTTCTGGTCATTTTTTTTAATAATAGCCTTTTATTTTTCAAAATACATGCAAAAATAATTTTCAACATTCATCCTTGCAAAATCCAAATTTTTTCTCCTTCCCTTACCTTTACTCCTTTCCCTTAGACAACAAGTAATCCAATATATATTAAATGTGCAATTCTTCTAAACATATTTTCACATTTATCATGCTGCACAAGAAAAATCAGATCAAAAAATGAGAGAAAAAAACAAGTAAGCATGTCTTCTGGTTCTAATACTGAATTTATCATATGAGGGCTGCTGGGGAAGTTTTTCCTTCACAATGAACTGAATCACAGGGTCTTATTTTCTCTCCTCCCAAAATCAGGTAGTTAACACCATATGTATATAACATCATATATATGTATATATATATGTATTATATATATGACACCATAGTCATATGCTGTATGGGGATATAGACAAAGGATCCCCAGGAATCCCTTAAGGACTTTTGAAGTAACCTACTATATTTGTACTAATGCAAAGAATAATGATTTTGGGTGGTACGTGGGCGTGCTACTTGGCTGTATAACTAATGTGGAAATATTTTTTTTCATGACTTCAGCAACATGTATATAGCCCTCTCTGGCAGATCTCTTTACATATAGTATCTCATTTAATCCTCACAAAAAAACAAGTGAGATAGGTGCTCTTGTTATCACCATTTTGTAGGAAACAGAGACTGAGAAGGTGGATTTGGCTGTGGTCCAACTCAGGTCTTGCTGATGTGAACACCAACATTCTATCTCTTACATCATCAGCTGCTCCCAATAGTAGCTTTGTTATAAATTCTCTCAACAAAGGACTTTCTCAGTCAGGTGGTAGCATAGTGCACGGAATACTGGGTCTAGAGTCAGGAAGATGCGGGGCAGCTAGATGGGGCAATGGATAGAGCACCAGCCCTGAAGTCAGGAGAACCTGAGTTCAAATCCAACCTCAGACACTTAACACTTCCTAGCTGTGTGACCCTGGGCAAGTCACTTAACTCCAATTGCCTCAGCAATAAAATAAAATAGAGACAGGAAGACCTGAGTTCAAATTGGGTCTCTCATACTAGCTGTGCAATACTGAGCAAGTCATTTCACTTCTGTTTGCCTTGGTTGCCTCAACTGTAAAATGGGGATAATAATAGTACTTCTCTTGAAGGGCTGTTGTGAGAATTGAGTGGGATATTATATATACAAAGTGCTATGCAAACCTTAAAAGGATATGTGAATGATAGCTATTCTGAGATAAGAACTCACTATTTGACAAAAATTGCTGGGAAAACTGGAAAATAGTATGGCAGAAACTAGGCATAGACCAACACCTAACACACTATCCAAAATAAGGTTGAAATGGGTTCATGATTTAAACATAAAGGGTGAGGCTATAAGCAATTGAGGAGAACAAGGGATAGTCTACCTCTCAGATCTGTGGAGAAGGAAGGAATTTATGGCCACATAAAAACTAAAGAACATTATGAAATGCAAAAGGATAATTTTGATAATGTTTAATTTAAAATGTTTGCACAAACAAAATCAATGCAGACAAGACTAGAAAGGAAGCAGAAAACTGGGGGGGGGGGATTTTACATCCAAGGGTTCTGATAAAGGCCTCATTTCTAAAATAGAGAATTGACTCAAATTTATAAGAATATAAGCCATTCTTCACTTGACAAATGGTCAAAGGATATAAACAGATAATTTTTAGACAAAGAAACCATTTCTAGTCACATGAAAAAATGCTCTCAATCACTATTGATCAAAGAAATGTAAATTAAGACAACTCTATCTCCCACTACACACCTCTCAGATTGGCTAAGATGACAGGAAAAGATAATGACGAATGTTGGAGGGGATGTGGGAAAACTGGGACACTAATACATTGTTGGTGGAATTGTGAACTGATTCAATCATCCTGGAGAGCAATTTGGAACTATGCCCAAAGAGCTATAAAACTGTGCATACTCTTTGACCCAAAAGTCTTTCTACTGGACTTATATCCCAAAGAGATCTTAAAAGAGGGAAAGGGACCCATATGTGCAAAAATGTTTGTGGCAACCCCTTTTTTTTTATAATGGCTAGGAACTGGAAACTGAGTGGATGCTCATCAATTGGAGAATGGCTGAATAAATTATGGTATATGAATGTCATGGAATATTTATTGTTCTGTAAGAAACAACCAGCAGGATGATTTCATAGAGGCCTGGAGAGACTTACATGAACTGATGCTAAGTGAAATAAGTAGAACCAAGAGAACACTGTACATGGCAACAACATGATTATGTGATGGTCAACCATGATGGACTTGGCTCTTCAACAATGAGGTGATTTAGGCCAATTCCAATAGATTTGTGATGGAGAGAGCCATCTACATACAGAGAGAGGACTGTGGGGATTGAGTGTGGATCACAGCATAGTATTTTCACCTTTTTGTTGTAGTTTGCTTTTTTGTTTTCTTTCTCCTTTTTTCCCCTTTTTGACCTGATTTCTCTTGTGCACCATGATAATTGTAGAAATATATATAGAAGAATGCACATGTTTAACATATATTGGATCACTTGCTGTCTAGAGGAGTGGGTAGGTTGAAAGGGGGGAGAAAAATTTGGAACACAAGGGTGCATATTGAAAACTATTTTTGCATATATTTTGAAAATAAAAAGCTATTATTTAATAATAAAAATTTTAGTTATTATTATCATTTGCATTTTGTTCTGAATTTCCATAAAGGGTCTCATTTGTCTTTAGTCTCAGATAACAAGATAATATTTGTAAAGATGTTGATCATGTAGTAGGCACTTAATAAATGGTTATTATTATTATTATTCTCTTCTCCCCTCACCTCAACTTTCCTTCACAGTTCTTCTCTTTTGCTAGAAATTTGTCCCGTATTTATTTTGTTTGAGTCATTCTCTGAGGTTTAAGAGGCTTTTGTTAATACAGAGAATTTCATTGTGCTATAATGGTATTTATGGAATGAGCACATGAGTGCTGATTCAGAGTCTTCCTGCCCACAAAAGAGCATAGAAAAGTATATATAAGATGTTTTCCAAATGCAAGGTAATCTCACTATTAGCTAAGACAGAACTAATACTATTAACTTATACTACTGGTTAACACAGTTTTTCTCTCCTGCCTGCTTTCTTACCTTCCAGTGCAACGGAAATCTGGTGATCGTTTTTTTGTAAAAAGTTTCTGATGAGAAAATCAACACTGGTGTTTGTTCTAAGACAAGGAGCCTCATGGGGGGAAAAATAACAACCTCATTACTCTGGTGGGTGTGGAATGTGGAACAGAATGCAGAGGCCTATCCAAAGCACTGGCATCTCAGACAAGAATCTACAAGAAAGATGTCATCCATCCACAGCCAGCCAGTCCAGATGGCTACCCAGCCTCCCCTTATTTATTCATGTACCCATTTTGTTTTTGTTTTTTGATTTCTCTCCCCTTAGGATCTTTTCTGAGAAACAGACATAACCAATATGTTTTCTACTTGACTGTTGATTTTTAGTCTTATGTCCCTGGCTGATAATTATACAAATATATCATACTGTTGGAAGAATCTGGCCTACTTACTTTACTGGGGACATATGACCTTTGTCTTTAAATAAAGAAATGCTTAGTAGAAGAGGGATTAAATATGGTCTCCTTGGCCTCTGAGAGCAGCATTGAACCAATGGGGTGGAAATTATAGGAAGAAAGGATTCAGCTTAGTAAGTGGAAAAACTTCCTCACACTTAGATTTATCCAGAAATGGAAAAGATTATCTCAAAAAGTAATGAGCTCCCCGAAACTGGCAGAGGCAATCTGATCATTTACTGGGGACTGGCTGTTTTAGAAGGGATTTCTACTTTTTTTTTTTTTTTTTTTTTGGCTAAAGCAATTGGGATTAAGTGTCTTGCCCAGGGTCACACAGCTAAGAAGTGTGAAGGGTCTAAGGCTAGATTTGAACCCAGGTCTTCCTGATTTCAGGGCCAGTGCTCTATCCACTGCACCACCTAGCTGCCCTGAGATTTCTATTTTTTGGAAGAGATTGGCTAAATGGCCTTTATAGAGCTAAAATTATATAATTTTTAAGATATTGAGTCTGGCCCACTGGATAAAGATTCCACTCAGGATCGGGAATACACCAATTCAAGTTTTACCTGGTTCTGTGACTTTAGCAAGTCAATTACTTAGGGCAGTAAAAAAAAAAAAAAAAAAAAAAAAAAAAAAAAAAAAAAATAATGTTTTTTTTTCAGTGTTTAGAGAGAGGTTTTTTTTTTTTTTTTTTGCCTTTTTGCTGAGGCAATTGAGGTTAAGTGACCTGCCCAGGGTCACACAGCTAGGGAATGTTAAGTGTCTGAGATCAGATTTGAACTCAAGTCCTTCTGACTTCAGGGCTGGTACTCTATCCACTGCGCCACCTAGCTGCCCCAAGAAAGTTTTCTTAATAAGAATTCAATGACACAATGAAAGAATGGATCTGATGTACAAAAATAAAATAAAATTTTAAAGATTCTTCTGATTCCAATCAGAATAGTCCTAGGTACTTGTGGATCCTAAAGCAGAACATTTTTTCCCTATTTCTTTTTAAAAAAAAATTTGATTGACATCTTTTGTTTTAACATTGCATCATTTCTTTCTTTTTTTTTCCCTGAGGCAATTGGGGTTAAGTGACTTGCCCAGGGTCACACAGTGTCTGAGTGTTTGAGACCACATTGGAACTCAGGTCTTCCAGACTCTAGGACTGACATTGTACCCACTGAGTTATCTAGGTGAGGCAGTAACCCTCAAAATGCTGAGTAATTGAGTCAGTATATTCCAGTGGAAATCGAACTAGGCCATTGCCCAGTTAGGACCCTGGTTTCTCATAATGGCTCAACCACTAATTAATTATGTGAGCACTCTGGGTCTCATCTTCCTTATTAGTAAAATGAGGGATTTAGTGAAGATTTCCAAGATCCCTCTCAACTCTAAAAATAAGCCAGACATTCTCTCTTTTAGCTTTTCTGTAATTCCATGGACTGAACTGAGCTAAAAATAAGCATTTTATATTAATGAGACTGATAACAGCATTTATAATTTAGTAGGCAGCATAGTGGACAGAGAGCGGGTCTGGAGTTCAAATCCAGCCTCAGACACTCACTAGCAGTGTACCCCTGGGCATGTCAGTTAATCCTATTTACGCTAGGTTCCTCATCTGTAAAATGAACTGGAGAAGAAAATGGCAAATAACTGCAGTATTGTTGCCAAGAAAATCCCAAATGGGGTCTTGAAGAGTTGGACAAGACCAAACCACAAAGGTTTGCAAAAAGCACTCATCTGATCCTTACCACAGTCCTTGATAATAGATGCTATTATATACCACTTAAAAGTACAGAGAGAGGTTAAGTGATTGGCCCAGATCACAGAGTGTCTAATGACATGCAGTTGACTTATAGTTCCTTTCCTCACCAAAGAAAGGAAAGAGGCACATTTCCCAGAGGTTTTGAACTGGGCTCTTACTGACTCCAAGTCTTGCACTCTATCCACTGTGCCTCCTAGTCTTGGAAGTTATCAATACTCCCTAAATATTCAATGTGAATTAGCAAGACTATCCAGTTAGGGATGGATTGTGGGACCCCTTTGGCTCGTAGACCTCCATTGCTAGAGGGCTACTTAGGTTGTAGCTAGGCCTACCATTCCCATTTTTCTTAAGATAAAACAAAAAAGGAAATTTCTTAAAAATCTGACTTTTATTGGTAACGTTTTGTATTTATATCACTTTCATTCAGGGATACCAGCTTAGACCAGCTTGTTAAATTTTCAATGATAATGCTTTTTGGAAATCAACTAATGCTACAAATCAGGGCTGATTTCCAGATTTAAGAAAGGGATGCTGTAAATGCTAATCATGCAGATTGAATTAAAAAGAGAGTTATTAAACATTTTCCCAAACACCCTGACTTAATTTATGAATCTATCACCTCTTCCCCATTATGCTTGCCTACCAATTCATCCTATGTAACAGAGCAAAAAAATAAAGAAAAATAGCAATTCAACAAAACCAGCCAGCATCACAATCATGTCTGACAGGATGTGCAATATTCTGCACTAAGAGTCTTCCACCTCTGCAAATAAGAGCAGAAGGTATATGAACTCTTCTCTTGGGCAGTTTGGTCATTATAAAGATAGACATTTCAATTTCTTTTTATTGTTCCTTCCATTTACATTATTATAATTATTGTGTACAATGTTCCTGGTTCTGTTTAACTTCATTCTGTATCAGTCCATATAAATTTTCCCATCTTCTTTGAATTCTTCATGTTCATAATATTCCTTTATATTCATGTGCTACTATTTGTTTAATCATTCACAAGGAAATTCTTCATATACATAATTTCTTAAGGCACAGTAATAGTCAGCAAGTATTTATTACTATGGTGCCAGGCATTGTGATGAGCTTGGTAATAGGATATTTGTTTCCCCAGTGGATGGACAGTAAATTCCTTTTATTGACACAGGTAGTCTCTTATTTCCAGTTCTCTGCACTCTGTGAAAGAGGAAGAAATAGGTAGCTATTCCCAGTCCAGCCAGCAGGTGGGACTTTCCTCCCACGAACACCACAAGGTAAAAGACTAGAAGGTGGCTTCCAAGTGGTATCTTGGATCATCTCTATTCAGGTAGTATAATTTTAGGGGCAGTGATTTCATTTCATTTCATTTGCTCCCTCATGCCCAATCATAGAATCATAGTTTTAGAACTGGAAGGGATCTTAGAGATGATCTAGTTCAATCCTCCTTGAGTTTAAGGAGGGAGAGGAAAAGAAAATATTAAGGAAAAGAATCAAGTAACTTGGGCAGGTAGATGTGTAGTGAATAGACCAGTGGGCTTGGAATCCGTCCTCAGGCACTCGTGATCCTGGCCAAGTTCACCTTTATCCTGTTTGCCTCAGTTTCCTCATCTGTTAAATGAGCTGGAGAAGGAAATGGCAAATCACTCTAGTATCCTGACCAAGAAAACCCGAAATGGAGTCATCAAGAGAGGCAAATAAAAATGACTGTAATACGATGTACCTCTTCCAAACTTCTTTGGATTTTTGGAAGATAATCCTTTAATCACTCTTCTAGTCACTCAGGTTCAACTTTTCATTCTTTCTCTCCTCTCAATCCAACCAATTTCTATCTTATCTTTTCTACTGCCACAATATCTTTCTCACATTTGTCTCCTCTTCTCCCCTCATGCTCTCAACACATAATACTCCTCATTGCTTCTCATGTTGACTACTACTAAATTTTTTCCTAATTTAACTTTCATTATTCTTTTTTTTTTTCAGTTGTGTCTGAATGAGATGGGAAACTGAGGACTCAGAATAATGATTGTGAGAGATTGGTAGGGGTTTTCATTGGGAATTCTATTGCAGGAAGAGATAAATTGTGGCTTTTTAGAAATCAAAGGCAGACCAGAACCTATCTGCTATTTACTGATTTGCAAAAGGTCTGCTTGATATCTTCAGGCCTTGAGTGGGCGGGAAGTGCTTTGTTCTGGAGATTGGCAGGTCCTGGGAGTGGGCCTCCCTCCCTCTCTCTCTCTCTCTCTCTCTCTCTCTCTCTCTCTCAGCATGAGCTCAGATGAGAAAAATGGGGCCTCCTTCTCCTTGGCATGTCCAGGAAAAGAATGACCGGCCAGAATTTCGCAAGATTCAAATAAACTTCTTATCTTCACTTTGAGAGATCTCTGAGTAATGATTTTGAATCGGGAGTCGTATTTTTATCCCACACATGTCTGACTCTTTGTGACCCCATTTGGTGTTTTCTTGGCAAAGATATTGGAATTTTCCATCTTCCATGCAGTTGCCAAAACAATCTCATTAAATACATGTCTGACCATGTTACTCCCTGCTCAATAATATTCAATAGCTCCTTATTACTTCTAGACTAAAGCACAAACTTAATTTAGTATTTAAAGCCTTTAATAGATCAGAGATACTCTCTCTTTCCACACTTATTTCCTGTTATTTCCTTTCACCCACTCACTGTTCCAGCTAGCCTTACCTTCTTGTAATTTCCCAAACTTGGAATTCCATCTTTGGTCTCTGCCTTTTTATTATCCTGTATTCCTCTACTTTTTGAAATTCCTAACTTCCTTTAAGGCTCAATTTTGATGGCCACTCCTCTTTTTAAAACAATTTTAAAATAAATTTTTAAAACAAATTTTCCAATTTTAAAACAATTTTTTTCAAACATATGTCAAGATAGTTTTCAAAATTCATTTCTGTAAGACTTTGTGTTCCAAACTTTTCTCCCTCCTTCCCTATCTTCTCTCTCTCCAAGACAGCAAGCAATCTGATATAGGCTAAATATGTGCAGTTCTTTTTAAATATATTTCCATATTTGTCTTACTGTACAAGAAAAATCAGACCTAAAGGGAAAAAACCATAAGAAAACAAACCACCAAAAAAAAAACAACAAAAAAAATTTTGCTTCAATCCATGTTCAGTCTCCATAGCTCTCTGTCTGGATGCAGATGGTATTTTTCTGTTCCAAGCCTATTGGAATTGTCATGAATCACTGTGCTGCTAAAAAGAGCCAAGACTATCACAGTTGATCATCCTGTAGTATTGATGTTACTGTGTGCAATGATCTCTTGGTTCTTCTCACTTCACTCAGCATCAGGCTTTTTGGAAATCAGCCTGCTCTTGATGTCACCTTTTATAGGAGGCCTTCCCTGATGTCACAACTTTTTAATGTTTTTTCTTTCCTTAAACTCTATGATACTTGTATGTCCATGTGTAGGGCCACATTAAAGTACTCAAGCCAGACTTTTTTTTATCTGCTCTGAATTATCATTTGGGCAATTAGGTGGTGCAATTCATAGAATGCTGGGCCTGGAATCATGAATACCTGAGTTCAAATCTAATCTCACTTACCAGCTATGTGATCCTGGACAATTAAAAATATTTTTTCCCTCAGTTTCCTCCTCTACAAAATAGGGATAATAATAGTACCTACTTCCTATGATCATTGATAATTGTGATGTACTTAACACAGTGCCTAGCACATGGTCCCATATAAATGTTAGCAAACATTATCATTATTCTTATTACATGAGTTCAAATCCAATTCAGACACTTACTAGCTGTGTGACACTGGGCTGGTCATTTCTCTCTGCCTCAGTTTACTCTCCTGTAATAGGGAGATAATAATAGCTCTTACCTTCTAAAGTCATTGTGAAGAATCAACTGAGATAACTAATTGTATAGTGCCTGGCATTATAAGAGCTAGATAAATGTTAGCTATTATTATTTGTCCTCCTTCCCCCAAAGTCATGGTGGCTGGAAAAAGAGAAAAGAGCAGTGAAATCTCCCTGATAATTGCCATTCTTAACAAACTCCATTAATCACAGGGGGGTTTGTTATTGCCTCCAGACTACCAGGTTTGAATTTCTCTCTTTCCTCCTAAGGTCCTTGAGATTCAACCATTTCCTCATTTTATTCACCTTGTCTAGAATGCTCACACCCTTTTGGTCCAAGTGAAGTCAAGATTATTGAGACAGACTCTCTGGAATACCACCCACCTTCTTTGTTTTTATTGTTCTAATCTGGAGCCAAGACTTGGATTCTGGGATATGCTCAGGTAGAGAGGTTCAGGTAGATCCAGTGAACCTTTGCATTTTCATTATGTTAAATAAATTGAGGTCACTGTGTTAATAAACTGTTTATCTGAATCTTATGAATGATGAGGACAGGAGACTTCCCAGAAGTAGAATGAGAATTAGATCCATTGGTTTTCTCTCCTCAATAGTTTGTAGTGATATATCTTTTCATCTTCTGGCAAAGATTCTTCTTAACTTGGAGCCATGGAGCTTTAAAAATAATATTTTTTGAGAGCTATATTTCATTGTAATTTATTTCCTTTGTAATTTTCTGTATTTGATTTTCAGCATTTAAAAATACTCTTCTGAGAAAGATGATATAATCTTCCCCAATCTGCCATGACATAAAAATAATGAAGAATCCCGGTCTTAGCAGAAATTTAGAATCCAGTCAGCAAGGGATTTTTTGTGTACAGTTCTTTGGAGCAGGTGGTTTAACTGTGCTGGATTATAGTTGAATGTCTCTCTGTAACCTCATGGGAGATTATCACAGAACCTCAAGTCACCTGGGATACCCACCAAGCGTACACATAACCTGCACCTGTGTCACATTTATTTATGTGTTCAATGAAAATAGTTGAGCAAACTCAAACACTGTGTTGTCTAACAGCATCTGCAATATCTTCACCCATAGTACCCCACCTCCCTCTAAAGGAAGCAGGGAGTTACATTTTCTCAAGTCTGGGGGAGGAGAGGGAGAAAACTTAGTCATAAGTACATAGAATTCGATTTTATTTGATTATCCTATTTATAATGTTGTCACTGTGTATATTGTTTTCTTTATTCTGTTTACTTTGTTCTGCATCCTTCTAGACATCTTTCCCAAATTTCTTCTATAAATTCATCATGCTTAAGAAGTGATAATATTAGAATATTACATTTTGCTTTATCATTCTCCAGTTGATAGACATTTTCTTGGATCCCCTGCATTTTTTTTCTGAGGCAACTGGGGCTAAGTGACTTGCCCAGGATCACACAGTTAGGAAGTAGTTAAGTGTCTGAGGCCAGATTTGAACTCAGGTCCTCCTGACTTCAGGTCTGGTGCTCTATCCACTGTGCCACCTACCTGCCCATGATAGACATATTACACTTTTTACTAAAACTCCTCTGAACCCTGAATCTTTAAGGAAGATATCTTTATTTGAGCTTTCTGACCTTTTCTGGTCCTAGAAATTGGTTTGCCTATTAAGTTCAGAAATCAGTGGACCCAGGACTCTAACTACCTATATCTTTCTAATAATCCTAGCATCCACCTCCCTCTGTCTTCTACTTCCTGTCTCCACATGCTTTAAATCATAAAAATAAATTTTCTAGGACCTTTTTTTTTCTTTTTTTTTTAAAGATGGAAATAATTTATTTATTTATTTTGTTTTGTTTTGTTTTTTGGCCATTATTATTATTATTAAAGCTTTTTATTTGCAAAGCATATACATGGGTAATTTTTCAACATTGACCCTTGCAAAGCCTTCTGTTTCAAATTTTTCCCTCTTCCTCACCCCCTCCCCTAGACGGCAGGTAGTCTAATACATGTTAATTATGTTAAAATACATGACAAATCAAATATATGTATACATATTTATACAGTTATCTTGCTGCACAAGAAAAATCCGATCTACAAGAAAAAAAAAACTTGAGAAGGAAAACCAAATGCAAGCAAACATCAACAGAAAGTGTGAAAATGCTATGTTGTGGTCCACACTCAGATCCCACAGAACTCTCTCTGGATGTAGATAGCTTTCTTTATCATTGAACAATTGGAACTGGTTTGAAACATCTCATTGTTGAAGAGAGCCATGTCCATCAGAACTGATCATTATATAGTCTTCTTGTTGCAGTGTATAATGATCTCCTGGTTCTGCTCACTTCAATCAGCATCAGTTCATGTAAGTCTCTCCAGGCCTCTCTGAAATCATCCTGCTGGCTGTTTCTTATAGAACAATAATATTCCATAATATTCATATACCATAACTTATTCATCCAATTGATGGGCATCCATTCAGTTTCCAGTTTCTAGCCACTACAAAAAGGACTGCCACAAACATTTTTGCACATTTGGGTCCCTTTCCTTCCTTTAAGATCTCTTTGGGATATAAGCCCAGTAGAAACATTGCTGGGTCAAAGGGTATACATAGTTTGATAACTTTTTGAGCATAGTTCCAAATTGCTCTCCAGAATGGTTGGATCTGTTCACAGTTCCACTAACAATGTATCAGTGTCCCAGTTTTCCCACATTCCCTCCAACGTTCGTCATTATCTTTTCCTGTCATCTTAGCCAATCTGACAGGTGTGTAGTGGTATCTCAGAGTTGCCTTAATTTGCGTTTCTCTGATCAATAATGATTTGGAGCACTCTTTCATATGACTAGAAATGGTTTTAATTTCTTCATCTTAAAATTGTCTGTTCATATCCTTTGACCATTTATCGGTTGGAGAGTGGCTTGAATTCTTATCAATTTGAGTCAATTTTCTATATATTTTTAGAAATGAGGCCTTTATCAGAACCCTTAAATGTAAAAATGATTTTCCAATTTATTGCTTCCTTCCTAATCTTGTCTGCATTAGTTTTGTTTGTACAAAAAATTTTAACTTAATATAATCAAAATTATCTATCTGCTGTTCAATTATGAATTCCAGTTCTTCTTTGGACACAAATTCCTTCCTTCTCCACAGATGTGAGAAGGTAAACAATCCTATGTTCCTCTAACTTGCTTATAATATCACTCTTTATGTCTAAATCATGAATCCATTTAGATCTTATCTTGGTATGTGGTGTTAGGTGTGTGTCAAGCCCTAATTTCTTCCATACTAGTTTCCAATTTTCCCAGCAGTTTTTGTCAAATAGTGAATTCTTATCCCAAAAGCTGGAGTCTTTGGGTTTGTCAAACACTAGATTGCTACAGTTATTGCCTATTTTGTCCTGTGATCTAGAACCTTTTTTTTCCAAGGAAAAATGAAATCTACAGATCTATTAATAATAAAATATGCAAGGCAATATGCTAGCTCTATGGATACAAAGGCAAAAAACTTGCCCAAACTAAACAGTCACTATCTCAAGGACTTTACATTCTATTGGGGGAAATAGCATATAAAAAGAAAAAAAATTTCAAAAAGGACATCCCAGGTCATGTGGTTTTAAACTTAATAAGGTATTCTATACAATCTGTTTTTCCTTTTTTTTTTTTTTGGCTATCTGTTTTTCAAGGAGAGTTTAAACTTTATTTAATTTGGAGAGCAATTTGGAACTATGCCTAAAAAACATAAAACTGTGCATGCTCTTTGATCCAGCAATACCACTACAAGGTCTGTATCCAAAGAGATCATAAAAAAGGAAAAGGACTCACATGTGCAAAAATGTTTATAGAAGCTCTCTTTGTGGTGGCAAAGGATTCAAAATCAAGGAAATTCCCTATTAACTGGGAAATGATTGAACAATCTGTACAATTTGAATGTAATGAAATATTATTGTTCTATAAGAAATGATGAGCAGACAGACCAGAAAAATCTGGAAATTCTTACACGAACTGAGGCTGAGTGAAGTGAGCAGAACCAGG
Organism: Myrmecobius fasciatus; assembly: GCA_023553655.1. Classification (NCBI taxonomy): domain Eukaryota; kingdom Metazoa; phylum Chordata; class Mammalia; order Dasyuromorphia; family Myrmecobiidae; genus Myrmecobius; species Myrmecobius fasciatus. The sequence goes on along the minus strand of JAJPUD010000844.1, from coordinate 199,772 downwards.
AGAACATTGTACATAGTAACAACAACATTGTGTGATGATCAACTTTGATATACTTTGCTCTTCTCAGCAATGTAATGATCTAAGGTAATTCTAAGTGGTTCATGATGGAAAATGCCATCCTCACTCAGAGAAAGTACTATGGAGTTTGAATGCAGATCAAAACATATTATTTTCCATTTTTTTCCTCTCTCATGGTTTTTCTCTTCTGTTCTGATTCTTCTTTCACAACCTGACTAATATAGAAATAGGTTTAATATGATTGTACATGCATGCTTTTTTTTACAGAACATATGAGTGATTTTTCTACATTGACCTTTACAAAAAAATTTTTTGTTCCAAATTTTTCCTCTCCTTCCCCCCATCCCCACTCCTAGATGACAGATAGTCTAATACATGTTAAATATGTTAAATTATATTACAAATCCAATATATGTATACATGATATAATGATTCTAAGCAATGCAATAATTCAAGACAACTTTGAGGGACTTCTGATGAAAAATGTTATCTGTACCCACAGAAAGAACTGATGGTGTCTGAATACATAGTGAGGTATTTGTTTTTTACTTTTAAAATTTTTTTAAGGGTTTTTCCCCCCTTGGTCTGTTTTCTTTCACAATATGACTATTATGGAAATGTTTTGCATCACTACACAATTTAAGCTATATCAAATTGCTTGCATTCTTCATGGAGGGGAAAAGGGAGGAGAGAGAATGGGATAGAATTTGGAATTCAAAGTTTAAAAAATAAATGTTAAAGACTGTTTTTACCTATAACTAAAAAAAAAAAAACAAAAACAAAAGAAGAAAGGGAGAAGACAGAAAGTGGAGATACCTATTATGAATGACTTTTCCAAGAAGTTTAGCTACAAAAGACAGATATAGGAACATTGTTATTGGGGATGGAAAGATCAAATGAGGGTTTTGTTTGTTTTTTTCAGGATAGAGTTTACAAAGCCAAAGTTTGTAGGCAGGAGGAAATAAGCCAGCAAAGAGAATGCGACTGAAATATGTAAAAGAGTAGGGATGGCAGAGGGAACAATTGGAAAAGACAGAACAAAATGGGATTACTTGAACAAATAGAGTGGTTAATGTTGGTAAGTAGTAAGTCTACTTCACCATGTGAGACAGGTGAAAGAGGAGATAGGAGAAGGCACCTGAGTGATAAAAGATGAGAAAGAGCAGAGAAGAGGGAGTTCACAATGAATGTCTTCCTCAATTTTTTTTCTGTAAAATATGAAGCAAGATTCCCAGTGAAAAGAATGGGGAGAAGGAGACATGAAAACTTTTGAAAGAATTGTGGAGAATAAGATAGTGAGTTGATAAAGGAGACATAGTAGGATCATCTAACAGCAGTGAGGGACCCACCCAGTTGAGATTCTATAACATAAATTTGTAGTGAACCCAGTCAGAAAACGGTTGTGAAATTTTCTCTACCATTGTTCAGCAAATCATGTGTAGGAGTGAAGGCAACAAATGGTGGAAGTGATCCAAGGGTGAGGCTTGACAAGGGCATAATTGGAGAAATGATAAAGGGGTTAGGGATTCAAGACAGAAAAACAGAGTAGAGTTCAACTGGTTCACCAAGAGGTGAATAGGGGAAGAAGAGGAGAGAGTGACTAGGGCAGAGAAGATGACTTAAGAGAGGAATGAGGATTCAAGAGATTGGAGGTCATAATGCAGATGGAGAGTAAAATTACGTAAGGAAGACAAAGGGAGAGGTCAAATACCAATAGACTGTGGTCTCATAAGGAGATTTTAGAATTTTTAAATATGAATGTGGCACATTCATGGGTGATGGGTGATAGGTACAACCATCCTTGGGTGTGGCTGAGGTTGGATGAAGGATGTGGAGGTAAGTAGGTTGAAGAATAGAGCAATTAGGGTGGTTGAGGGATAATATTACACACACACACACACACACACACACACACACACTCCACTTCACATTAATTACACACATTTATTCATTGCTTACTATCTAGAGAGATTACTATACTTGGTATTGGGGGAGTTTTAAAAATCCAGATAAACTAAGACCTCCAGTCTCCAGGGAACTTATAGACAAGACACAAGTAGTCACAATATGCAATATAACTTCAGTACACAATATACTCTGAAAGGTGTCCTTGGTTCCTAATCTAGTTCTCTCTCCCCTATCTGTTGAATTTTATGTCTGATTCTGTCCTTTGTAATATCTATGATATTTATACTTTTAGAAGCTCTAAGAAGAGGTCTGTGATCCTGTTTTTAAAATTTAAAATAATTGAAAAATTGATTCACTCTGCATCTTGGCCACTTCTTTTTGATATTAATAAGGTATGTAATTTTAAATATATATATGTCTTTAGTATACTCCCCTTTCAGGTACATTGTGAATCAATTTCTCAATTACCTTGCATATGTCACACACACACATACCCCTCCCAACTCAAATGTCTTGTAGGTATATTTTGACTAATACAATTGAATTTTCCATAATTGTCTCCTTTAGTGTCACTTGTTCCTTTATAAGAACTTGTTGTGATTGTTATATTAGAATCCAGGCATAGTAACTCTATTGCTTTCCTCTTTCCCTTTTTATCACCAAATAAATCTAGGATGATTTTGCCTAACCAGGTCCCTTAACAAGATTTCTTCAAATTGGATTTACCATCAAATACTTATGTTTGATTTATAAGCTAATATTTCTCATATGTTTCTATTATTCTTTAGTCAGACATTTAACAAATTTATGCAAAAAACATTTAAGCATGAAACTGGAGGGACAACAAACAGATGAAAGATGAAAAAATTTATAAAGATTTTTGTAACCTATGATAAGGATGTCCAAATTCTTATATTGACATGAATGAAGTCCAGTCTTAGAAATTTCATTTGACTGATGGTCCCAACAAAGAAGCCAACTATAGCTTAGGTGTAGATTAGGACTAAGCCTCTCCTAACATGGTCAGCTCTCATAGAAGTACTCAAGACAATGGATTCGAATCAACAATGGTATAGTCTTTATTTCAACTCATAAAAATAATTCAGAAAATGATAATGACTCTCAAGAGTTAAAGACTCTCAACAGACATAGAAAAGATATATAGAACTCAGGTAACTATAAACAACTTAGAAGGCTAAAATATTTAGGGGCTACTGAACAAAGAAGCACACCTTCCAATTGGACCTGCGTTATTTGAGTTACTTGCTATAAAATGCAATGGATGACAAGGCCCATATTTCTCACTCCTATTCTTTGGAACTATCTGTCTGTCTGTTTGTCTGCCTACACATATGTGTGTTTATCTTCAGGAATTCTACTCTCAAGCCACACAGGCAAGCACATGCCAGATTCTTCTGTATGCTTCTATAGTAACTATTATTTCCTGGACTACCACAATCTGTTAGGCTGGGAAAATCTAGATCTCGGGATTTTTCCTCTGGGCTGCATGGGTGACCAGCTGGAGCCTCCATATGCTTCTTCAGGAACCCTGTCATTGCTGCAATTGCTGCTTCCAATTCTTTGTTTTTCTTCTTTCCTATAATTATTTTTTTTTCAACTAACAACAATCTATTTTCTAAAATCTATTCTCTGTCTCCTACTCCCCTTCTTCTAAACTGGAAGAAAAAAAGTGGGAGGAGGGAAAAGAAACCCTTCTAATAAATATGTGGCATAAAGCAAAACAAATGCTCATATTGACTATATGCTCCCAAAATCTTTGTCTCATTCTATACCCTATCATCCCTGTCAGGAAATAGGTCTTATGTTTTATTCTTGGTTCTCTTGAATCATTTACACAGCCCTGATTAAAGTTCTTAGTCTTTTAAAGTTGTTTGTCTTTACTAATGTAGTTGTTATATAAATCATTCTTCTTGTTCTTCTCATTTCATACAACACTTTCTAGTTTTCTCTAACGCCATTCCCTTCCTCACTTCTTACAGCACAATACTATTTCATCACATTTGTATACCATCATCTGTTTAGTCATTCTTCAATTGATCTTTAGTCAATCTTCAAAGTACTTCTTGTAGTTTCCAATTCTTTGACACAAAAAAGAAATGTTATAAATATTTTTGTACAAATAGATCCTTTTCTTCTTTCTTTAATCTCTTTGGGATATAGGCCTAGTAATGATGCTCCTGGGTCAAAGGTATAGACACAGTTAAGTAACTATTCAGAGCATGATTTCAAATTGCCTTTCAGAATTATTGAATTAAGAATAGATGAATTCAAAGCTTCACCAAAATATATTAATTAATTTTCCTCTGGCCTCTTATAGGCCCATGAGGGGATTTCTCATGGTTGCCATGAGGCTGGGCAAGCACTCTGGATCTGTGAAGTATGAGGCAGATGCTTTACTCCCTTGCTAAAGGTTTGGTCTCTGTAAATGAAATATGTTAAAAAGGACTGGTAACTTGAGTCAGAAGGAGCTGCCTGCTGGCTAGGCTTTAAGAAGAAATGAAGAAACAAGTTCTATGTCACTTTACTTCCTCTCTTTTGAAGATGCCAGTCAAGATTCTTCCCAGCACTCCTTGAACTTCAGTGGAAGTTATGGGGGAGGAGAGGGATATAATTTCTCTCCCCTCCCCTTCAGTCATCTATGATCATATGGCAGAAATTAAACATAATTGATACTACTACTAAGTCTATATCTCTCAGAGATAGTAAAAAATAGAAAAGGTCTTCCATGTACAAAAATTTTATAGCAGCTCTTTTTGTGGCGGCAAAGAATTAGAAACTGAGAAGATGCTCATCAATTAGGGAATAGCTAAACAAACTAGCATATGAATATAATGTATGTATGTATGATGAATGTAATGGAATACAATTTGTATAAGAAATGATGATCAGACAAATTTCAGAAAAACCTGGAAAGACTTATATACACTGATACAAAGTGAAGTTTGCAGAATCAGGAGAACATTGTACATAGCATCAGCAACAATGTTCAGTGATCAACTATGAATGATTTAGCTCTTCCCAGCAATGCAATAATCTAAGACAAGTCCAAGATTCATGATGGAAAATGCTACTGACATTCAGAAAGAACTGATGGAATCTGAATGCACATTAAAACATACTCTTTTCACTTTCTTTATTGTGCTCTTGTTTTTTTCCCTTTTGCTCTATTTTTCTTTTCATAACATAATTAATATGGAAATATTTTACATGACTGTATTTGTATATATATATACATACATATATATACCCACATATATATGTATAGACCTATATCAAATTGCTTACTGTCTGGAAGAGTAGGAAGGGGAAGGAAGGAGGTTGAAAAATTTGGGATTCAAAATCTTATTTTAAAAATGAATGTTGAAAACTACATTAAAATGTAATTGAGGAGAAAATAAAGTACTATTTACAGAAAAACACAAACACACAAGCAAGCAAACAAAACCATGCTTAACTCAGAAATTAGATCTCAACTCCCTGACTGTCTCTTCTGCTTTGTATTTCTTTCCCTAAACCTTGATCTTGAGTTATATTTACAGCCTTGGAAGCAACCTTATGAGTTTGAAAAGGAAAGAGTAGCTAATTTGGTGTCTCAGACATATCACTTTGACCATTGACAAGTAACAATTTCTAAGTGCCCCAAGGAACTTTTTCAGAATGTAAATTATAGATCTAATTGCCCATTTGCATCAGAAGAAGTGAGTTCTCATGCCAAAAGTTTCCAATGGTGAAATAATGGATCATAGTTTTCCAGCAAGAGGCTATTCAGTTCAAAAAAATGCCAAATAGTATCACAAAGAGTTGTACACAACTGAAAAGTGACCGAACAACAATAGCAAAAAGGTAATTGGTTCCAACCCGATGGAGATATGTTTATATGATATGCTTATATAATACTATAACTTGAATAATGCTATTACTTTGAAAAATTCATTATTTGCAGAAATGAGGACCTAGATGTTCTACATCTTACAGAAAGAATATCACAGATCCCTGGGCTATTGAAATAAGTAGCTTGATACACAAATAAATTTACCATTTAAAATACTGCTTCCCAGAGACCCGATTTCCATGGGATTCATACCATGAAGCTGTGAGCTCTTTAAGGGCATGGATTATGTTTTTGCCTTCTTTGTATCCTTGGGGCTTACTTAGCACAGAGCCTGGTACATAGGAGGTGCTTAATAAATGCTTGTTGATGATTTGGTTATACTCAGGCTATGTCAAGGATCTGATAATTATTGAGAATGATAATGATAATTTCTATCATTCCTTCACATTCATAACTAAAGCACCATCTTTTTTCTTTCCTTTATTTTTTTAAAAATAAAGATGGTGCTACAAAGTTTACAATAAATAGGACGTATCCTGGATATTTTTCCTGCAGGAGGGATAAATTTCTATTGTTCAATTTCCATTTTATCAGCTGATCTTCCTTTTGATCAACAATAGTTGGTCAATAGTTAGTTAATTTGAAGAATGAAAAGATTAGGACATACTGATAGTGAGGAATCATAACTAATGCAGGGTGACCAGAGTTTTGTCTGGTACAGGCATACTTCTTTCCTAGGCCATCACAATAGCTCTTTCACAGAGCCCACCTCTGTTATTCCCCTCCTCCTCATTGTCCCATTGATTATTCCTCTTCCTACCTTCGCCTTGAGGTTAGGGAGTCTAAAACTGACAGATACCCTACAGAGATATGATCTGGACTCTAGGGAATCAATCAATTTCTTCTCCATGAGACTGTCAACCCCTCTCCCTCCTACATTAAGATCTGGGGCAGCTGGAATGAATATTAGCAGAATCAAATCTTTTAGCCAAGTCTCCTTCGAGGACTCACCAAGATGTTGGCACTGAGAAAAAGGGATGGCTCTCAGGTCCCAGGAGTGAGAGCTTGAACTCATTTATTCTTTATGTTAGAGTCTAGTTTCTCCTTCACAATTTGATTTACTCCAAAATTAATTTACCCCAGGCATGAAAAGTTTTAGTTATAACTCTAACTAACTGACCCATCCATCATTTCCTTGGATGTTTATGAATGTTTCTGTAATATTTATTAATAACGATAACCAGATCAAAGCCTTAGAGAGCTGAGGGAATCCATCCCTGCGCAGAAGCTGGCACCAATCTCTCTGTCTTTGGCTATGTGCCAGGGCCTGTGAAACATCCCTCAGGAAACATATCTGTATTTCATCAAACCTTTCCCAAAGGGAGATGAACACAGTGAATGATTATGTCTGGCAAGTAAGTGAGTGTGGTAGTTCCCTCTGATAAAGTCCCTGGGGTAGATGGACTTGAGCAGTCTGAAGAGGTGTTTCAAAGAACTGCTTGTCAGCACTGCCAGGAGACAGAAGTCTGCCAGCTCACAGGGACTGATTTGCTCCTGGAAATGGGGAGAAAAGCAACCCAAACCTTATTTCTTTGTGGGACACACTGACACAGACACTGCCTTACATGGAGGAACTAAGCAGAAAATACTTGCTTTACACTACTGTCTGAGTCAGGTGGGGTACATACCAAGATGGCAGCCATCTCAGGCAAATCCAGGTACAGTGGGGCAGCCCCCCAACTGGAATTAAGAAAAAGCCACTAAGGAAGGAAACACACTTACATCACAATCCTAGATTTGGCCAATACAGCTAAGTAGCACAGTGGAACAGAATGTTGGACTTGAGTGAGGAAAAGCTGAGATCCAATCTGCTTGGATTATTCTGGCCAAGTCACCCCACCCATTTCTCAGTCTTTTTTTCCTCATCTGTACAATGGGGATAATGATAGTACCTACCATATTGTTGTAGGGGTTTAAATGAAATTATAGGTGCAAATATGTTAGAAGAATTGCACATATTTAACGTAGATTACTTGCTTCTAAGGAGGGGGGAGAAAAAAATTTTGAAACACAAGGTTTTATGATAGTGAAAGTTGAAAACTATCTTTGCATACACACACACACACACACACACACATACATATATATATGTATATATGATTGAGGCAAATGGGGTTGCCCAGGGTCACACAGGTAGGAACTGTTAAGTGTCTGAGATCAGATTTGAACTCAGATCCGCCTGACTTCAGGGCTGGTGCTCTATCCACTGCACCACCTAGCTGCCCCCTTTGCATATATTTTGAAAAATTAAAAAAAAACTATTATAAAAATGAAATTATATATGTAAAACACTTTTCGAACTTAAGCTAGCTATATAGGAAAATAAATTAAAGGGAGACATCAATGATGAAGATGAAAGCAGACGCAGGAACAGACACATCCACCTACAGACTGGTCCAAGACCGAGTAGAGGAGCCATCTCGATGCCCCGCCTCCTCGCTCACTTCCAGGCGCTGGAGGCTTGCTTTGCCTTCTAGGCTCCCAGCCCAAGCACCTTCAATAATATGGTAGGGCTGGGACCGTGGAGCAGAGCAGAAAGAGAAGAAGGGGACAGAGGGACAAAATACACAAATTGAAAAGAAGTGCAAACTTTGTTAATTTGTGGGATTCGCTGACACAGCCGTGGGTGCTGCGGGTCGCCTAGCGCCCAGATATCTGGGATGTGGGGATAGCACGTGGGTTAGCTCTAGGATAACGGAGATCCCAGAGTCCAAAGGCGTGGAGGTGGGACCAGCAGTCCACCACCTAGAGGCGGCTCCCGAAGGCCGGGGGGAGGTTCCAAAGTGTGAAGGGCACCGAGTGGGTCCGCGTTGCAGCTGGCAGGGGCGCAGACTCTGGTCGCGTTCAGTGAACAGGAGGAGGTGAAGAGGAGGGACCATCGGTTTCCCCCTCCCCTTTCTCCGCCTCCCCGGTCCGGTGCCCCTGGCCTCCAGCGCGTTGTTGGTTTCCGGTTGTCAGGCAGCGGCCGGCTGGGAGGCAGCAGAAGTAGGAGGGAGGGAGGGAGGGAGGCTAGTGGGGTGCGGGCCTGAGCCCTCTGAGCCGCAGCCAGCATGAAGGACAGCGCGGACTCCAAGGACCATCAGCTCACCGTGAGTACAGCTCCTTCCTCTTCACCCTGTCTCACTCAACAGCTGTCCACCTCCGATTCTGGATTCGCACTTACACCTGCACACACACACACACACACACACACACACACACACACACCCCTTTACCCTTCTTCCCCACATGCCACTTCCAACTCAACTCACCCCTCCTAACAGAACCTCCTTTCCATATTTGCACCTCCAACTCCTCACCTCATCCCTAGAATCAGGCCCCCCGACCCATACACCTCCTCCCGAATTCTTTAACTCCATTTACACCCCACCCCCCATTCACATTTTCACATTCCAACCTCCTAGGACTTCTCAAACTCTGCCTCATCTTCCCATCCCCTAGTCCCGGAACAAAGCTCTTTCATCGTATACCTACTCAAACTCAATTCACCAATGCCAAATAGACTGTTTCAATGCTATTTATCAAATAAATTCGTGAACTTGCTCCAGCTAAAATATACACCTATCTGCACACTCCCCTCAATTTCTCCAAACTCCCCAAACCCTTTTCCAAAAGCCCTCCTAGCTTCCAACAACCCCCACTTCCAATCCCCACTCCCATACAAACATGCACACAAACTCGGGAGACAAAGCTCTCAGATAGAAGGGGGAAAAAGGATTGATTTATTTCTTTAGATTGGTTGATGGGGCTGTGATTCTATCTGGAGTTTATTATCTTGGCTCTATGAACCTTCTCTAAATTGGGGGTAGGTGTGCATCCTTGTTTGTCTCCTTAGACACACCTCCTAACTTTTTTCCCAACTGAACCTGAGATGTCTGGAAGTACTCCTAGTGAGAGATGAGATCACACTCTACCCCTCTACCATTGCATATCTCTTATTACCTGTGTGGGACTCCCTTCATCATCCTCTCCCAGGATTTGTGCAGGTGTATCTTTAGGGTAAACCCATCTTCATATATTTCCTCATTCCCTTAGCCCACGGCAGCTGCCATATGTGGAGGCTGGGATCAGGTTTGCTTCTATTTCCTATCAACAGAGGGGAAGCAAGAGAAGGAGGAAAAGGAAACTTGAATCTCTATTCAATTCCTTAGTGGGTATCTTGTCCAGGCAGCATTGTGGGATAAAGGCAGTTAAAGGGAGCTGAAAGTAAGGACAGATATATAGATTACAGAGAAAAGTGTTACTGTTGCCTTAGATGACAATGTAACTCAAAATGTACAATTCAGAACTCTTATTTCACAGAGAAACTTGGACAACTAGGTTGGTTTTATACATTGTAGGGTCTACAATAAGTCAGAAGTATGTATGTTGAAAGCATAGACTTTATCTTAAATTTTCTTTTTTTCTTTTTTTATTAAAACTTTTTATTTGCAAAACATATGTCTGGGTAATTCTTCAACATTGACTTTTACAAAGCTTTCTGTTTCAAATCCCCCCCCCCCAGTCTTCACCCCTCCCCTAGATGGCAAGAAATCCACTACATGTTAATTATGTTAAAATACTTGACAAATCGAATATATATATACATATTTCCACACTTATCATTGTTGAAGCACAGGCTCTTCTAATCAACAACACCTTTTAAAATTAAAAAATGGTTTTGTGCATGGTAGAAAAGGTGACTCAGTGACCCTAACCAAGTACCTCAAAGCTTTGATGGGGTATGGCAAGATTGTGACTTCTTGTCACTGCTTTCTATTGCTTATGGAAGCATCATCCTAAGGGTTACTCCAATCTCTGCCTCTTCTAACCTCCTAAATACATACAAATGATATTCCTCCTTCCCTTGAGGGACTATAATGGTATAGTAGATTGAGCACTGAGCTCAAATACTGCAGACACTCTGTGATCCTAGGCAAGACACAATGTCTCTGTGCTTCAGTTTCCTTATCTAAGGAGAGATTGTACTGTTGAATTCAAAGCTCTCTTCCTCTCTAAAATGTCAATCTATTAATCCCCAATTCCCTACAGTGTAGACTATCTATTAGCAGTAGGTGGGTGGTGATGCAATGTAGCAATAACATCTCACCAGGAGACAAAATACAGAGGTGGGATTCTTGCCAAGGCTCTGACCTCAGCTCTCCAAAGCCCTGGGGGTCAAAACATCCTCTTTGACAGTTTAGAATTTGTCCATTTGAAAATTGGCTCATAAGGAGAAAACTGCAGATTGGGCTGGGTTGGGGTGTCCTTCCCTTTTGCTTCTGCAGGGTATAGCTAAGGCAATTGATGAATATGAACTGACTGGTGTTGGAAAAAGAAAATTATTATTTGGAAACCTTATGCAATGATGAGCAGGTGCACTCATTAGGAATTCCCTAATTAAAGATGCCTGCTGAGAGAACAACCTGGTCAAAGAGAATGTCAGTGACTTTGTACCAAGGAAATTTACACAGGTGTCATGCAATAGGCATTGACATTTTGAATTAGAAGGTCTGGATTCAAATCCTAACTCTACTCTTGATGACCTGTGACTTCTTATATGCAAGTCACTTTATTTATGTGGGTGGACTAAATGATTTCAAGGTTCCTTCTGGCTCTAAATCTATGATCTTTTATTAAGGAAACAGCATGGTCCAATGATGAATGTTCCATTTGGATTAAGAAGACCTGGATTCAAATGTTGCTTCCTTATGCTCTGTGGAACCTTGGTCAAATCAACCCCTCTGGGCTTCAGTTTTCTCATTTATTGGTCTAGATTAGATTGTCAAACACACAACCAGCAACACTCTCAAAAGCAGGGGACTAGATTAAAATATAATTGATTAATATTTGACAAAATAAAATGTAAAAAATAAAAATAAAAATGCAATAAAACATGGATAAGATTATATTTTAAAATTATATCAATATGCAGCCTGGTGAGGATGCTCCTTTATAGATTACTGATTTCAATCTCTATTTGAGTTTAATACCACTGATTTAGATCAAAGCTTTTTAAAGTATGGATCCAGTCACATAACTGCATGTGGGGGTTGTGAGATTATGATTAATCATCAATAAATGTTTCATTTGTATGTCTATTTTATATACTTATGTACCTGGAGTCACATAAAAATTTCTGGGGGAAAAAGGGAGTTGCAAGTAGGAAAAGTTTAAGAAGCCCTGGTTTAAATGACTCCTAAGGTCCTAATTTTATGATTGAACCTGCCATTTCCCTGGCTCAAGAACCCTTACTTCTACCATTCTGTTTTGGGAGTAAGGACTGGTGGGTGGTACCATTGTATCACAGTGATTCTTTAATCACACAGTTATAGTATTTCAAGCTTGAAGGAACCTTAGAAATAATTCAGTTTACCCAGAGAAATGAAGTGACTTAAAAGGCTGGAACAAAATTTATTATGCTTCAACTGAAGTAAAAAAAAGAAAAAAAAAGCAGGGGTAGAAATGAAGTCACTTTCTTCCAAGTAATCATAAATCATGAATATCAGAATGGGATTTAAATCCAGGCTCTCTGGCTTAAAACCCAGTGCTTATTTCATGAAGCCTTTATGGTTTCTTTGTGTACAAAGAGGAGGTACTTTTGGATTTTCAGCCAGACTGATCATACTTTGCCACAATATGTACAATGTCTTTGTGATTTCTTCTTCCCAGAAGAAGAAACATTGGACTAAATGGAATTTGAATTATTTAGGATTGCAAATGTACATTTCTCTCTATTCTTCTGACTTTACTCTAGTTATCAAAACAGCCTTCCCTATGCACCCTGTCATCACTGGTGTGTCTAATCTCTAGGCATACAGACACCTCTGTTTAGGTGAAGGAGCAGATCACAGGGGATATGCAGGTGTTTAATTTTGCTATATGTCTAAGCAAAGCAAAGCTCACAGACAGATCTTTCTTTCCCTGGAGTCTCTCCCTGGAACTGTGGACTCCCACAGGACAGGTACCTCGATTGCTCTTAGGGAAATCTAGAAGTCTGAGTAAAACTTAAGGCACTAGACAATCACATACATCCCTATCTGCCTGCATGCTAAATGTTTAGTGCTGTGGTGATGGATGGAAATACTATCAGTGCCAGGAACAGCCATTCTTGGGGCTCAGTGGAGAGAAACATGAAAGAAAAGATATTTTTGGAGACCATAAGTGGGTGCTTGTGACTCAAGGCTGCTGTGGGACTTAGTCAACAACAATCAGCAAAAATTTAATAAGTATCTACTGTATGCCCCACACTGGGAATACAAAGAAAGGCAAAAGGCAGTACCCTGTTATGAAGGAGCTCAAATGTAAATCATGTACAAGAAAGAAAAAGAGAGGTTACATTAGAATAATCAACAGAGAGAGGGCACTAGCTTAAAGAGGGATCAGGCAAGGCTTCTTAACCAGCCCTGACAGTATGGTGAGCATTTGAGTCCCTGGACCCATCCCTAAATTGCCAGATCACTTCTCTTTTCCTCCTTTAAAAAAGGTGCCACCTATGGAAGATTTCCCATTGTCTTTTGGAAATGCTAACCCTGCCCAAGATGTGACTCTTGGGCACAAGAGCTTTTCTTTTCACTCCTTTTCTTCTAGGAAAATATTAAATTGTACTCAATTTTTCTGCCCTAAGGCAGGTCTGAATTGGCCACAGGCACGGATTCTTTAAGATAGGCTAGGCGTGGGGGTATAGAGGGTGACTCAAGGGAATCTTAATTGTTCAGCCCATCTTGAATTAGAGAATAAGGTCCCTGGGGATGGCAATACAAAACTCACAATCATACAGTGCCTTAAGGTTTGCCCAGCCCTCATCTACAATTGCCATCAGAGTGCAAGGATTATTAATTTAGTTTTACAAATGAGGAAACCAAAAGTCTGAGAAGTTAAATGCTTTGTCCTCAGTCACAAAGCTGGTGAATGACAAAAGTGAGATCAGAACCCAGACTGACTCCAAGGTCAATGCTCTTTCCACTATCTCATTTTGCCTCCTTTTACTCACTGTCTTTATTGACACCAGTGATGTCACTATATAGAGTCAGCAAGGTGGCACATTGATGACCTGGAATTAGGAAGACCTCAGTTTCAATATTGCCTTGAGCAAATCACTTTACCTCTTCCTGCCTCAGTTTCCTCATCTGTAAAATGGAGATAATAAAAGCACGTACCTTCCAGGATGATTATGATGGAAGTAACACTTAAAGTGCTACTAATTATGTATTGTTATCATTGATATAATTATCATTATTATAGAGGAGACTCTTGGATTTTCTTTCTTTTTTATGATGATCAATAAATCAATTGACATTTATTAAACGCCCTCTTTGTGTCATTAATTGTGCTAAGTTCTGAGAATATGAAAAGAGGCAAAAGATAGTCCCTGTTTCCAAGGAATTTACAATCTCATGTGGACCAAGAAATAATCCTAGGATTTTCATTGCTACCAGTCTCATGGATATTTTAAGTACATCCCATATTGTTTGCACAGACCAGACTTCATGAACCTAGGAAGACTACTTAGTGACAAAATGACATAATTTTGGGGGCAAGTGAAACAAAGGGAGAAGTGATGACTTCCCCATCTCTCATTCTCTTTCCCTCCCTTCCCCCTTCTCTCTGTCTCTGTCTCTGTCTGTCTCTGTCTCTGTCTCTTCTCTCTTTTCCCCTTTCTTCTCTCTCCCTCTTCCTTTCTCTTTTCTTTCTTCTTTTCTCTGTTTCTACCTCTCTCTGTTTCTGTCTCTACCTATCTGTGTCTTTCTGTCTATCTGTCTGTCTCTGTCTCTCTCTCTTCTCTCTTTTTCTCTTTCTTCTCTCTCCTTCTCCCTTTCTCTTTTCTCTTTCTTCTTTTCTCTGTTTCCACCTCTCTTGTTTTTGTCTCTACCTGTCTGTGTCTGTCTGTCTGTCTGTCTCTATCTCTCTCTCTCTCACACACACACTCCTCTTTATACACTCTCTCTTCCAATAAAGCTGACCTGCTATTTCTCCAGCATGATATCCTATTTCTTACTCCCTTGTCTTTGCACTAATTGACCCCAAATGTCTCACCTCCATACTTTTAGAATCTATAAATTCATTCAAAACACAGCTCGGGTACTACCACAAAATCTTGGTAACCCTTCCCGGTTTATTTGTTTAGTTGTTTGTTTTTAGCATTTTCTCTCTGGAATCACTTGGTATTGTTTTCCATTTATAATTTTGTATTTACTCCTTTGCACACATGTTATATTCTGCTAGTAGAAAGTTCCTTGAAAGCAGGGGTTGTTTCATTTTGTCTATCTCTCAAGTGACCAGTACAGAACCCTCAATCACTTAATGTTAATTTACACTGAATTGGATAACTATATGATGTTGGTTAGAAAAGAAGAGTAGGGGCAGAATGACGAAGAGTGCCCAGGAAAGAAGACTAACCCAGCCTGCCCTCTCAGACTATGAGCTAATAAATGATCCTAAGTCTTTGAGATCTCTTTGATGTGGGACCCATTGTCCCTGAATTCCAACTTCACTTGGTCTAACAGGAAATCTCGTGTCTTTCTTTAGGTGGCACTGCGGATCCGGCCCATTAGTGTTACAGAGCTGGAGGAAGGAGCCACCCTCATTGCCCATAAAGTGGATGAACAGGTAAACAAAGACCCCAGCCAAGAAAAGGCCAGGGAGGTGGTTGGATCTGGAAAACTGGGTACAAGTTATATTTGGGCTGACCAAAAAAATGGAGCTACCTAGGACAATAATACTATCACCAATAGAAACAAAAACAAATCATATTTATTGCTGTTGTTGTAAAGTCACTTTTCAGACATGTCTGACTCTTCATGACCCTGTTGGGATTTTCTTTGCAAGGATACTAGAGTGGTTTGCCCTTTGCTTCTCTAGCATTTTACAAATGAGGAAACTGAAGCAGAGTGAAGTGACTTGCCCAGGGTCATATAGCTAGTAAGTGTCTGAGGTCACATTTGAACTCAGGCCAGGTACTCTATCCTCTGTATCACCTGGCAGCCCAAATTATATTTTATAGAGAGCTTTAAGGTTTATAAAGCACTTTAATCACAACAACTCTGTGATGTAGATAATGTGTTTTATCCATTTTACAGATGAGGATACTGTGGCTCAAGTTGTCGCAGCTTGTAAGAAGCAGATATGGAATTCAAACCCAAGTCCTTTGATTTTAGCTTCAGTGACCACATTGTTTCTCAAAACTTTCTCATACCCAAATGACTATTTCCTTCTAATTAGTAGCAGGGCAGCAAGGTGGTGACATAGTACATAGAGTGCTGGGTCTGGAGTTAGGAAGATATGCTTCTCTCTCTAGCTGTGTGATGGGTAAGTCACTTTACCTTAGTTCTTCATCTGTAAAATGAGAAGGAAATAGTAAATCCCTCCAGTATCCTTGCCAAGAAAATCCCAATGGGGTCATAGAAGAGCTGGAATTGAAATGGTTGAAAAATCAACAATTTAAGTGGCAAGAGATAGTGAACAGTGTGTTAGACTTGGAGTCAGGAAGACTTAATCAAGTCTTAAACACTAGCTATGTGTCCTGGGCTAGTTATTTAACTGTCTGCCTCAATTTCCTCAACAATAAAGTGGATAATGGATAATAATAGCACCTGCCTCTCAGGGCTGTTGTAAGAACTGAATCTGTGAAATACTTAGCTCAATGCCTGGCAGGTGGCAAGCTTTTTTTTTTTTTTGCTGAGGCAAATGGGGTTAAGTGACTTGCCCAGGGTCACACAGCTAGGGAATGTTGTGTCTGAGACCAGATTTGAACCCAGGTCCTCCTGACTTCAGGGCTGGTGCTAGGTGGCAAGCTTTTAATAAATACTTTTTTCCTTCTTAAGTCACCACCAACAACAATGATGTTGATGATGATGATGAACATAAATGAAATTTACATAGTGCCTTAAAATTTATAAAATGCTTTCTTTAAATGTCATCTCATTTGGCCCTCACAAGCAGCCTTTGATGGAAGTGCTATCTCTTACTTTATATTTATTATCTCCATTGTACAGATGAGAAAGCTGACGGTGATTGAGAGAAATTAGTAATTTGTCCACAGTCATAAAGATAGTGTTTGAAATAATATTCAAGTCCATCTCCCTCTCTCTAGCCTCTATGCCATCAACCCTTCTCATCTTTCTTTTTTCCTCTCCCTTATTCCTTCCCATTCAGTTGCAAGATTTTGTCAATTCTACTTTCACAATGTTTCCTACATCCATCCCCTTCTCTTCATGTCTATAGTCATCACCTCCTTCAGTCTTCATCACTTTTCATCCACACTACTGTAAAAACTTCCTACTTGGTGTTCCTGTTTTCAGTCTCATCCTTCCTTGATCCACTCTACATGCAGCTGTCAAAATAGTCACCCTAAGGCCACTCACCTGGACCACCACTATCCTAATTGAGAAATGATGAGAGTCTAAACTAGGGTAATGGTCTGGTGAGTAGAAAGAAGGGGATAGGTGAGAGAGCTATTGTGGAAGAAGAAACAATGAGATCTGGCAACGTATTGGATGTATAACATGGGGAAGAGATAGGAATCAAGGATAGTACCAAAATTATAGCAGGACAGCTGAGAAGAGGGTAACACCCTCAATAGAAATCGGGAAATTCTTAAGTGGAGAATGGAAGGGGGTTTTCAAGGAAAGAGAATGAGAAAGAGAATGAGTTTGAAGGACAGTAGTGATGACGAGGCCCTCTGAGGATCTACTATTACTCCAGCCATCTGGGGTGTTGCCCAGAAGTTCTACCCCGAGTGTTAGGATCCCATCAAAGCAGCAAGATCTGCCAGCATTGTTGTGAAGCTAAGGAGGCTGCTGCTGATGCTGGGAAAGGTACATGTTTAAACAGGTCAAGTTATGGGTTCAGTAAGTTTGAATTCACTGGTGCCCCATGGCTGGGATAAGAAAAATGGGAGGTGAACATCACCTCCCCTCAAAGCCCAGCTAGAAGCAATCTCAGACTTAAAATGAACTTGCTTTTCCTTCACAGCTCTTTCTGAATAAGATGGTAAATGTGAGCATCACAAAATGTGCAGAGTAAATTACAGTAAATACCAAACCCACTAGATAATTTCCAGGGGCTTTCTCTATCTCTGTTGTTTGCTGGAAAAATGTAAGTTACCTCAAAGATTTCTGAGCCAATGAGAAGAAACAAATGTTTGAGAGTACTAATCAGGGCTGGTTTGGGAAGCAGTTAGAGTTGGATTTATATTCTTATACTGAGAGAGACCTTAGAGATCACCTTTTCTTCTAATACATGGGTCCCAAATGGTTGTTTATATAGTGCTTAAAGGTTTGCCAAGTATATTGTATATCTTTTCTCCTGGATTTCACAACTCTGAGAGGAAGGGATTATTATTCCCATTTTACAGAAGAGGAAACTGAGGCTGATAGAGGGTAAGTAAATTACACACTATCACACAGCTAGAGCATGAGGAAGGATTTGAACTCAGGTCTTCCTGAATCCAAGTCTAGTGCTCTATTTATCATACCACTTTTTGTTCACTCGTTTTAGTCATGTCTAACTCTTCGTGACCCCATTTTGGGATTTCCTTGGCAAAGAAAGTAAAGTGATTTGCCATTTCATTCTTCAGTTCTTTTTACAGATGAGGAAACTGAGACAAATAGTGTTAAGCTACTTCAGGTCTGACACTCTGTACTATGGTTCCAGTACTATAAATTATCCCCATTATACAAATGTGGAAACTGAGGCTAAAAGAATAATTGGCTTGTGTATCTTTACATGACTAAAGTCTGAGAAAGGATTCTAACTCAGGTCTTCCTGACTTCAAATCCAATGTTCTCTCCATCATACAACTTATTGCTTCTAGATTTCAAGGGGTCTGTGAACTGAGGAGGCCTATTTTTTGCATTTTTTTCTGTTTTTTTATTAAAGTTCTTTATTTTCAAAACATATTCATAGATAATTTTTCAACATTGACCCTTGTAAAACCTTATGTTCCAAATTTCTCTTCCCTTTCCTCCACCCCTTCCCCTAGATGGTAAACAATCCAACATATGTTAAACATGTTAAAAATGCTAAATTCAATATATGTATACATATTTATACAATTATCGTGCTGCACAAGAAAAATCAGATCAAAAAGGGAAAAAATTAGAAAGAAAACAAAATGCAAGTGAACACCAACAAAAAGAGTAAGAATATTATGTTGTGATCCACATTCAATTTCTACAATTCTCTCTTGGGGTATAAATGGCTCTCATCATCACAAAATCATTGGAAATGGCCTCAATTATCTCATTGTTGAAAGAGCCACGTCCATCAGAATTGATCATCGTATAATCTTGTTGTTGCCATGTACAATGATCTTGAGGAGACCTATTCTACAGATGAGGTTAGAGAATAAGTGACTTACTCAAATTTGCAAGGCTAGTAGGAACAGATGGATGATCAGAAATTCTTTTCTAGCCAATCTCTTTTAAAAGACCTAATAAAAGTTATACCCAAGTGAAACCCAGAGTCGATTGTAGGTATGTTTATTTCTGTCACCTTTGAAGAAAGATGGACTCAAGTTGATACTGGGGAAGATGTTATGGAGAGAGGTGGGAATTAAGAAATATAGGCCCACCCTAGCTAAGCATAGGATAGTTAGGTGCCACAATGGATAGAGCACTGGGTCTGAAATTAGGAAGCCTCATCTTCCCAAATTCAAATCCAGCTTCACATACTGACTAGCTGTGTGACCCCGGGCAAGTCACTTTTACCATGTTTGCCTCAGTTTCTTCATCTGTCAACTGAGCTAGAGAAGGAAATGATATACTACTCCAGTATCTCTGCCAAGAAAACCCCAAATAGGCTCATGAAGAGTCAGACACTGAAAAATGACAACAACAAACTAAATATAGAAATGCCCCTGCAGATTCATTTCCCTTCATTCTTATTTTAGCCCAAATGGTGTAGAGGAAAGATCCCTAGTCTCAGAGGCTGGTTTTTGGCCATTGACTTGCTATAATATCATGGGCAATTCATCTTTTATCTCTCTAAGGCTGTTTTTCATCTGTATAATAGTATAGTAATACTTGTGTTATCCATCCCAGCCAGTTGTATTGATTAAAGGCTGATTTGAATGTGAATTGTTGTCCCTATTGCCAATAATACCAAAATTTCTTTTTCCGTAATTGTCTATCATCAGCTATTAGGAAGGCAGTTCCTAGGTGATTGCCCCAAGTCTGTTGTCCTATTTTAAGGTTTGTCAGCTGGACCTAAGCCAGCCCAATAAGCCTTGTTGAGGTATCTGAATAGGATTAGATCCTGGAAACAGACTTTTTGAAGGAGTGGTAGATTACAGGCAGGTGAAAGAAACCTGATAGGATGTTGAGGCTTATAAGGGACAAGAGTAAAAGAAGAAGCGTCTTAGTGAGTCATGATGCCTCCCCTCCTTCCTGCCCTGAAAACATCTCCTGTTCAAGCTTTTCAGATCATTTATTTGCAGGACCTAAGCCAACTGACTTTATTTACAATCTGCTAATAGGCATTTGTCTGCTTAAAACCACCAACTGTCAGTTACCCCACCCCTGCTTCTGAGTCCCCTAGTTCAAGCTGAGGTAGGGCAGTTAGGAAAATCAGGAAGAATGTAGCATACTTTTTAGGGAAAGAAAGAATAGAAGGAGGAGGAAGAGATGGATGAAGAAGGAATGATAGAAGGGGAGCAGGAAGAAAGAACAGGACGGAGAGAAAGAAATAAGGAGAGAAGGATGTAAGCAGAGAAAAAGTAGAAAGGAAAGGAAGAAGAGAATAGAGGGATTGAGGAGAGAGGAGCAGTGACTGTTAAGGGTGGGGTACAGTGGAGTTGTGAATGCTCTCACTCTTCAGGTAAAGTATGGCTATCGTATTATATCCTTCTCCTGTGATCAGAGGAGAATGTGAAAATTCAACTTTTTAGCCCTTCTTGGGGTGGAAGCCAACTCTCATCTTGTGTTGCACAGGTGCATGAATAGCCTGACCCTCTATCTCCAATTAATTCCAGTATTAAGCCTATACTTATTTGTTCTAAAACCCGGTGATTTCATGGGTAAGGAGAACTCCACATGCAGTTCACATAGTCTTAATAGCCTGTAATAGGTTAAATAATTTGCTCAGTCTCTCACACACCCCATACATGAGAGGTAGAATTGGTTCTTTCTGATGCTCCATGTACTAGATCAAAGCTTCTTAAACTGTGGGTCTTAAATCTATATGTAGGGGGGTTTTGAAATTAAGATTTATTATTAGTAAATGTTTGATTTGCATACCTATTTTATATACCTAGATGCTGGAATCATATAAAAATTTCGTGGGTAAATGGAAAAAATTTAAGAAGCTCTGCACTTGATTATATTGTCTCCTGCTGCCTATCCCTCCTAATTTTCCCTTTAAAGTATAAAATGTTGAAGACAGAAGAAACCTTAAAGATCTTTAAATTCCAAGGTGTCATATGCAAGGCCCACTGACATTCCTGAATTTACCTAAACCAGATTAAAATGTAACTGGGAAAAATATTTAACAAAATAAATAAAAATATGAATAAAACAGATAATATGACATTTTAAAACTAAGTCGATTTCTGACCTGAGATTTTTACATAAGATTCAGGGACCTTTTTCTATTTGAGTTTTTTTAAGTATTGAATCAAGCCCCTCATTTTTCAGATCAGGAAATTGAGGCCCAGAGAAGAAAGACCACTTGCCTCAGATTGCCTCAGATATGCTACTTTTAGGAGGTCTTTCTAGAATCTGGAAGAAAGACTGAGACCTTTATTTTCATTTGGGTTGTGACATATTTTGTCTTGCCTCCTTTTCTGTTCTAACATCTGTCTTGGTATTAATTCTTCTTCTTTCTTCTTTCTTCTATCTTCTTTCTTCTTTTTTCTTTCTTCTTTCCCTAAAACAGTCAAAAGAAAGGCTGAGAATAGTAGAAGATAGGGCAGCTATGTGGTATATATATATATGTATATATATAGTTATTTCACATGTTTTTCTAAAAAACAAACAAACATGTTCACTGGTCCTTTGTTAAGAACATCTGGGGAGGGGAGGTGGATAGAGCACCAGTCCTGGAGTTAGAAGGAGTTTAAATCCAGCCTCAAACACTTAGCACTTACTAGCTGTGAGACCCTAGGCAAGTCACTTAGCCCCAATTGCCTTGCCTAAAAACAAACAAAAAAGGAATATCTATGTAGTTACAAAGAAGAAAAAGAAAGAAGGAAGAAGAAGGAAGAAAGGAGGAGGAGGAGGAGGAGAAAGAAGAAGAAGACATGGTCTGTGACTTCAAGAAACTTACAATCTAATAAGGAGTAATATAAGGGAGAGAGAAAGGGAGGAAGATTACTAAGAGTATACAGAGTACAAAAGTACAAAGTTCTAAGGTCTGGATAAGTGAGACAAGATAATATATCCTGCTTTTGCCATTCATTTCTAAGCCTCAATGTCCATATCTATAAAATAAGGTGATGAGCTATAACCCATCAGAAAGATTATCAGAAATGGGATGTTGAAGGATCTGGATTTAAATCTTAACTTTTCCATTTATTGGGCAGCTAGGTAAAGCATTGGACTTAGAATCTGGAAGATTCATTTTCAAGAGTTCAAATCTGGCCTCAGACACTAGCTGTGTCTGACACTAGCTGTGACCCTGGGCAAGTCACTTAACCTTATTTGCCTCAGTTTCCTCATCTGTAAAATGAGATGGATAAAGAAATGGCAAACCACTTCAGCATTTTTGCAAAAAGAAAATTACTCAAATGGGGTCACGAAAAGTCAACAACAATAACAAATCTATCACTTATTAACTATGTAACTAGCTTGAGCAACTCATTATTCTTTGCTTCCAGTAAAAATATTCCTTGTTATTAAAATATTCCTGCTTTCTGGAGAGACATCTGATCAAAAAGGAGTTAATCTCGGATCCAGCCATTCTGGAGAGCAATTTGGAGCTATGCTCAAAAAGTTAACAAGCTGTGCATACCCTTTGACCCAGCAGCGTTTCTATTGGGCTTATATACCAAAGAAATCATAAAAGAAGGAAAGGGACCCACGTGTGCAAGAATGTTTGTGGCAGCCCTTTTTGTAGTGGCTAGAAACTGGAAACTGAATGGATGCCCATCAATTGGAGAATGGCTGAATAAATTATGGTATATGAATGTTATGGATTATTATTGTTCTGTGAGAAATGACCAGCAGGATGATTTCAGGGAGGCCTGGAGAGACTTGCATGAACTGATGCTGAGTGAAATGAGCAGAACCCGGAGATCATTATACACAGCAACAACAGAATTACATGATGATCAATTCTGATGGACATGGCTCTCTGCAACAATGAAATGCTTCAAACCAGTTCCAATTGTTCACTGAAGAAAGCCATATACACCCAGAGAGAGGGATGTAAAATGTGGACCACAACATAACATTTTCATGCTCTCGGTTGATGTTTGCTTGCATTGCGTTTCCTTTCCCAGATTTTTCTTTCCTGTAGATACGATTTTTCTTGCACAGCAATGATAAGTGTGGAAATATGTATACATATATTCGATTTGTCAAGTATTTTAACATAATTAACATGTAGTGGATATCCTGCCATCTAGGGAGGGGTAGGGAGTAGGGAGGAAAAATTTGTAACAGAAAGCTTTGTAAGGGTTAATGTTGAAGAATTATCCATACATATGTTTTGCAAATAAAAAATAAATTTAAAAAAAAGGAAAAAAGGGGGTTAATCTGAGCTATCCTCTAAATTTTTGTTTCTTCCCTAAGCAGATAGCTTTCTTTATCTTTGCTTGTTTCCAGTCTTACTTCTTCCATCAGGATGGTGAAGGCTTTGAATATCCCATTCTCAGGTACAACACTTGGAAAGAAAGTTCTCTTAAGGGAGCAACTGAACTCTTTAAATTTTTTTTATTAAAGCTTTTTATTTGCAAAACATTTGCATGGGTAATTTTTCAACATTGACTTTTGCAAAGCCTTCTGTTCCAAATTTTTCTCTCCTCCCCCCCCCAGATGGCAGGTAATCTAATACATGTTAATTATGTTAAACTATATGACAAATCCAATATATGTATACATATTTATAGTTATCTTGCTGTACAAGAAAAATCGGATCTACAAGAAAAAAACTTGAGAAGGAAAACAAAATGCAAGCAAACATCAACAGAAAGCATGAAAATGCTACGTTGTGGTCCACACTCAGATCCCACAGGCCTCTTCCTGGGTGTATATAACTAACTTCATCACTGAACAATTGGAACTGGTTTGAAACATTTCATTGTTGAAGAGAGCCATGTCCTTCAGAATTGATCATCATGTAGTCTTCTTGTTGCCGTGTATAATGATCACCTGGTTCTGCTCATTTCATTCAGCATCAGTTCATGCAAGTCTTTCCAGGCCTCTCTGAAATCATCCTGCTTGTCATTTCTTACAGAACAATAATATTCCATAATATTCATATACCATAATTTATTCAGCCATTCTCCAATTGAAGGGCATCCATTCAGTTTCCAGTTTCTAGCCACTACAAAAAGGGCTGCCACAAACATTTTTGCACATGTGGGTCCCTTTCCCTCCTTTAAGATCTCTTTGGGATATAGGCCCAGTAAAAACATTGCTGGCCCCATGAACTCTTACAGAATATCACTCTATTTAAAAAATAAAAATGAGAACTAAAAACCTTCCGAAGTGGTATATAAGAAATGAAAAGATTTTCTCGGATTATTCACCATTTTCCAGACTTACTTTGGTCAAATTGCTTCATCTCTATGGGTTTATATTTTCTCATCTGTAACCAAAAAGATTGAATTAGGTGATCTCTGGTAGTCTCTTCTAATTCTAACAGTCTTTTGTTCAAAGACCATTGACTTAACCTGCCTTTTGCACCATTGTTCTTGTCTTTTCTCTCCTTTTGGAATGACTTTTAAGCTTCCCCTTGCTCTCCCCACCATCTTCATACAATCTCAAGCTCCCATTCTAATTGATAAACACTTTACATGGTTCTTTATATTCAGCCCTCTCCAACCATACTTCACTTTATATACCGAATATTCTCTTGCCATCAACCTTGCTGCAGCGCTTGCATCCTCTTTGTATCTACTCTGCTTCTGTGCTGCTACTGTCTTGCTGTCTCTAGAACAATAATCAAAACAATACTATCATTATTACCAGAAAGAATTGTCAATGTATTCCTGAGTTTTCAAAACAAAGCATCCCTCCCTGGCTACAGTTCTCCCACATATATTGTTTCCTTCTATTAGAATGTAAGCTCCTTGAGGACAGGTACTCTCGTTTTAAAAAAAAAATGACTCAAAAGAAAAAAGGTAAAGGGTTGTCTTGTAACAAATAATTTTTTTCTCAGTCCTCATTCTTCTTGATTTCTCAATTGTGTCATCTGTTCTTGATCTCCTAAAAATGCCTCAGACACTGTTGATAACCCTCCTTTCTTTGATACTTTCTACTTCTCTAGGTTCCTATGACCTAAATCCATCTTGGTTCTCCTCCTATCTGTCTAATCACTGTCTTTTGCTGGACCTTCCAATAGATTACTAGTGAACATCCCTCAGGGCTCTGTCTTGGGCCCTCTTTTCTCCTATACTTTTTACTTGGTGCTTTTATGGGTTCAATGACCATTTCTGCTGATACTTCTTAGACCTACTTATCCAGCCCTAACCTCTCTCCTAATCTCTAGATTTGCATCTGCAACTGCCTTATGGATCTCTTTAATTCGATATTCCATAGATATTGTAAATTTAAACATGAAAAATTTGAAACATAACAAAAGAATCCTTAACTTTTTTGTGTGTGTTATTGGATCATTTTGACAGTCTGGTAATTTTCAGAATAATTTTTAAAAATTCATAATTAAGGGAAATGCTAAATTTCAGTGAAAGTTTAGTGAAAATAAAGATGTATTTTTCCTTTATACAAATTCATGTACTCAGACCTCCTGAGATCTATCTATAGACCCTTTGGGGATCTGATTTTTGGGGCTTGAGATAAGAATTTCTGCATTATAACAGCCAGGCACAATGGATAGATGATTATTCACCATTTTTGAAATTTACTTTAATCAAATTGCTTCCTCTCTTTGGCTTTATGTTTTCTCATCTGTAACAAGAAAAGATTTGATTAGATGATCTTTGGTGGTTCCTTGCACTTGGAATTAGGAAGACTTGAATTCAAATCCTACTTCCAAAATTTATCTTTGCTTCTTCCTTTCCGCATCAAAATTGTGAGGGATTTGGATACCCCTCTCCCAAGTACAACACTGGAGACACATTTCAGGTCCAGAGAGGTGAATACATCTGCCCAGAGTCATATAGCAAACAAGAACCCTGTTTTCTCTGGGGATCTCAGCTATTAGTACTGAGGCAGGAAGGAAGTCTCTGGCTTCAGAATTTGAGGACAAGCAGAGTGGAAACAGTGCCCAGGGATGTTTATTCTTAGTCTTTCTCACCTAGGAGATTGAGGGGAGGGGAATGAGAGGAGGGAATTGTGGATTCTATAACTAGGACAGATCCCTCTGATTAAACTCCCTGCCTCAGACTGAAACTCAGTTCTTTTCCCTTCCTGGTGTTGGGTTTCCTGGCTGTGAGACAATAGCAAGATGATCAGGAACTTTGGAAAGTTCAAAATCTGCATTGAGATGAGAAACTGAAGCCGTGGATGAAAAGGAAAGTTTAAACTGAGACCCTTAGAGTACTGCTCAACCTTTTCTGTATTTTGTGGACCCCTTCAAGCAGCCTGGTAAAGCCTAGGGACCTTTCTCAGAAGTCTGTTGTTAAGGGCATAAAACAAATTACGGAGGATTACAGAGGAGATGAATTATATTGAAATTAAAGTGTAATTTTTTTTTCTGTTCCAACTTGAGCATTCTGAAATCTCCCTCTTTTCTTCCCAATCTGGGTTAAAGAATCTTTGTTCTAGAAACAGGGTTGTCAGCCTGGCAATTGCCAGCCAGGATGCAGAAGGGGTGAAGTGTACATCTTGAATTTGTATTCCTAAAGTTTGACACAGTGACAGGCACATAGTAGGTGTTTAATAAATGTTCGCTGAGTCTACAGGACTTCCTGCCCTTTTGCTCTCTCCTACCCTCCTGTAACTCCCTGCCTCCACCTTCCCTCTGAGGTAATGCACCATTGATTCTCTCTGAGGTGATAATTTAACTCAATTCATCAAACATTTATTAAGCACTTATTATGTGTAAGACTGGAGATATAAAAAAAATGAAAAAAATGGGGGCAAGATCAATGTTATCCAAGAGCTTCCATTATATTGGAAGAAAACATACACATCCCCTTTAGATGTAGGAATCTAGCATGCCGTGGATCTGGAGTAAGCAGTAATTGATAAACATAAGAGAAAAATGGAAAGGATAAATTGGGTGAGAGACAATAAAGCTCACTTCACATAGACCTGGAGGAGAAAAACCCAGCTGAATGCCCATCTCATGTTGTAGCAACAGGTGGAAGATTATTATTAGTTGTACCTGTTTCTTCAGGCTCTGGTGACATCTCTGACAGTTTTGCTGACAATAGGGACATACACAATACTTCTCCTGTGCCTTTGAGATAAAAATGAGGGATATAGATGGGCAAGGAGATTTTCTCAGAAAGAAAGGGTTTTGGGAGTTGCCAGCAGTCGCAAGGAAGTTCAATCCCTAGGTTCTTTCCTCAGCTCAACCAGGATCCATTCAGGCAAATATGGCCTGGGTAAAGTCAAACAGGATTAGGATTTTAGAGCTAGAAAGGACTTTGGAGGATTTGGATTTTTGTTGTTGTTATTTTGTTTTGTTTTTAGCACAGGTAAAGAAACTGATACTCAATGAGATGAAATGATTTGCTAAAAGTCCTTCAGGTGATAAATAAATAGGCAGAGATTCAAATTCACATCTTCTAATCGAAATGCACTTCTCTATACAACCTCAAAAAAGGACTCAGATATGTACTCACAATCAAAGAGTTTGGGTCCTGCCAATGACTAGTTGTGTGACTTTGGGGAAATTACTTAATCTCTCAAAGTTTTAAATTTTATCATTTGAAAAAATATTATGGGGAATAGTTAAACATGTTGTAGTATATGAATATAATGGAATACTATTATTCTGTAAGAAATGATGAGCAGGCTGTTTCAGAAAAATCTATGAAGACCTACATGAATTTATGCTGAGTGAAGTGAGGAGAACCAGAACATTGTATATAGTAACAGCAAAATTATGTAGATGATCAACTTGTCAGCAATACAGTGATCTAAGATAATTCTAAAAAGCTCATGATGGAAAATGCTATCCACATCCAGAGAAAGGACAATGTAGTCTGAATAAAGATTGATGCATATTGTTTTCATTTTTTTGGTTGTTTTTTTCTTTCTTGTGGTTTTTCCCTTTCATTCTCATTCTTTTTTCACCACATGACTAATATAGAAATATGTTTAAGATGATTATATATGTATAACCTATATAAGATTGATTGCCATCTTGGAGAGGGATGAGGGGAGGGAGAAAAAAGTAGAAATCAAAATCTTATAAAAATAAATGTCAAAAACTAATGAATATATTAAAAATACAATGTAATAATAGTAACAAATTTGTACCTTGGTGGTAAACAACTGAGTTTTTCATAAGCCACAATAGGGATTTGCTATGTGATATTGGGCGAGTGTATTTACCTCTCTGAGCCTGAAATCTAACTCTAGCTGGGAAAAGGTTCCTTCTTGGTACAGGAGAAGGTGGTACAGACAGAAAGTAGTCCACAAAAACTTACCATTTAAGTGATTTTGCTTAGATTCTAGGTATACAGGATGTCAACAATTCTACAATTTCTTTTTTTTTAAACCGTTATAAATACACATTGCTTTATGAATCATGTTGGGAGAGAAAAATCAGAGCAAGGGGGAAAAACTATGGGAGAGGGAAAAAAACCTAGAAAAAGGAATGAATATAGCACATGCTGATATTGTTTTTCTGGCTGTAAATGGATGCCATTTTCTGTCCAAAGTCTATTGGGATTGCTTTGGATCATGGAACCATTGAGAAGAACCAAGTCTTTCATATTGCACATTCTTGCTGTTATTGTGTACAGTGTATTCCTGGTTCTGCTTGTATCTCTCAGCATTAATTTTGGTAAATTTTTCCGGGCCTTTCCAGTTCTACAGTTCTTAAGGTTTCAGAAAAACCTTCCTTCTCCCCACAACACACACCAAGACATATACACACACTCACACTCACACTCACACACATACACATACACCCATTATAACTAAAACTTGTTTCACTACAGCAGTTTAATTCAATAATCTCCTATATCTCTCAGTAGATAGAATTCTAGGCTTAAAGTAAGGAAGGCCATGACCCAAGGAAAATAATAATTTAATTCTTTATCTGTAAAATGGGGGTAATAATGACATTTTTTCCAGTTTGTTATGAGAATCAAGTGAGATAACATTTGAAAAAAGCTTCTAGCAAACTTTTAAGCACTAGTTATCATAGAATTTAGAGCTTTAGGACTCTAGAATTTTAGGACTTTAGAAGCCATCACCCTCAGTTTTACAGATGAGGAAATTGAAGCACAAAGAAGTTAAATAAATTGTCCTAAGTCATATAGCTAAGAAGGTGAGGCAGGATTTGAAATTTGGTCTTCCTGACTAGGTCTAGCACTCTCTACTGTGCTACTGATTTATAATATATGTGAACATGTTTTGTTTTGTTATAAAAAAGTTATAAAACACAGGTTATGATTAGTGTTGTTGGTATTCCTGGGACCTCTATCCCTGTCTTTTTTTCCTGGTTGGAGTTTTTTTTTGGAGACAATAAATGTTGCAATTTAGTGACTTACTTGGGATCACACAGATAGTAACTATCTGAGGCTAGAGGTCCTCATGATTCTAGGACTGATGCTCTATCTACTGCATCATCAAGCTGCCCCTCCTGACTTTCAGTGAAAGGGAGTTCAAAGCTTGAGTCTCTTAAATAGGTATAAAGGCAGAAGGCCTATAGCCACTCCTGAGGGCCAAGTCTCCTTGTGCAGGTGCAAATTCCTAGCCCTCCCCATGGCTTGGCTCCTGGTCACCTGGCTGGACCTCACAGAGGCCCCATTGTGTGCCTTAGCAGATAGGAATGGGGAGCAGCCCTTGTGGGGGTGTGGTGGGGGCCAGATACTGGGAACAAGCACAGACAGATGGGGGCTCAGACAAAGCCCTCATTAAGAGAGGATCAGGGCAGTGCCAGTAATGTCCTGAATCAGGATATGGGATAGCCAAGGGAACTTTTTGCCCAAGATGCTCTGGCTTATGGTGGGAGACTCTGTAGACATCTGAAGGTGACTAGGGCAGGAGCGCAGGTGTGTGGGCAGACATGCCCTCAGTGTGACCTATCAGCAATGCCAGTTGTAGCCCCTCAGCCTCCCTGCATCCTCAGAATTGCCATCCAGTGGTTGTGGGGTTTAGACGAGCCAGACTGGTCTGGTGCCCGGTTACATTCCACTGGGATCCATCCAAAAAACGCTCAGAGAGTGGTTTTGTCCTCAGCTGGGCCTGAAACTGGAGCCTAACTTATTGTTCTGGATCAGCGGACCCGAGATGGGAACCTGATCATCGAAGAGAATGTTGAGCAAAGAGCATTCTGAAGGAGACTTGCCCAAGTTCTGGGAACCAGGGTTCATTTGTGGAGCATTTACTGAGTCCCTCTCTCATGCTGGTGGGCAGCTAAGTGGTATAGGAGATAGTGCACTGGATCTGGAGTCAGAAAATTCAAATCTAGCCTCAGACACTTACTAGCTGTGTGACTCTAGGCAAGTCACTTAACTCTATTTGCCTCAGTTTCCTCATCTGTAGAAAAGGAAATGGCAAATAACACAAGTATCTTTGCCAAGAAAAAAACCCCAAATGGGCTCATGAAGAGTCAGACATGATTGAATACCACCAACAAAGTCATGCCTTGTGCAGAGAATATGAAGACAATCTTATATTAAATAGGGGATGGGGTGGAGAAGACAACAAAAGCGTAGAAAATTAAATATGTAATAAATACAAAGTAATTGGGGGGAGGGGATGGCTCTAGAAAATTAAATGTAAAATAAATACAAAGTAATTGGAGAGGAAAGGCAATTTTAACAATTAGATTTCCTGTATGAGTTGAAGAAAGCTAAATACTTTATAAGGTGGAGGTAAAGAAGGAGTTCATTTCCGGCACCAGGAACAACCCATGCAAAGATATGGAATAAGAAAGGGAATGTCATGTATGGAGAATGGTAAACAGGCTATTTTGACTGGAATATAGAGTAAAGAATAGCAATGTAAAGAACTTCGCACAGTGCCTAGCACTCTACTAGGTAGTGTATAAATACTCATTCCCTTCTTCCCCTACTTCTATCTGCATAGAAATAAGAATTGAAGACATGAGATGATGACATCACCAGGAGAAAAAATTAAGAGAAAGTAAGATCCTGGCTAGAAATCTGGGATATATACATAAAGAATGAAAAATGGATGATAATTCAACAAGGGGGACTGGCCAGATAGGAAGAAGACATTTTTTTAAGTCTATATTACCTGCCAGTTACTCAGCAAATATCTCATTTAATTCTCACAACAACCCTAAGTGGTAGGTGCTATTATTTCCCTGTTTTTATATCTGGGGTAATTGAAGTTAAATGACTTGCCCAGAGTCACAAAATAAATCTTTGAGGTTTAATTTAAATTCAGATTCTGATGACTCCAGGCCCAGCCCTATATCCACTGGGCCACCAAGCTTCTTTTAGTTAAGAAGAAATGCGTTAGAGAGAAGTATCATAAAAACTTGTAATTCAACAGAGAAAAAAAATGTTTTAAAAAAGTCATTGGATTTGGTAGTATACTTAATTGTGCCCCTGGTAAAATGTAAGCTGCCTGAGGGCAGGGCTATTTTATTTTCATTTTTATTATCTCAATACCTAGCATAGGGCCTGGCAGATAGCAGACTTTCTTTTATTATTATTATTATTATTATTATTGAAGCTTTTTATTGGCAAAACATATGGATGGGTAATTTTTCAACACTGACCCTTGAAAAGCCTTCTGTTCAAAATTTTTCTCTTCTTCCCCCCATCCCCTCCCCTAGATGACAGGTAATCTAATACATGTTAATTATGTTAAAATATATGATGAATTGAATATATGTATACATATTTATAGTTATCTTGCTGTACAAGAAAAATCGGATCTACAAGAAAAAAGACTGAGAAGGAAAGCAAAATGCAAGCAAAGATCAACAGAAAGTGTGAAAATACTATGTTGTGGTCCAAACTCAGATCCCACAGGCCTCTCCCTGGGTGTATATGGCTATCTTCATCACTCAACAATTGGAACTGGTTTGAAACATCTCATTGTTGAAGAGAGCCATGTCCATCAGAATTGATCATCATATAGTCTTGTTGTTGCCATGTATAATGATCACCTGGTTCTGAGATAGCAGACTTTCTTTTTTTTAATTTATTTTTTTATTAAAGCTTTTTATTTGTATAACATATGTATGGGTAGTTCCCCAGAATTGATCTTTACAAAGCTTTCCATTACAAATTTTACCCCCAGTCCCCTCCCCTCCCCTAGATGGCAGGAAGTCCACTACATGTTAATAATGTTGAAATGCTTGAGAAGTTATGCAAGAAAAATCCTATCTACAAGAAAAAAAAAAGAATCAGAGAAAGGCAACACAATGCAAGCAAATGTCAAAAGAGATCACGAAAATGTTACGTTGTGGTCCATATTTCACATCCCTCTCTCTGGGTGTATATGGTTTTCTTCAGTGAACAACTGGAACTGGTTTGAGACAATTCTTTGTTGCAGAGGGCCATGTCCATTAGAATTGATCATCATGTAATACTGTTGTTGCTGTGTATGATGATCTCCTGGTTCTGCTCATTTCACTCAGCATCAGTTCATGCAAGTCCCTCCAGGCCTCTCTGAAATTGTCCTGCTGGTCGTTTCTTACAGAGCAATAATATTCCGTAACATTCATATACCATAATTTATCAGCCACTCTCCAATTGATGGGCATCCCTTCAGTTTCCAGTTTCTAGCCACTACAAAAAGGGCTGCCACAAACATATAGCAGACTTTCAATAAACCTTTGTTGAAATGAATTCCTCCTTGTCATCCTAACATATGGATTTAGTTCCCCCAAAGCAGTTTGAACATATTCCTTCGATGTCAGGCTTTTGCTTGTTACCCACCCCCTAAATTAAGAGGGAGATAGGTTACTATATAAGCCTTTAAAGCAATACTGCAGAATTGTCCTCTGGGGAACTCTAGCCTGGGAAAAAGGCCTTCTTTGGTATTTGTTATGGAGAGAAATTGAGTAGACACAGCTAAAAAAAGTCTACTGTTCTAGCTTGATTAGAGAGGCTACTTAAGACTTGTCTGGGAGGGAGCTAACTCTACTTACTTTTGTCCTTGACAAGATCTTTTTATTAACAAGCATTTATTGAGCACTTACTGTGCTTGCT
This sequence comes from Myrmecobius fasciatus, assembly GCA_023553655.1. Taxonomy (NCBI): domain Eukaryota; kingdom Metazoa; phylum Chordata; class Mammalia; order Dasyuromorphia; family Myrmecobiidae; genus Myrmecobius; species Myrmecobius fasciatus. Next base: position 166,515 of record JAJPUD010000844.1, on the reverse strand, counting down.
AATGCCTTCCTGCTGAGAATAAAATACTTCCAATTCATCATATTTGTACATAGAAGTTTGTATGTTTTCTCCTCTCTTAGAATGGAAGCTCCTTGAGGGAAAGGGACTGAGGTTTTAAAACTTGAGGGGAATATTGGGAGGAGTGCCTTTCTTTGGGTTCCCATGGAATAGCACACTGCCTTATAGAACAAGTTAACAAACCTGCTCAATGGAATTGAATCCTCACATCCTCCTGTTACTCACTATATGTTCTGGGCTTGCTGACACACAATTGCTCAACTCTTTCTTTGGATTATCATAATTGCAGTGGGTTAAAAAAAATCAGGCAATACTTCCTCCCCTCACCATTCTGCTTTTTATAAAGGCACTGGTTGGGGTGGTGCAGTGAATAGAGCATCCGGCCTCGAATCAGAAAGACTCAATTTCCCAAGTTCAAAACCAGCCTCAGATACTTAGCTATGTGATTCTGGGCAAGTCACTTGATCCTGTTTACCTCAGTTTCTATAAAATTAGCTGGAAAAGAAAATGCCAAACCATTCTAGTAGCTTTTTTGAGAAAACCTGAAATGGAATCACAAAGCGTTGAATATAACTGAAAAGTGACTGAACAACAACAGGGTAAGAAAAGACAAACTGCACAGAATTAGGGTCCTAGGATTTATGTTTGTAGGCAGGACAAGAGGAGGGGAAAGGCTGTTTTTGCTAACTGGCTCTCATTGATGGAGAGGAGGGTGATAGGTAGAGCAGGAGCCAGAAGGGGGCCAAAGTAGGGAAAGGCAAGCTTAAGACACTGGGAGAAGTCCTGGTCCCTTCAGTATTCTCATGCTCTCAGGAAGCTATCTGGCAAGCTCATTACAACTCAGAGTACAGCAGGCCAGACGCTTATTATCTTCATTAATTGTGCCCCAGCCAGAGCCCTGGAGAGCTAAGCCAGCTCCTGGGCATAGATCAGCTCTTAGAAGTGCCAGCCATCTCATCTCATCAGGGAGGGGCAGGGAAGACATGGGCTCATCTCAGAAGAATCCCCTAAGATAATCACTGGGAAGGGGTCTGGCATTGTTAGGGGGCTGGATCTCAGCCACTAATAAAGTAACATAATGACACTGACTTTGGGGCACCTTGTCTGGTTATTGTAACACTGATACAAGGAGCAGGAATGAACTCTCTCTGTCTTCTCTCTCCTCCCTTCCTTCCAACTTTATCCCAAACTTAACTTTTCAAGGAGAAAACCATAAAGGATAAAGGGTATATCAGTGGTATTTCATGCTACCATTCACCCCCATTAGACTGAGAGGTTCTTAAGAGATGAACTGGCCTTTTGCCTTTCTTTGTATCCCTAGGGCTTAGCATAATGCATGCTACATAGTAGGCTTTTAATAAATGCTTATTGACTGACTATGAAGGGCAGCACCAGAATCATGGAGCACAGTCTATAAGAGGCTAGTCCTACCTGTATTTGGTTCTAAGGGTAGCTCTCTCTCTCTGTGTCTCTGTCTCTGTCTCTGTCTCTCTGTATAGATAGATAGACAGACAGATAGATAGAGATATATATGAAAGAGGGGACAGCTAGGTGGTATAGTGGATAGAGTAGCAGAACTAGAATCAGGAAGATTCATCTTCTTGAGTTTAAATTGTCTCAGACACTTACTAGCTGTGTGACCTTGGACAAATAACTTTGTTTACTTCAGTTTCCTCATTTGTAAAATGAGCTGGAGAAGGAAATGGCAAACTACTTCAGTATCTTTGTCAAGAAAACCCCAAATAGGGTCATAAAGAGTCAGGCATAACTAAAAATGACTGAACAATATATGTATCTGAAATTGTGGCTCTCTGTTTAAAGATTCTCCTGTTTATTGGAATCTTGTGCTTGCCAAGGTATATGATATTTGTAGAAATTTCTTGAAATAGATTTATAAATGGAATTGAGATATTTTCCTTTTCTCTATACTACAGACTGAGCTGAAGCAGATTGGGCCTCATGTCTCTAAAGGAGTCAAAATTTCTTCCCAAATCTCTATCTGAACCAGCATCTATCATATCAGAAAAAGATTTGGCAGCCAACAGATTTTCATTGTTAACAATCAGCTATAGAATATACAGGACAATGGAAGGGAGAGAGGAGGTGGATTCAAAAAAGAAGATAAATAATGAAATCTGACATTTTGACTGCAGCCAGAGGCCAGTCTTCTCTTGCCTCTTGCTCCTCCTTCAAAGAGAGGGAGAGGGAGAGAGAGAGAGAGAGAGAGAGAGAGAGAGAGAGAGAGAGAGAGAG
>JAJPUD010000844.1:93481-157720 GCA_023553655.1 Myrmecobius fasciatus | reverse complement strand
TGTTGTTATATTGTTGCAATACCTCTTGAAGTCTCAATTTCCTCATCTATAAAATAGAAATAGTATCTATCTCACAGAGTTGTTGAAAAGCTCAAATGAGATAATATATATAAACATATAAATATATTTGTATCATTCTTTGCAAACTTTAAGGCATTATATAAATGTCATCATTGTCATTATTATCGTTATTGTTACGGTTGGAATGGACTCTAGAGGCCATATAGTTCAAGACTTTTTTATGGTATCAGAAAACATATAAACATTTGTATCATTCTTTGCAAATTTTAAAGCATTATATAGATTATATAAATGCCATCTTCATCATTATTGTTATGGCTGGAATGGACTCTGGAGGCCATATAGTCTAACACCTTTATTTTATAGTGTCAGAGAGTAAGACCCAGAGAGGCTGACTGCTACAGGTCACACAGCAAAAGATATCATTGGGATTTGAATCCAGCACCACTGATTACAAATTCAGCACATTTTCCACTAAATCACACATGTCCTCTGTCCTGCTGCTAGTCTGTGAATTCTTAATAAGATCATTAAGGGTAGAGATTGTTTTCCCTTCTCTTGATTCACCTTCATGTGCTCTCCGCACAGCAGGTAACCTTAGATGTGAGATGAAGTTGTGTTAGGGGGGCTTTCTCTGCCTTAGAGAGGTTATTAGAAGGGATCTTATAATAATAATAATAATAATAAGTCTGAGACTTCTCCTTTTCCCTACCCCTCCCTTTTCCTTCATCTCCAGATCATGCAACTTCTGATGAAAGGAAACAAGCAGAGGACCCAGGAGCCTACGGCTGCCAACCAGACATCTTCCCGGTCCCATGCCATACTCCAAGTGACTGTGCGCCAAAAGAGCCGGATCAAGAACATCATGCAGGAGGTGCGGCTGGGCCGTCTCTTCATGATCGACCTGGCTGGCTCAGAGCGGGCATCCCAGGTGAGGGGATGAGCAGGAAGAGGGAAAAGTGAATGGGGAGAAGTGGGAGCAGTGGCTTTTTGTGGAATAGAGGGTTGGGATGGGACTTTCCTGGAAGTAGAAAAGAAAATTAACAATATCTTTCACTTCACTCACCATCATGATCATTTATCAGAAATTAAGCCTTTTTTCCACTGGCATATAGTGTAAGCTACTTAGCCCCAGGCCCCACATTGTTAAGAGACTTAAAGTCTTAAGGCAGACCACCTGATGTAGATAAACATGGAGGGAATTTAGACAACACCTGAGGAGTAAATGTTGACATTTCAGACAATGCCAGAGCAAGCACAGAGGAGAATGGGGGAGAATTGTTAGGGTTTCATGTTTGGACAGGGTGGGAGTGAAAGCTTCCTGGAGGAGGTAGAATTTCTGAAGTCACTTGAATGATGGGAGAGAATCAACTTGGAGGACTGGGGAAGGGAGAGTGCTAGAAACAGTGCAGCCTCCTCCACAGGTAGGTGAAGCCCTGGGAAGGTAGGCCCTGAAGAAAGATTGTTACAAGGCAGGGGGTGGAAGTAAGGGACAGGGGAGTCCAAGGGTGTGCTAGTGAATGTTTAACAATCAAACTCAGAAAAAGAGACTCAAAAAAGGAGACATATTTAAGTTTAATCTTCATTATTCATACTTTTCCATCACTTTCTTCAATCTAGACAATCAACAAAGCAATAAAACAAATCCTGATTTGTATCACTGAAAATTTATCAATGGTCTCTCTCTAGTCTGTATGAACTGGCCCCAGCACAACACTGTTGGAGTATAAGCAAGACCTTTTCTCCCATAAAAAGGGGAGGAAGAGAAAAAATTCTTGCCTATACTTTGAGTACTAGACTCAAGTCACAAACACCTGGGTTGGCATTTCACCTCAGACTAGATGTTTGATATTGGGCAAGTCCTTTAACTTCTGAGGCTCAGTTGCTTCATCTGCAAAATGGCATATGAAGTAGTATGATAGTGACTTGTACTATGAGGTATCTGTGTCCTACTTAGAGGCAGGTCATGTAGGGGTATGTTGGAGCCAGATGGTACTAACTGGCAAAAGCCGATTAAATTTTTAATGTAATCATTTATACTTGGGAATTGGTAAATGCTACGAATCAGGGCTTGATTTATTGCTTTATTGCCTTAAGAAAGTGATGGTGAAGATGATTATGCAGATTAAACTTTTAAAAATATATCCCACAATTTACTAGCACAATCCTGGTACTGGAGTTTTAAGTAGAGTTTAGGCATTGTAGGGCTAAGGCATTGATGGACTCATAGAAAGAGTGGGGAAATCTCACCTAAATCAAAAAGATCTGGATTCAGGTTATAAGCCTCTAACAGGTACTGTGACCCTAAAGAAGTGATTTAGTTGAGCACAGTTTTGGGCAGTTTTTTAAAAATCCTAAACTGCAGAGAAGATGCCCATCTGCATTGGCAGACCAAGTCTCCCACTAGTAATCCCTCACTAATGTTGTTATTTGTCCTTTATTCTCAAAGAAGAGCAATGACTTCAGGTGGATGATGTCTTGACTTTCAAGTGAATTTGGGGTTGAAACAGAACTGTGCAAAGTCATCAGCCTCACTCTCTCTTCCAGAGTCAACAAAGTGGCAAGACATAGGTCAGGACAACTGGCAATGGCTCCAGATGCAGTGGGAGACCTTAGCGTTTTTTTTAACTAAGATCTTTCCCAGATCCCCAATTTGTCTGAAGCAACACCCATTCAGTGATTAAAGGCTGAGCAATAATTGAGGTAAAAGAAGGCCTAGTTTGCCTTCACAAAAGAATTAATCTGGGAGGGGAAGACCCTCAGTTTCTGGCCAGAACCAAAACAATTGCTATTCACACTCACTTTGAGCCAGCTCATGAATGTATCCCTAATCCCAAAGCCCATTAGTATGGGCCTCTTTCCCACACCGATAGACTTTGGGATCAGCAGTATCCCAGTGAAATCACAAGTCTGGTTTAAAAAAAGAAGGATACCAAGACAAGTACAAAGAACTCAGGAAGGAAAAATATTATTCATATAGATAAAGAAGATTTAGAATGCAGATCAAAGAATATTTTTTCACTTTAATTTTTCTTGTGTTTTTTTTTCTTTTTATCTGTTTCTTTCACAACTGTGATTAACATGGAAATATATTTTACATGATAGCACATTATAAACTAACAAACTGCCTACCATCTTTGGCAGAAGGGAGGGGAGGGAGGGAGAGAAAAAATTTGGAACTCAAAATCTTGTAAAAATGAATGCTAAAAATTTTCTTGATGTGTAACTGAGAAAAAATATTATTTTAAAGATGAGCATAATGATAGTATCTTTCTAACAGGGTTATTATGAGAATCAGATGAGATAATAGATGTAAAAATACTTTAAAGCACTTTACAAACTTTAGAACATTATGTAAATGTGAATCATTATTTTCCACTGTAGGGGATTGAGGAATACATACTTTAAACCTGGTCCCATGAAAAAATTGGCCTAGGCATTAATTATAAAGCTTTTGTTGTTGTTTAGCCATTTTTTTAGTCATGTCTGATTCTTCATGACCCATTTGGAAGGGTTTTTTTGTTTTTGGGGGGCTTTTTTGGGGCAACTATAAGGTTAGTAATCACAAATTTCTATGGCATTTTTAAGGTTTACAAAGTGCTTAAAAAAAAACAGTTGTTCAAGTTTAGTGAGTAAGTAGTTCTGGTGGGATTTAGTGTCCCTCTCATTACTTCTGGACCCAGGTGAGCTCTGAATCAACAATTCTTCCTTTTTTCCTCAAAAGTAAAACCAGAGCTTTCAAGTTGGAAGGACTCCTTCAGATTCCAACAGAAATCCTATTTTCCAAAGAAAAACCTTTTCTATCCTCTTTAAGTTCATTCCCTCTACTATTTGCTATTTATCCTATGTATAGTTTCATATTTGTTTGTTTACTGCCCCCAACATTAGATGGTAAGCTCCATAAAAGTAGGAACTGTCTTTTGTTTTGTTTTATATCCCTAGGACTTAGCACAGTGCCTGGCACATAGTAGGTGTTTAATAAATGTTTATTGACTGATTTTAGAGACCATCTAGTTCCTTTTTTCAGATGAAGAACTGAGGCCCAGAGAGGCTAGATGAACTTGTGCAAAGTCATTCAGAGAGTAACTATCACAACCTGGATCAATACTTATATTCTTTGACTCCAAATCCAATATCCTTTCTATTGTATCAAAATATGTAGAACATAGTAAAATTGAATATAGATTACTACCTACTACTACCTACTACCAAACTATTAATGCAACCCCATACTAATTTTTTTCATCCCATAATTCATCAGGAAGACTGATTCTCCCTAATCTGTATTGGAATTTTGCCTCAGATGCTTACAGTGCTGTGGGTACTCTCATAATAATCCTGTGCAATAGGTGCTATTATTATCCCTATTTCTAAAGTAACATTTTATTTTTCCTCAATCATGTCAAGAAAAATTTTAGTATACATTTTTACAAGATTTTGAGTTCCAAATTTTTCCTCTTATTTCCTCCCTTCCTTCTGCCAAAGATGTTAAGCAGTCTGATATAGTTTATACATGTGCCATCATGTAAAACATATCTCCGCCTCAATTTCCTCATCTGCAAATAAACATTAGTATGCTGTTCCAGGCACTCTTCAAGGATAGGCAGGAGGCGGTGACTGATTAGAGTAAACCAGATAGGCCAGAAGAAGGTTTTCACAAAGTCATGCTAAAGGTGTCTTTGAGACTCAAGTGGAAGAAGATTAGCCCTTGGATTTCCTCTCCCATTCCCCCACAACAATGGCGGTTTGCCTTCTCCCTTCCTCCTGAGGTTCCTGAGGTTTGGAGCGCCATCTGGTGCTCCAAGTCAGTTATTATGCCCTGTTTTCTGTCAGCTTTTCTCCCATTCACAGTTTTAAAAGCCACATTATTGCAGGATTGCTTGATTTGGTCGTGATGTTATTATCATCATCATTGTAGTAGTGGTGATCAATATCTAGTAGTATCATCATTAGCATCATTCTACTTTTTTCCCCATGGGTTCATGGGAACCCATGTTCTTAACTGTTCTTAACTTTTTTTATTTTCAGTATTCTCTGAACTCTTGCACAGGTAGATAAATTCATTGCTAATTGTAATCGAATAAGAGCATTAAGATATGAGCTCACCCTCTAACAGTTTCTTAACATGGATCAGTTTCAGGGTGAATTTATGAACTTGGACAGAAAAACATACATCTTTATTTTCACTAACCTCTCACTGGATTTTAGTATTTATTTCAATTATGATTTTAAAAATAAAACATTCTTTTAAGAAGGAATTCATAGGTTTGACCAGACTTGAAAAGGGGTCCTGAATGCAAAAAAGGCTTAAATTGTCCCCCTTCAGTCCCTTGCTCTATAGGATCTCTGAAAGTATTCTTGTACAACTCCAGTAGCAGCCAAGGACAATGGGAATGCTATGACTTAATTCTTTTCCTCATTCTTCTTCATGTCTTCATGTCATTCTTTGTTGCTTGTCCAGTATTTGGTATGGTGACTTCTGTTTTATAAGCTATTTGGGGGGCAGTTAAGTGATATAGTGGGTAGAACACCAGTACTGGAACTGGGAGGATCTGAATTCTAAATCCAGCTTCAGATACCCACTTAGCCACAATTGTCTTTTAAAAAAGAAAAAATAGAAGATGAAGAAGAAGAAGAAAGAGAAAGAGAAGGAAGAGGAAGAAGTAGAGGAAAAGAAAGAAGAAAAAGAAGAGGAAAGAGGAGGAGAATGTAAAATAGGAAAAAAAGGAAGGAGAAGAAGAAGGAAGAGGAGGAAGAGGAAAGAAGTAAGAAAAAGAAAAAGAGGAGGAGAAAGAATGAAGAAGAATGAGAAAGGTGAAGAATAGAAAGGAGGAGAATAAGGAATAGGAGGAAGAGAAGGAGAAGGAGAAAGAGAAAGAGAAGAAGGAGGAGGAGAGGAAGAAGAAGAAGAAGAGATTTGTTCTTATGTTTTTGTAGATTAATGTTATGATAAGTAGGGAGTACCACAGCTGGGTGACACTTGGCAAATCACTTAACCTTGTTTACCTCAGTTTCCTTATCTGTCAAATAAGCTAGAGAAGGAGATGGCAAACCAATCCAGTATCTCTACTAAGAAAATCCCAAATGGGGTCATAAAGAATTAGACTGAACAGCAACAATAACAACAAAAGATCATTATGTCTAAGTAATTATGAGTGACAGTTTGATTTTTGTGATAATGGTCCAATTCCAGTATAGTTTATTAGTTGTATTTTCTAAGACATTTAGAGATCTTTTTTAAATAGTGTGTGGATTTGCTATCTGTAAGATGATGAAAAAGAATAAGCTTTTGGTGTATAATATAGCCACCAGGTCATGTTTTGCTGGGTGTTTAGCAGGTATTACAATTTCAACTAGTTGCTTATATAATCAACATTGATTTCCTGAAGCATCATTTTTCTGTAATTTCTGATGTCAGTAATCTAATCATCGAATCAAAAAGTCATGTATTTAGAGCTGAAAAAGACCTTAGAAACCAGGAAGTTCAATCCCCTTATTTTATGAATAAGAAAATGGAGGCAAAAAGAGGTAAAATGATTTGCTCAGGATCACACAGCTGATTGTTTCTGACAAAGAATTTAAACTCCTTTTCTCCTGATTCCAGGTCTGGCACATGCCTGGCAATTGCCATCATAAACCTCTTTGTTCACACTAACAAATCAGCATGATCTAGCCATTGTTCAAAGCTTTAAAGCTTTCTTTATTGACATATTGTTGGCTGAGTCCATGGGATTGTTGGGCCTTTTGATTCCAGTCTTGTATCACAGACTTTCCCTAGGCTTCATCTAGAGATTAACTACTTTGAGTTACATTCACAAATCTGATGGGCTTTTACCACTTATCAAGTACTGATCACTACAGATTATATACATTTAGAATATTCTGAAAACCCAACAAAAACATGACCTGGTGGCTAGAACTGTGCATCATATGCTCCCTCTCTTTACTCTTGCTGGGTAAAGAGATGCTTGGTAGTTATATAGATTTTTAGCCCATTTGTAATATGGGATGGCTAAATGGTACAGTGGATAGAGTGCTGGGCCTGGAATCAGAAAGACTCATCTTCCAGAATTCAAATCTGGCCTCAGACACTTACTAACTGTGTGTGACCCTAGGCAAGTGCCCTCATCTGCAAAATGAGCTGGAGAAGAAAATAGCAAACCACTTCAGTATCTTTGCCAAGAAAACCCCATATGGGGTTGCAAAGAATTAGACAGGATTGAAAAAACAACTGAACAAGAATCCTTTTCGATATCTTCTTTTTTCATAAGGAAATCATTAATCTTCATATAGTTGCCTTAGAGTGATGGGCATTGTGTTTCCTTAATATTGTATGGGTTTTTTTCCACATTTGTTATTGTTCACTTTATAGTTCTGAAGATGTACAATAAAACTGGTGCTTTAGGATTGCATTAAACATATTTTTTTTCCATTTGGCTTTGCTTTCAAAATACCTATAAGCCATTTAACATTTTTAACCTAACTTTATGCTTGATATAGCTTGCCTAGAGGACCAAAGTATTTGATTAAGCTTGAACCTTCAATCTTTATTTTTCTTTGATGTATATTAAGAATTTCATACTTATTGAGACCAAAAGACAATTTAATATTACTAGAGAAATATTCCACAGGATGAAGGAGTTGTCTAATGTTTCTTTTGGTATATCCATATACTGGAATATTGTCCATGTACATAAAATGATTAATGAGATGTTTTAGTCTGTGGAAGGCTTCCATACTCTACGTTTAGCTTAAGTCCATCAGAGACCAAATATCAATATATAAAGATTAGGAAATGGTCAGATTCCCTCTGCTAATTTGAATTCTCTGACTCAAACACTGTCTACTTATATTTAATAATAGTATTTCACCTGAAAAATATCTTTTTGAATCTTCACAACAACTACAAGAGATATTATTTGTCATATTTTTTAGTCATTATGAAGCAAGAGATAAAATTCCACAGGTGAAATTCAGATTTTTAAAAAATTTGCTTAAATAGTACAATAGTAATGCTGGTATCTGCACACTTTTGCCAAAGTGTCTGCCTTTCAGTCTGGTCAAGCGTAAACAAAGAGATACCCTCTTCAATGGATTAACCAAAAGACTTGCCGTTTTATTTGGTTACTCTCTAACTTTAGTTGCAGAATCAGAATCTTAGGGAGCTAAATTTGATTATAGTTACTATTGAAAAAAAGATTAGGCCTTTCATATAAGTGAAACCAGGAATTTTAGAGTAAGAGACTGTCTCTTTGGCTTTATTTAAATCTTCTATTTAAGAAAGACTGGGGACAACTAGTCAGGAGGACCTGAGTTCAAGCCTGGCCTCAGACACTTAACACTTAGTAGCTGTATCAGTCTGGGCAAGACAGTTAACCCTGATTGCTGAGAGAGACAGACAGAGAGCAAGAGAGACAGAGAGCAAGAGAGACAGAGAAACAGAGACAGAGGGAGACAGAAAGAGATTTTGCTTTTTAATTCAGGTGAAACAGAGGATTCTAACTATAATACTATCAAATATTATTTCTCAATATTTCATATAGGCTTCATGCTATGTGCTTCCACAGGTTCAATTCCCTCTTTAATTATAATATTAATAGTGTTGTATTATTAATGAAATCATTAAATTGTTATGATATTGTTAAAGCATTAATATTACTTTATTTTTTATATTTATTTAATCCTTAATTTAAATATAAATATATATATCTATAAAGTAATATTACTTTATAGTAATAATAATAATAATATAAATAATATAAAAATAATATAAATAATAAAAAGATATTACTTTAATATCCAACTTCTTTAAAGTTGATTGAAAGCTAGGTAAGAGGGATAGCTAGGTAGGCACAGTGGATAGAACACCAGCTCTGGAGTCAGGAGAACCTGCAGTCAAATCTATCTTCAGACACTTACTAGCTATGTAACCTTGGATAAGTCACTTAACCATGATTGCTGGAAGGAAGGAAGGAAGGAAGGAAGGAAGGAAGGAAGGAAGGAAGGAAGGAAGGAAGGAAGGAAGGAAGGAAGGAAAGAAGGAAGGAAGGGAGAGAAAGAGAAGGAAGGAAAGAAGAAAGAATTATAATGGGTCTAAATGTTCTTTTAAAAATGCCACGTTTTATGTGAATTGCTCTTGACATGATTTTGATGGTTGAATGTTTAAACTAAAATTTTAAACTAATTAAATAATTAAAATTTTAATTTAAAAAAAAGAAAAACAATTTTCCATGTGGACATCAAATGCTTTAGTGTTCTGACTATTCTTGAGTCTGGTTTATGCATTTGCAGATCATGGACAAATCTTGACTGTGGTACTGAAACAAAGGCTTTGCATTAATTTGCAAAGATAGTTTAAATATTGTGTTCTCAAGCAGCTTATTCAATAATAATAATAGTTGTTCTTTATACCCTGGGATTTTTTGGCATATGTTATTTTGATGATTAATAATAAATGGTCATTAATAATCTTAATACTGGACATCCATGTGAACTCAGCCAACAATATGTCAACAGAAAAATGCTTAACAAATGGCTGAGTCACATAGATTTGTTTGTGGAAACTGAAGAGATTATAATGTCAATTAAGGACTAGGTCATTGCTACCAGAAACTATACAAAGGTCATCCTTATGGAGCCTGGATTTAATGCCAATCATGCAGGGGAGCAATGGAAACCATACAAGTAGCTATAAACATGTAGCTTCCACTGAATAACCTAGTGGCGAAGCTCACTAGCTTTTAGACTAACAGATGACAAATCCCAACACAACAAATATAGATCCCTAATATCCCAGAAAACTCAACCAATGAATTGTGGTAAAACTAAACTATTATCATAGGATGAATTGTTACCTAAAATTGTTCAGGCATAACATCAATTCAGAATAACTTAAGGACATTTTAAAAGAGGCACAGTAGATCACTTAGTGAACTTGGAATAGGATTACCTGAATTCATATACTGTTTCGGACATTTCTTATCCATGTGACCCTAGGAAAGTCACTTCCTCTTGCCTGCCTCGGTTTCCTCAATTGCAAAAATGGGGATAATAATAGTATTTACCTCACAAAGTTGTGTGGAAATTGGTGCGATAATATATAGGTAAAGCAGGTTTCTAACCTCAAAACATTTTATTAATACTATTTATTATGCCTTCATCCAAAATACTCATAATCATCTTTAAGAACATGGAAGCAAAAGCTTTCACAATAGAAAGACCTGGACAAGAACACCAAAATCATGTGGGAACAAGGTATGCCTGTAGTACTGTCTGCTGCTAGAGAGTGGAATGTTTCAGGCGGTCAATAGAAAATGAACTTATATCCTCATACTTTTATTTAACAACAAAATGCAATTATTTTATGCATCTGGACAATAACTCTTAGAATATTAAATGTTCAGGAATAGCAAAATAGCAATTTCTTCAAGGGTCATTTCTACACAAACCCCATCAGAAAAGAGAACATGATGGTAACCATAATAATACTAATCGCCAGCATTTATATAGCACATAAAGGCTTACAAAGTGCTTTGCAGACATTATCCCATTTGAATCTCCCAACAACTCTGGATGATAGGTGCTATTATTATTCCTACTTTACAGGTAAAGAAATTGGAGACAGAGATAAAGGGACTTGCCCAGGGTCATTTAACTAACAAGTAAGCTAGAAGACTCACCTCATTATAATCTACTACATATTACATGTTATAATCCCCATTACAATATATCTTCCTCTAAGAACTCCCATTTATATTTTTAAAGCTCTTTTCTATTTGTTTACTTCGCTTTATTTTCATGACAACACTATCAGGTTGGTAGCATAGAGCTTATTATCCCCTGTGTTTCAAGCAAGAAAAATGAGGTCTAGGGAACTGAAGGGATTCATACATGATTGGACATTAGTGCATTAGTGGAAGAATCAAATGCTTTGTTATAGCACTGACCTTCCTTGCCCAGCAGACCTGTAGACCACTCCCTAGAGGCTCATTCCCTCTACCACACTGCAGCCAACTCTTGTCTCCTTGACCCTCAGACCCAGAACCGAGGACAACGCATGAAGGAGGGTGCTCACATCAACCGGTCCCTGCTGGCCTTGGGCAACTGCATCAATGCTCTCAGTGACAAGGGGAACAATAAATATATTAACTACAGAGACAGCAAACTCACCCGGCTCCTCAAGGTACCAGCAGAAACCAAAAGGGGCGTGAGCAGTAGGGAGATAAAGGGTCAAGGAATCCAGCCTACAGAAGGTGCTGTGCTGTGTCAAAAGAAACTCTGAATCCCATTGCTGTCATTGTCGGTGATTTGCTCATTCATAACACACAGGGTATCTTAGAAGTCATGAGGAGAACAACAGAGAAGCAATATAATAGCCCCACATCCAGGGAAATCTGGATTCAAGTCCCATCAAGTCTGACCATGACTGACTATGGGTAAATTAGACAATTCACGAATATTAAAAGTTACAAAGAAGGTGCCAATCTACATTCCCAGAGATGGTTTTTCCATCTAGGAGATCCCTATAGCCAAGAAATCTTAGGCCCAGTCCCTATTCCTAAGGAAAATAGTACATCTTATCACCCAGGAAAGATATTCACAAAATTATAGAATCCACAGATGAAAGAGATGTTAGGGATTCCCTTCTCATTTAATAGATGCAGAATCAAAGGTCTAAAATAGGTGAGTTGTAGGTAATTTGTTTTATTTTTTTTAATTAATGTTCTATGTTCAACAAAGGGCACTCCTTAGTCATATAGTCAGTTGATTAAAAAAGAAGAAAAGAAACTCTCATTTAAAAACTTGGGTGAGAAGGGAGAAGAAGAAAGGAGAAAGAAGGTAGAGACTAGGAGAGTCCAAAGGCCAAAGAGTAGAGCTGAGCTGGTAACTATTTTTATAGCAAAGGAATTGATTTCAAAGTTCTCAGTAGAGAATTAAGCTTGATAAATACTTCAGAATACATAATGGTAGGAATCAGGAGGGAGATGGGGAGTGGCAGGGATTGAGATTCCCACAGTGGAAAAACCTAGATACAGGCTCATATCTGGCAAGATGCAATAAGATTTAACGGTTGACCAGCTAACCAGATCCTTGCACTCACTTTCCATGTAGGATTCCCTAGGGGGCAACAGCAGAACAGTGATGATTGCCCACATCAGCCCTGCAAGCAGTGCATTTGAGGAGTCCCGAAACACCCTCACTTATGCTGGCCGGGCCAAGAATATCAAGACAAGGGTAAGATACAGCTACTTGTCCATTCCCAAGGTCATGTTCATTGCTTTGTTCCCTGACTCATTGATCTGTCTGGTCACTGTTCTTCCTGATAAATATCCATGATATAAAACTCTGCCTCTTTCGCACCATTTCAAGTCCTTGGATCAGATCTTATTCTTCTTCACTCTTTCAGCCATACTCCATGGATATTTCATGGAAATTAATGATCCATTCACCACTGAAAGCACTCAACTTCTTTTTGACGTCTCTTCCCACTGTCCCTTTTTCTTTCTCCTTCCCCTCTCCTCTTCTCATTCCTTCCTTATTTCCTTCCTTCTACTATGAATATTGGATTCAAATACCATCACTCTGAAAATGACTCCTAGATCTATATTTTCATCTTTTAGTCTTGCATCTCCAGCTACCTGTTCAACATCTTCATCTAAATGTATTACTTGCATCTCAAACTTAGCATATACAAAACAAAACTCATTATCTTTCCCTCTAAACCCAAACCTTTCTCCTAATTTTCATTTCTGACCATGATACCACCATTCTTAAAATCATTCAGATTCACAACTTAAGAATCTTTGATTCTTTATACACACACACACACACACACACACACACACACACACACACCCCTCACCAATATTTCTTGAGTCTTGTTTACTGATTTAACCTCCTTTAATATCTCATGTTTACCCCCTTCTCTTTATTTGTACCACCACTAATCAAATCACATATCACCTCGCTCCTGAACCATTATAATAGTTTCCTGATTTCCTGCCCTGTATCCAGTCTCTTGGGGCAGCTACATGGTGCAGTGGATAGAGCTCTGAGTCTACAGTCAGGAAGACTTGATTTCAGATCTGGCCTCAGAAACTTACTAGTTACATGACCCTGACCGAGTCACTTCACCCTGTTTTCCTCTATTTCCTTATCTGTAAAAATGAGCTGGAGGAAATGGCAAACCATTCCAGTATCTTTACTAAGAAAAACCCAATTGGGGTTACAAAGAGATGGATATGACTAAAATCCAGTCTCTCTCTAATTAATCATTTACACAGTTACCAAATTAATTCATAGTACTTAAGCGCAGATGTTACTCCCCTGCTTGAGAAGCTTCAGTGACTTCCCTTTGTCCTTAGGATAAAATACAATCCTCTGTATGGCATTTAAAGCCTTTTCATGATAAAGCTGCAGCCAGTCTTATCAGGTAGATTTCCCATCACTCCCTGTCACCCATTCTGTATCATAGCCATACTGACCAACGTGTTCTTTCCTAGACCCAACATTCCAATAACTTTCACTGGCTGTTCCTCATACTTAGAATGTTCTTCTCATTCACTCCTTCCTGTTCAAACCCCTTACTCTCTTCATAATTTTCCTCCTTCAAAAGATCTTTCCTGGTTCTCCAGATATTGATTACTGTTCCTTGCCAAATCACTGGGTACTTCTTTTTGTATGTATCTTCTGTGTACTTCTCTGTGAATGTTAAGTCCCCCTACTAGTATGTGAGCTCCTTGAGAGCAGGAATTGTTTCACTTTTGTATTTATATCCCCAATGCCTAGCACAGTAATACAGATCCTTAAAAAATGCTTGTTGACTATGTGCTATAAGCCAATCAATCAACAAGTATCTGTTAAGGACTTATTATGTACAAGATACTTGACTTATCTCTGGGGATCCACAAACCAAAATGAAACAATGGAGAAGTGCCATATACATTATGTGTGTGTGTGTGTATATATACATATATATATGTACATATATATATATTATGTATTGTGAGAGAGAGAAAGAGAGAGAGAGAGAGAAAGAGAGAGAGAGAGAGCACAAAGTGGTTTTAGGAAGGAAAGAACTAGTATCTAAGGACTCAGAAAAAGCTCCATGCAGAAACCTCAAGCTGAGGCTTAAAAGAAACTTGGGATTCCAAGAGGCAGAAGTGAGAGGAAAGAGGGCATTCTAGGCATGAGCAAAGGAAGTGAGAGGAAAAGCATGGAAACAGGATGAAGGGTGTCCAGGGACACTAGAAAGGAGATATATAATGAGACTGGAAAGATAGGTTGGTGTCAAATTATAAAGAGTTTTAATTGCCAGAGTTAAAAGAGGCACCGGAGTTTATTAATCAGGAAGATGACATGATCAGTACTGCAATTTAGGAAAATCATTTTGGCAGCCATGTGAAGGATAGACTGAAGTATGGAGAGAGGCTTAAATCCAAATAGGAAGCTACTGCAGTAGTCCAAGGAAGATATGATGAGGGTTTAAATTAGTGTGGTGCCCCTAAGAGGGCAGAAAGGAAGAGATGGTTGTCCTTCATTCTGGAAGAGGATCAAATGACATCATTACGTTGAGGTCAAAATGCAGTGTTTCCAACTGTGGCTGATCAGACCAATGGAAGCTTGGGAGGCTCTACCACGGATTGGCTATAAATAATCCATATGATCATTTAGAGTGGAATTGACTCTAAATTTATACATCTCATGAGAGGAGGAGATATATACTAGAGATATCATGGAAGAAGAAAAGACAAGATTTGGCATCTGATTGGGTGCCAGTGAGGTGAGTGAGAGTGAGTTCTCATCATGGTATGAAGGGATTTAGATGTATATAAAACACAATCCCTGCCCTCAAGGAGGTTGAGTTCCAATAAGAGAAATGGCATATGTAAAGTGCTTTGAAATCTTAAACCACTATATAAATGCTAGCTACTAATATTGTTATTATTTTACAAATGAATAATTGGAGACTCAGAGACATGAACTCATTCACTCAGGGTCATTCAGCTAATAAATATCAGAGCCAAGATTTGAGTGTGGGTCTCCTGACTCACAAGTATAACACTACAATCCAGGTAATATTCAAGTCAATAGAAAGAAAAAATCAGCAAGGCTTGGCAATCTATTTTTCATGGAAGACAAAGGAGAAAGAAGAGGCAAAGATGATTCTGATGGCTCTTGCTTCTTCTGAATCCCCAGGTGAAACAGAACCTGCTGAATGTTTCATATCACATTGCTCAGTATACCAGCATCATCTCTGACCTGCGAAGTGAGATTCAGCGCCTCAAGTGCAAGATTGATGGACAGGGTGGGCGGGGTCAGGGCAGAAGTCCCTGTGAGCAGGGAGACATTCGACAGATCCAAGGTGGGTACCCAGAGGCATGTCCTTTTGGTTATCTTTAATCACCTGTCAGGAATCTGGGTTAAATGAAGCTCTTTGGGAACCCCTGGACAGAGGGGTACATTCCACCTCAAACACAGATACTTTCTACCTTTTTATTCTGGCCATGTATTACTAGTATTTGGCATGGATAATAGGGACAATAATCATAAAGCTGCCTTTTTCATAGCACTTCAAGGCTTACAAAACACATTGAATCACTATCTCATTTGGTCCCCACAGCTACCCTGTGAGTTAGGTGCTAAAGAGATTATTGCTCCCATTTTACAGATGCAGAAAGTAAAACCACACATCTAAGTAACCAAGTGAGTAGTGCACTGGACATAGAGTTAGACAGATCTTAGTTGGAATACTGCCTCCTATACTTAATAGCTTTGTGATCCTGAGCAAGTCCCTCAATCTCAATCTGCCTCATTTTCCTCATCTTTAAATTGGAAATAATAATAGCATCTACCTCCTAGAATTGTCATGAAAACAAAACAAGATATTGGCCTAAAGACTTTGTAAACCTCAAGCATTATATAAAAGTTAGCTGGTAGAAGTAGTAGAAGCAGTAATAGTCATAATAGTAGTAATAATAGCAGCAGTAGTAGTTAGCTTAGGTGAGAGATCAGAAGTTAGGTGACTTGATGCTTACTAAATTCCCCTAACAGAATCTGAACCCAAATCTCATCTAGTTACAGGTTCAGTAGAAACCTCTATCTATATCTATAGATATAGCTATACTATCCATATCTATATCTATATCTGTCTGTCTGTCTATATATCTGTCTCAGAGGTAGCCACAAGGAGCAGTGGAGTTAGAAACTGCAGAAAGTCCAGATTTTGGCTCAATGTTTGGAAAAAGGATGGAGATTAGACCTGTGATTTCAATGATGTAAGGAATTCCCAGATAAGGGGCCTCCCTCTACCAAGGCAGGTAGCACCTTCTCTGATTTATAGTCTTAGCAAGTTGCCTATATCCTGAGCAGATTCAATGATCTGCCCCACTACATTTGAAAAATACTCGACACAAATCACTGAAACACATAACACTGTAATAATTATATTATTATGCTGTAATAATAATAATACTGTAAAAAATAAATTACTGTAATAAATTACGCTGTCCAAAAGTCCCTTTGAAACCCCTGGAGTATTAGAGTAGGATGAGGTTGGAGGACTGGGCAGGGGTGGAGTTCCTGTTTTAGTTAACTGAGAAAAACTTCTTGAGAGTCAGAGGGGAAAGGGGCATGGCTTGAGAAAGGCAGAGGAGGCTCCAAGTGGGGAGAGAAAAAGAGAGGGAGGGGCTCTCCTGATTCTTGGTCCTCCCTTTTGTCTTTGGGGTAGCTGAGGTTCAGCTTCATAGTTCCCAGTTTGAACAGCTGGAGATGGGACAGCTGCGGGGGCAGCTCCTCAGTGCCTTTCAAAACCAGATGGACGTCCGCAGGCTCCTGTTGGAACTAGAGAATCACTCCATGGAGATCCAGATCGATACTTCCCGCCACCTGCTCACTATTGCTGAGTAAGTCTATACTTGCTCCCCGCCTGGGACAGAGCCAACAGGATGCTCTAGCCCATGGTAATCCTTGTAGCCTTGTGATCCTCCCATTGTCAATACCTCCCATCCCACCCCTCAGTCTTCTAGTGTGAATTTCCACATTTCTTATGGGTCAGCTGTGATATGTTCATCTATTTATGCTCTCAAAGCCTGTATCTCTCTGGGGGGGCTGGTCTGGGTCAGCTGGGAGCAGGAGAAATCTCGCCGAACCCTCAAGTGGCAGGAGGAACAGCGGAAGGAATCATACAGTAAGGATGAGAGTGAAAAGGACTCAGACACTGGAGATGACCAGCCGGACATCCTGGAACCCCCAGAGGTGACCTCAGCCCGAGAGAGCATTGCTACCCTGGTTGGAGAGCAGAAGAAACTACGAAAGCAGAAGGTGGTCAGAGGCTTGGGGCTGTGAGGGAGGAAGTCTGAGGGCAGTTTCTCGGGGGCACAGGCAACACAGGGGGCACTTCCAGGCCTTACTATGTGAGATGGGCAGAGATAATTTATAGGAAAGTTCCTGTGAGTGGGGTTGTTAGATGTTACTGGCCTAAAGGGTGTTTGCCCTGGAAGAATGTTTTAAAATCCTAGGAAATGGAGCACAAGACGGGTGTTCAAAGAGTGTGCTTGCTTTTTTTTTTTCTCCCTGAGGCAATTAGGTTTAAATGACTTGCCAGCCAGGAAGTATTAACTGTCTGAATTCGGATTTGAACTCAGAACCTCCTGACTTCGGGGCTGGTGCTCTATCACTGCGCCACCTAGCTGCCCCCAAGGAGTGTGCTTCTTAACGATTGAAATAGAAGGGTCCCTAGCAGTCTCCCCTCACACCTGGCCCTCGATCCTTTAGGTGGAACTAGAGCAGCGCTGCCGGGATCTAAGGACCCAGAGCCGCAGGCTGGAGGAGTTGCTACCGCGTCGCATTGGTTCTCAGGAGCAGCGGGAAATCCTGAGTTTACTATGCCGGGTTCATGAGCTAGAGATGGAAAATACTGAGATGCAGTCCCATGCCCTGATCCGAGACGGCGCCCTCTACCATCGGAGGGAGGCCATACATCGCCTGGAGCAGCACCGGAGCCTCTGTGATGAGATCATCCAGGGCCAGCGGCAGATTATTGATGGTAGGATCCTTCTCCCATCTTGCGGACCATTTATACATTTCCTTCCTGCCAATTCTCAAGCCAGAAGCCACAAGCACTCCCTGGACCCCTGGTTCTCTTGACTCCCTCTCAATGTCAAAGCCTTTACTACTCCCTCCATGCTAATGGATCAGGACAAATGGTGGCAATCCTCCTCCTACTATCTGTCTCTCCCTGAGAACCAAGGTCTGGAGACTGGAGTTTAAGGTGCTAAGAGAATCCCTCCCTCCTAGATTACAACCTGTCTGTCCCTCATCACCTGGAGCAGCTGTATGAACTCTACCAGAGGGAGCTAGAAGAGGGAAATCTGGATCGAATGGCTATTATGGACCGGGCAGCCTCCAGGGCCCTGCAGGTGTGTGGAAGTATGGAAGGGGTAGGGAGGAAGAAGAGGAGAAATTTGAGTAATTAAGGAGATGCATTCAGGTGCCCTGAGTGGATGAGAGAAAGGTCAGCCAGCTGCCTGAAACCTCGAGGACCAAGTTATAGGCCCCCTAAGAGAAGAACTGGTTAATTCTGGCCCCAATATCCCTTCAAGGAAGCTTCCCATTCTTGCTCCTTGGATGAGAATCCAGGGTCAGGGGTTAAGTTGGCCTCTGTTGAAAAATTGAAAAACTCAGGTGCAAGAAGCCCAGGGGATCAGGTCACCAGGTAGTGTCCAGATAGTCAGATCACTCCTGGGATTTCCTCTACCCCAATGACCAGCAAAATACAAATTGAGACATGTTCCTGTCTTCCCAGGGGAGAATGAGAGCAGTATAATATGTGCCTAATATCCTACAATGAAAATAGTAATAACAACAATTACATACATACATATGTATATATATATATATATATAATTTTTTATGGTTTGCAAGTGAAATAACATGTGATATACTTGATATACCCTGAAGTTCTGCATATATATATGTGTATATATATATATATGAGTTATCATCATTATTATTACAGGACCCTGGGCATATACCCCATTACCCCTGGAAGAGGCCAAACCCACTCAGAAGAAAACCTGGCATGCATGTTTTTAAAGCTACTAGTCAACTCCTGCTACACCTTTCCCTGGGCTGTGTCTCCTCACTTTATGTCTCTCCCCTCACCACCCAGGAGAGTTCATTGCCCAGAATTCCCCCAGGCCCTGGAGAGAACACTCTGGCCCTGGATTCAGACCAAGAGAGTGTGAAGACTTTGAGCTCTGAGCCCCAGGTGGTGCTGCAGAAGGAATGGCAGAAGAGCATACTCCCACCTCTGAGTGTGAGGGAGCTGGAGAGGTGAGATTAGAGATTCTGGTCCCGTAGTGTCTATACCCAAAGCCCAGAGGCTTTCTGGCATGGTTGAGGCTGGGTGACAAGATGAATTAAGGGCTGGGGAAGGCCTTGGATTGGCTAGCACTGAAGGATAGAAAAAACATGGGATAGGAAGGCAAGCCTTCCTGCATCTGTCCTCAGCTGGATAGCCAACCTCCCCCCGACATAAATCCATGATTCCTCAAGCTTGGGAGATGAGGACCTGTGGCCATGGAGCCCCAATGTTTTTTTCTGGATATGGTAGGAGTAACAAATATCTGCTTCTTTACTTCTCCCAACCACAGTGAGGTTAACAAGGTGTTTAAAGCAAGCCCCCATTCCCGGGCCTGGCAAGTGAAGAGCTCGGCTGTGTTGACACCACCACCCATCCAGATCAATGGCATAATTTCCCAGGAGGTAAGTCCCAATCATTTTGGGCATCAGAGACTTTTGAGTTAGGCTCACTTCAACTGTGCTCCTGCCTTCTTCTTTCCCACCTTTTTACCATATAGGACCCACCGCAAGATAGCAGTCGTATCAACTCATCCCCTGACAGCAGTGAGAACTTTCCAGAGATCCCTGGGTCCCACAAAGGTGATTTAACATCCTTCTCTTCTTCCTACCCCAATTACCAAAGCTGTGTTGCATTTCTTGGACCCCTTGGATCCCTTTCTCCTACCAACCTCATGACTGTTAACCCATCTCCAGTCACATAAGAGCAAAGATTCTTTTTTTTTCCTTTCTTTTTTGCTAAGGCAATTGAAGTTAAGTGACTTGCCCAGGGTCATATAGCTAGGGAATGTTAAGTGTCTGAGACCAAATTTGAACTCAGGTTCTCCTGATTTAAGGGCTGGTGCTCTATTCACTTCACCACCTAGCTGCCCCAAGAGCAAAGATTCTTAATCTAGGATTCCATGAATCTCCAAGTAGCTTGTGGATAAGTCTCAATTTGTTTTCTTAATATTTTAACAACTTCATTTCAAAATCATTAGTTTTCTCCATAACCATATGTATTTTGTTTTCTTAATATTTTAACAACTGCATTTCAACATCATTAGTTTTCTCCATAACCCTATATATTTTGTTTTCTTCATATTTTAACAACTGCATTTCAAAATTATTATTTTTTTTCTGTAACCTTATATATTTTGTTTTCTTAATATTTTAACAGCTGCATTTCAAAATCATTAGTTTTCTCCATAACCCTTTATATTTTATTCCATACCTTGAAAAACATTCTGAGAAGCAGTCTATGGAGAAAGTCATGAGTAGAAGAGTAGAGAATATTGTCCACATTCTACAAAGGGGAACAATAAGGTGAAAAAGTTTCTCAATGACTTGATTTTAAGCAGTTTGGGATAGAAACAGGAATTTAAAACAGACAGCTCTTAACTCTCAATCCCTTGTTCAGCCGACATAGTAAAACATGGACCTGAAGTTTGGGTTTTTTGGTTCTTCTCTTTCTTCTCTCCTTGTTCCCCCAAATCCCTACTCACTATAGAAAGGAAGGCAATCCTGTCCGGCACCAAAAGCATTGCTGTAAAAGCAGCCAGGCGGCGGTCCCGGGCACTGGGCCCAGAAAGGCACCAGCTTCTGGCTCCAGCCATGGAGCCGAGCAGCCTGTCCCTGCACTCCTTGAGCGAGGCAGATGATGGCCCACCCCCACTACCACCAGCCTGTAAGCGCCCACCAAGCCCCATGCTGCAGCACACCATCAGCGAAGACAACCTATCCAGCAGCACTGGGGAGACCCCATCGCGGGTGGCCCGGCGCCATGGCGATGCCCCAGGTCTCTGGCTCCGGGGCCAGAAGAAGAGCCTGGGCAAAAAACGGGAAGAATCACTAGAGGTGAAGAAGAGGAAGCGGAGGTCCAGGTCCTTTGAGGTCACAGGACAGGGGGTAAGACTAGGGGTCCTGGCAGGCAGATCACTGTTGACCTGTTCGGAGAAAACTGGAACAGCCCAGCTTTCCCCTCCCCAGCAACATGGCCACATGCTTCACAGCCTTCTCAGGAGGCCAAAGCTGGAGGTGATGGATATTAGGCTTCTTTTGAGGTAGATAGACTCACTCTTGGGGTGAGTGCATTTGTAGTCTTTTGGGGGAAGTATCCTCAACTCCATGAGTAGTCTGAACAGAGTTGTTACTAGGGCAGGGTAATCTGAACTTTCACCCAGGGTGCCCAAATGTAGAGAGCACTGATTGTACATCTTCATCAGGTAGAAACAACTGAGCTTATCACCTAATTAACATGAATAACTAGGTAAAATTTCCTCCACTGACCTCTCCCCTGTTTCACTATCCTGCCGATGAGCCTCCTAAGCCCAGGTCTTCCCTATTCTCTTTCCTACTATCTCTGTCTCCCTGTTCCCACCACTATGGTATGATATCCCAAGGTCTTTTGCTTCACTGGGCCTTGTGTCATGAAGTCACTACAATAATATAAGGAGTTCTCAAAGGGCCCTGGCCCTAATTATAGATTTCTCCTACCTTATTCTCTGTCCCTATCAGATACTGTTTACATCATCCCACCTTGTCCCTCATTCTACAACTACAATGAGATCAGGCAGAAAGAAATCAATCACTGGAAAACCCTACCCCTAGGAAATCTGCCTTATGGGAATGTGTTCGATCTGTTGATCAAAAGTGAGTTCCCAAGCTGTTTATCTTCTGACAGAGGAATGATGGAATCAAGGTGCAGAATGAGATGCCTTTGGGAACATGGCCAATGTGGGAAATCATTCTATTTGGCTGTGCATTATTTTTTACTGGGTTTTATTTTTCTTTCTTCAGAAGGGAGAGACAGGAGGAAGAGAAAAGACATTTTCGTAAAACAAAAATTTAAAAACAAGAAAATGGGGTTCCCATTTCATTTTTGTCTTCCTTCATAATCCCATATCTCTGTCTTCCCACTCAGCTATCCCGTCCTAAGAACCATCCCCTGCACCCCCGACCCCTGGAGAGCACTTCTGACTACAGGATACCCATCTCTGGTAACCCAGTACCCACTATCCGGCACCTGAGTAAGGTTGCACTGCCCCTTGCCAAAGTCAGGCTTCCTCCGAGCCAGACCACAGGTTAGTGTCCCCTTGGGGAAATAGGGTGAAGGGTCAGCAGTATGGTCCTTGCCAAAGCAGCTTTAATGATGAGCCTTTGCCATTCCCTTGTGAGAGTGCTCTCAGATATTTTTAACAGGTTCGGGTGTCAAGCTCTGATAAGTCACCTTGCTGCAGAGATGCTGAAAATCCTGCCTGCAAAGCTGTGAGCCTGTTGTTCCTGGGGTGGGCCTCTACAGAGATCAGAAACACTGGCAGGAAGAGAGGTCAGAAGGAGATGCTGATTTTACTGAACTATTTATAGTCATCCATTTTCCCACAGCAGGTCCTGGAGACCCATTGCCCCTCACCTTGCCAGCTGCTTCCAGACGAGTTACATGTGGTCCACATCAGCCCCAGGGCAAAGATGGACGTTTCAGACCTAACTGAAGACTTCTGAAGCTTAGAACCAACCTGCCCCCCAAGAATTAGAGGGGAGAGAGATGGGAAGATGGAAAGACCAGGACTGAAGGGGAGTGCAATGGGAGGTGACCTGGGCAAGAGAGCAGGAGATGTCCAGATACTTGGCCCCCCATAAGCCCTTGGTGGATTCTGGAATGAGGAAGACCACCACCCTTCCACTTCAGTGCAGCCAGGGGGTGGGGACTTACTGGGGAAAGGTGATGATCCCAAGAAAGGATCTCCAAAGTGGCCCGAGGGGAAATCTAACCCCAGAGCCATAGCCCTTGTGGCCTCCCTACATTACACTGCACAGAACTATGTTGCCAAAACTCTTCACCTACTGTCAGACTTCAGTGCAGTCAACAGAGCTTACTGGGCTGAACTTCTGCAACAGGGTGGTGGGAAGACAGTAGGAACCTGGAGCCAAAGAGGGCACAGGGATGGTAGAGCTGTCAAGTTCCAGGAAAGGGGAATCCAGGACAGAACCTGGTACTTGTACTAGATCCAGGCTGGGTACTGGAGGTGGGGGTTGAGGGTGATGGTTTAGTTTTATCACATCACAATAACTTTCCCCCGTGACTTTGAACAATAAAAATCCCATTTGGAGTTGGATGTTCATGTTCGAGATCAGAAGTATTAGATCGGGGTCACTTAGTTCACTGGCTCTGGAGGTCCTGAATTCTAATCTGACCTCACACACTTACTTGCTGGGTGACTCAGGGCACCTAATCACTCTGTATTTCCTTCTACTATATAGCACACTGTCTGAAAAAAAAAATAATACTGAGATGCTTCACTTGCCTTAAAAGGAGAAAGTGTTAGAGAGCTAGCAAGGTCTATTTGTCTTTCTCCCACCCTCACCTGCCTCAGCTCCTTGGCCTATCTTCCTTTATACTCTGCTCCTCCCCTTATCTGATGGAGCCAGGACCCAACAAAAGCATTTTGGCCCCATTGGAGCCCCTGAACTTAGGTGGGTATGTCACAAATATCAGGACTGGAACCTTGACTCACCCATACTTCCCTGTCCTAACCTTGACTGAATGGGCTTAATGAATAAAAGGGTAGAGAAGGAACATGGGCAACTTTGCAAATCTTAAAGAATTCTATTGTAATAGTAATAATAATGATAGATAACATTTATGTAGGGCTCACTATATGCTAGATACCATGCTAATTAAGTACTTTACAATTATTATCTCATTTGATCTCTACAAAAATCTTTGGAGGTGGGTGCCATTATTATCCCCATTTAGAGATGAGGAAATTTAAACAAATAGGGGTTAAGTGACTTGCCCAGGATCATACAACTAGTGTGACTGAGGTCAGGTTTGTACTCAGTCTTCCTGATAGGAGTGGTTATATGTCATTATTACTATTATTATTATTATTATCATACCCTGTCCCCACCTACATACCTAGCAGCCATGTAACATGTTGTACAGAAAGACAAAGTCTCCTTCTACATCCCTGCTTCTCAAATTGTGCTTTGCAACCATATATGGGGTCTCATAACTGAATGTGGGGGGTCACAAAATTATGATTTATTATCAGTAAATGTTTGATTTGCATACCTATTTTATATACCTGTATACCTGGGGTCACATAAAAGTTTCTTAAAAGGAGTCTCATATGGAAAAAGTTAAGAAGCCCTGCTCTCTTCCAAGCTCCAAAGAATGGTCCCAGCTCTCTTGCAGATCCTGTAATGCCCCAGTCAAAGGCCTTGGGCCATCCCTCTGGCCACCTTTCACGGAAGATCAGCTGCTGGTGTCCCTGCCATTCATATTGTTCCCCTCCTGTTGCGTTCAGAGAAGCCTTCCCTTTTTCCTTCCTTCCTTCCTGGCTTCCTTCTCTCCCTTTCCCCCTACTTGTGGGTCCGAATGAGGCTGTGGTATATGGGCTTGATGATGAGATGCAGGTGAAGGGCGTTCTCCACCACGTACTCAGAGTTGCGCCGTTGCAGATCAGTGTGGGCCAGGAAGTCCCCAGACTCGTCACTGCTCTGATGGAAGCTGTAAGCATGGCGGATCAGGAGCCGCCCCTGCTGTCGAGCCCCCACCAAGACTGTCTTCTGGAAGCTCACTCCGGCCGCGTCCCCGCTGATGCTGGCTGGGGTCACCACGAGCCGGGGGCGCCCATCCTCGGGGCGGGCCGCTGGGAGGGCGGCCCCGGCGGTGTCGGCATAGACCGGCCGCAGACTGATGGGCAGCCAGCGTGGGGAGAACAGGACGTTCCATGTCACCCGCCTGCCTGCATCGTGCCCGCTGGGGCCCAGCTGTGTCTGGAAGCTTGTGCTTCGGTCATCCCGGGCAGGGTTGCTAATTACCCAGAGGGCCCCCCAGGCTGGAGAGAGGTAGTTGCGAGGCAAGAAGGCGCTGCCATTGACGTCGAAGAATTTGGCATAGTGGAGGGGAGAGGCTGAGTGGAACTGGTAGGCCTGCAGGAGGAGATCACCCACAGCCTCTCCATGGCGGGCCAGCGCCGGCGACTGGGCCTGCAGCTGGAACAGCTGGGCCGGGGGGATCATGGGGTAGCGGATGGACCTAAGTGCCTGCTCAGCCACCGGCGTGGGAGGGCGGGCCCGGCCCAGCCAGACCTCCAGGGCCTGGAAGAGCTCTAACTCATCTTGGAGCACCAGGTCAGAGCGGTCGAGGAGTTGGGCCAAGAGCTCCGGGGTCACCTCCCCCCACTCAGAGCTCCCCACCACAGCCGACAGGTTCCAAGCCAGGAACTGGAGGCAGCTCTCCCTCAGGTCTTCGTTGCCTGTTCGTGCGGCATAGTGGTACCATCCCACAGCTGGGCCGGGACCCCCCATCTCTCCCACAAGGTGTGACTTCATGTACTCAGTTATGCCTTGCTGTAGAGAAGCCACGCGGTATTTGCTGGCCAATCTGTGCAGGGGGATGGCCTGAGACATCAGGAGGGACAGCTCCCCACAGTACAGATACCTAGAAGGGGAGGAAACAGGAGATAGTGGGGGCCAAGCTATGATGCTCACCCTCACCCAGCCAGGCTCACTGCCCGCTTTTCTATGCCCCAAGAAGGGGAAGACGTGGGGGAAGAGCTAGACCCATGGTGGTGGACAACACCAGGGAGAATATTAGTTGAGCTGTGATCCCTGGAAAAAAGAATAGGTGGAGGATCTCATTCCTTCATTGGAATTATAGATCTAGAGCTGGAGCCTTAGAGATCATCCATTGCCTCCTCCCCATTTTATAGTGAAGGTCAGAGAGTCAGAGAAGTCAAATTTGAACTTGTCTTCTCCAAAACTGGAGTTTTCTTCTTCAGCATGCTACACCTTTTCTTATGATTAATGTATCTCCCCTCCACTCCCACCAATCCCGCCACCGTGTCTCTCATTCTTCCCCAACAATCTTCTGTTTCTTTCAGGGTCTGTGAGTCTGTCCCAATTTTCTCATGGTCTCATCTCTGCCAGTGCCTTTCTCAGGATAACCAGTCTTTCCTCTATGAAATGAGGGGGTTGGACTAAGATCTCTACTACCCCTTCTAGCTTCAACATTCTATGGATCAAGAGCTCTCTGTCTATTGTATATCACTGTCTTGTTCTTTCATTGCTGTCTGCTTCCTCCTCTGCCTGCCTGCCTTGTGGCTTCATTACTCTTTGTTACTGCCTATCCTCTCCATTACTGTCTTCTCTATTTTGCTTTCATTGTCTTCTGTCTCTCTCCTTCCCTATATTCCCACCTCCTTTCCTTCACACACACATACTCTGTCTCTGTCTCTGTCTCTCTTTCTCTCTCTGTCTCTATCTCTCTTTCTCTGTCTCTCTGTCATTCTCTCTTTCTCTGTCTCTTTCTCTTTCTGGCTCTCTCTGGCTCTGTATGACTATCTATCAATCTATCTATCTATCTATCTATCTATCTATCTATCTATCTATCTATCTCTATCTCCCCCCCTTTCACTCTCACACACATTCCCTCCCTCTCCCTCCTTCCCTTCTTCTCTCTCTCTCTCTCTCTCTCTCTCTCTCTCTCTCTCTCTCTCTCCTCTCCTCCTCCTCCTCTTCCTCCTTCTCCTCTTCCTCCTCCTTCTCTTCCTTCTCCTTCTCCTTCTCCTCCCTTTCCTTCTCCTCCTCCTCCTCTTCCTCCTTCTCTCTCTCTCTTTTTTCTCTCTTACACACACACACATACACACACACACACAAACACCCCTTTGTCCTTCTGTGAGTCTCCGTCTCTCTCTTTATCTACCTGTCATTTATCTATTCATATCTGCCTGTAAATCTACTTTATCCATCAATCTATTTATATTCATCCATTTGTCTGTCTACATCTATATCTATCTATATATTCCAGCTTCTAGGTGGTGCAGTGGATAGAGTGCTAGACCTGGAGTCAGAAAGACCTAAATTCAAGTCTGCTCTTGGATACTTTCTGGCTATGTGAACCTGGGAAAGATACTTAGTCTCTGTATGCCTCAGTTTTCTCAACTGTAAAATGGTGATAATAATAGCACCTTTCTCACAGGGCTGTTGTGACAGCTTTCCAGTTGTCTCTTTCAAAATCATTCTTCCTCCAACTGTCCATGTAACAGGGTTACAGTCAGTTTATCCAGATAGAAAAGTAGAAAAGAAAATTGGCTTGTCTGCCTTATGCACAGAGAGCTAGTGATCTCCAACCCAAGAAAAACCCCAAAAGAATAAATAGATTTGCATTGTGATAGGCAGTAGGAATATAATACTAAGAATTTTTGTGCTAACAAATTTGGGGTTGAGAGGACTGTCACTGCACTATAGATGTAGTTATATTAGTAAAGTGATATTACCCAGAGAGTTAAGCCTGTACCATATGACTGAGAAAGAAAATGGGCCTTTGAAGAAGGATACCATGGCATTGGGGTACTGTGGGGTGCAGACTCCCAAAAAGGCACCCCCTCAAGTCAGGGTCCTGAAGCAAAGCTCTAATATCTTTATGCTAGTTATAACTCTGGGTAGGAATACCTTTGATCCTTGCAATAACTTAGCAATAGGCTATATAATGAAAGGAAGCTGTCACATTTGTAAGAAGAGTATTCTATATCTAAGTTGAAGAGATAACATTTTGCCCATCAACTGGGACATTATCATTTCTGGAGGCCCCTGAACATCTATGAATCACCAGAGAGAAGATCTAGGGGACTTTGAAAGGGAAACGAACATCCCTTATGGCAAAACCTCACTCCTCTACCCTGAGCCCATCTCTGACCCCAAAAGTCCCAAATGAAGGACCCTGATGAACTTGATTCCACAAAGACACCAACAGAAAGACTCTGATGAACTTGACTCCCTAAAGATCCCAAAAGAAAGACCCTAATGAACTTGACTCCTCAAAAACTCCAATAGAAGGACCCTGATCCCCAAAGACCCTAGCTAAAGGCCACAGTGAACCTGATCCCCAAATAACCCAACAGAAGCAACCTGATCCCCAAAGACCCCAGCTAAAGATCCTAATGAACTTGACCCCCCAAAGACCTACAGAAATAAACTTGGCTCCTTAAAGGACCCCAACAGGACCCTGATCCCCAAAGATCCCAACTAAAGGATCCTGATGAATTTGACTCTACCTGATAAATTTGTCAAAGACAGCAGCACAGTCCCTGGGCTCCTGCAATGTCACCTCACTTTGGTTGTATAGTAGTCCCTGGAATACCTCACTCTGCAGACCCAGGAGCAGCCGGTGAGTATGGAAGATGTGGACTTCATCCGTACCTGCGGCTTGCACTCGCAACACTGTGTCGCTCTCATTGCCCAGCTGTTGTAATTCCTGCAAGCGCTGGAGCATCATCAAGGAGTGGTTAATAGAGGCATCTGCTGCTTCACCGGCGACATGTGCTTTCTGGGCTGGGAAGGGAGGAACAAAGACTGAAGGGAAGCATGGGGCAGGACTAAGAAGCCCCAGTGAGGTCTACATAAGGAGGACAGTAGTAGCCCAGTGCTCACCCATACACTCAAAAGAGCATTTTTTCCTTCAACAAGCATTTAAGTGCTTATAATGTGTCAGACACCATTCAAAGTGCTGCTGATATCCACCTTCCTTCCCCCCAAAAAAGTCTCTACCCTCAAGGAGCACATTCTAATGGAGAAGATAACATTTAAATCACAAGAATAATATTGGAGTGATGGGAAGTAATCTTAGAGGGAAGGCTTTAAGAAGCTGAGGAAGAACTCCTGCAGAAGATGGCATTTGAGAAATTTGTTAATTTATTATATTTTGAACTTAACAAATGAAAAATCCATAATATGGAAATATGTTTCATGGCTGCATATGTATAATCTATGTCAAACTGTTTGCCTTCTCAAGTTCAGAGGAGGAGAGAAAAGGGCATAATTTGGAACTCAAAATTTTTAAAAAACCAATGTAACAATTGTTTTTACATGTAGTTAGATAAAAAAAAATTAAAAATTTTAACATTAAACTAAGTGCCAAATTCAAAAGGCCTTTCCATATATATGGTAGAGGAAGAAAAAGGGATTGTATATGAAACTACAAATCTCTACTATGTATACAGCTTGCTTTTTCTTTTATGTATATGAAATTCAATTTGTAGCTTTCGAAGCTATCCTCTGTTTCTTTCTGAACTTCCTTCTGTTTGTTTCTATGCCTTTTTTTTAATGTCTCAATGGAATTCTTTTTTTTCCCTAAATATTCCTTGGCCCCTTCTATACTTTAACTGCCTCTCTCTACCCAACAACTACTGGAAAAAGAAAAAAAGAAAAATAAGCTGAGACTTGAAGGAAACTAGGGAAATTAAGCAGCAGGTATAGAGAGCATTCCAGGAATAAGGAACAGCCATTATAAAAGCACACAGTTAAGAAATGAAGTTTCTTGTAACAAATGGGCTAGTAGCCGAATCAGAAACTTGGTAGAAGGGAGTAAAAACCTAAGAAGACTGGAAAGGTAAGGAGAAGCCCATTTATAAAGAGCTTTCAGCAAGAAGTCAAGCACTTTGTAGCTGATCTTGGAGGTAACAAGGATCCGTTGAAGTTTATTGAAAGGAATGCTATGATTCACATTTCATTTATTTATTTAATTTAAAATTTATTTATTTTTAACATCCTTTTTTAAAATTTTGAGTTCCAATTTGGAATTTCTCAGCAGATTTACACTTTTAAAAAATTATTATTTATTTATTAAACATTCTTTACTTTTAAAATTATCCACTGCACCATCAAGAATTAGAATATTAGGCAGAAGGCCTGCGTCCTAGGTCCAGGTCTACCCTCCATGAGCTATATGATTTGGCCAAAATGGTACTGGACTCCTCTGAGTTTCATTTCCTTCCTCAAAAACACCCCTGTCAGTAATTCTCTGAGCTGCCCTTCCCTGATCCATCTCACAAGGTTCTTGGAAGCTTCAAATGGGATGTGAAATTATTTGCAACCACAAAGGGGCACAATGCCATTTACTACCTCTGGGGCCATTAGCAAATTACTTTACCTTTCCTTCCTCAGTTTCCCCATTTGTAAAATGTGAGGGTTTTCCCAGATGACCTTTGACATCCTTCCAGATCTAAATCTATGGTCATGTTCATATACAAGCTAGTGGTAGCATTAGTGTTGGTGGTGATAGTGAGCAGGATGTCCAGGAAGCCTCCTTCCATTCTTGTAGAAATAATAGAGCTAATGATGAGCTAACATTGACATAGTGCTTTTAAGATTTGCAAAGCTCTTTACACAATTTATTTCTTTGTATCCTATCAATAATCCTGAGAGGCGAATTCTATTATTATCCTCATTTTACAAAGAAGGAAACTGAGTCTGAGAAAAGTTAAATGAATTGCCCAGGATCATTCAGTGAGGGAGTATCTGAAACAGGATTCAAATTCAGACTTTGTGAAGTCTTTGTGACTTCATTTTTGCTATCTAGCTGCCTAGATGCTCCCATCTCTTGTCTTAGCTCAGGGAAAGGGCAGCCTTAGGCCATGGTTCCATAGCCATCTTGTGCATCTCTCTTTGCTTTTCTTCAAATCCTTCATATCTTTTCCTCTGTCTAGGTATTAGGGTTACAAAAGTAGATGGCTTTGTTCATAAGTCATCCCTTTCCCTACACACACACACACACACACACACACACACACACACACACACACACACACACCCTTTGAACTAAAAAGGTTGCTGGCCCAACTTTTTTTCCTTTTTAAAAAAATTCTTTAATAGTATTTTATTTTTTCCCCAATACATGCAAAGATAGTTTCAGCATTCTCCTTTGCAAAACCCTGTGTTTCAGATTTTTCTCTTTCCCCTCCTCCACCCTCTTCAAGACAAAAAGCAATCCTATATAGATTAAATGTGTGCAATTCTTCTAACATTTCCATATTCATCATGTTGCACAAGAAAAATCAGATCAAAGGGGGAAAAACACAAGAAAGAAAAAAAAGTTAACAAACAACAAAAAATGAGCCACATTCAATCTCCATAGTTCTTTCTCTGGTACAGATACTGACCCAACTTTTTAACCAAAAGTTTTAGATTCCCTTTTCCAAAACTGCACAATAATTTAATGGAATTGAGTCTTACTTAAATTCTGACAGAGAAAGCACAAGAATTAACTATAAATCCAGTTTTCAGAAGACTATCTTCTGAGGGAGAAACTCTGACTCATTATCAAGCTGTCCACATAATGGAAAGAATTTTTAAAATGCTTTTATTCTCCTTTTATTAAGGACTACCACCAGATTTACATACAGGCTGACGATATTGCATTTGCCTTTTACTCAGCGATATGCCAGAGGCAGCTCTGACTGTTAAATTTTTATTCTGAGCATTTACATTTCAGAAATCAGCATTCCTCATGTATTAGAGCTTGATTTATTGTTTTATTAATTGTCTATACTTTTGTTGTTGTTATTCAGTCATTTTAGTTGTATGTGACTTTCAGGCCATATGTGGGGTTTTCTTGGCAAAGAAATTGGAGTTGTTGGCCATTTTCTTCTACAACTCATTTTACAGATGAGGAAACTAAAGTAAATTGAGATCAGTGTCTTGTACAGGGTCACACAGTTAGTAAATGTCTGAAGTCTCATTTTTGAATTCAGTTTTTTTCTGATTCCAGACCCAGCTTAGAGTACCATCTACTTGACCTGTTTCTAGACTTAAGAAAGTATAAATGATATAGATTAAATCTAAAAGTCTATGGCATACTTCTTTTTTTTTCCTGGAGAGCCAGTATTTAAATATTTACTAGCATACCCTTGTATTGCTCTTATAAATGTTGCTTAAACTCAGCGGGAATACAGCAGAAGGTTCAGAAATGAAGTCATCAACAGACTAGAGAGCTAATGACTGCAGGTTAATAATTATAATCATAACATGCATTTACATAGCACTTTAAGCTTGTAAGTGCTTTACATCCACTATTTCATTTGAACCTCACAATACCCCTGTTGGTACTTCATAGACTTTGTCCTATAGCCAAACCTAAAGCAAAAATGAGCCAAGTTATAAGGGAGCTCAGAATGTGGTCTTAGCATTATAAAGTGTGTGACTGTATTGAAGGAAGGGAGGGAAGGGTAAAAATACCAAATAAAGATGACTTCAGCAGTAAATGATACAGATCTCCAAAAGTCTATTACTGATAACATGCCAGAAGAAAGGATATTATTCCACTCACTTAATATTGAAATATTCTAGTAAGTTTAACCATTTACAAAGCCCTTTACTCACAATTTATTGTGATTTTTATCATTTTACAGAATACAAACTAACCCTTCCTTTTCCAGATTATAAGGAAGTGCTAAATGAGGAAACTAATAAAACATAGGACATTATCTTATCTACCACTTTCATAGTCTGAGGATTCTGAGGAGTTAATTTGACTTCCCTAAAGTCAGGTCCTCCTCATTCCAATGTCAACTCTACTATCTATTACAAATGCCAGTGGTGTCAAACTCAGAAAGGAAGGAGGGTCACTAAATTGTACATAAGGATCCCTGTAGACTACATGACTCAGAAAATCAAATATTAATATTTTGTTGTTTGTTGTTTTCAGTCACTTTCAATTCTTCATGATCCATTCTGGGGTTTTCTTGATAAAGAGATGAGTGATTTACCATTTCCTTTTCCAGTTCATTTTACAAATGTGGAAACTGAGGCAAACAGGATAAAGTGTCTTGGCCAGGATCACACAGCAAATAAGTGTCTGAGGTGAGGTTTGAACTCAGTAAGATGAGTCTTTCTGACTCCAGACTCAGTACTCTATCCACTGTGCTCCCTAACTAAATATTAACATTAGCTCTGTTCTGTTGTATTTTATTTATTTTATTAAACATTTCCCAATTAATTTTAATCTATTTCTCACCTCTGGATTATGCCACAATGTCTTTATAAAATATTGCTTATAATAATAAATTGTTATTGCCCTCTTCCCATTTTATGGGTAAGAAATTGAAGCTCAGAGAACTGGTCCCTGATCTGGGGTTTTTAATGGTGTAGTGAAAGGATTTAGAATCAGAGGACCTTAGTATCTATGTGAGTTTAGGCAAGTTACTTCATTTTTCTTTCTTTTATTGTGACATTATTGGGTTAAGTGATTTGCCCAATGTCACATAGCTAGTAAATGTTAAATGTCTGAGACTGGATTTTAACTCAGGTCCTTCTGATCCCAGGGCCAGTGGTTTATCCTCTGTGCCATCTAACTGTCCTAAGTTATTTTATTTTTATGGACCTCAGTTTTCTCACCTGTAAAATGGGGTGCAGAGGGGATAGTGGTAAGGATTGGGCTAGTTGGCTTCTAAAGTGCCTTTCAATGCTAAATCTATGATCCTATAAATAGAGGTTTCCTTGACCTGGTTTCAAATCAAATTCTCAAACACTTACCATGATAACCTGGGAAAATAACCCCTTCTGGAACTCCATTTCCCCATCTGAAAATGGGGATAATAATAACATCTGCCTCCCAGGGTTGTTGTGACTATCCATTGAGATAACATATAAAAAGTGCTTTGCAAACCTTTAAAAAAAGCTTTATAAATGTTAGCTATTATTATTATTATGACTCCAATTTATTATTATGACAGTGAACCTGGAGTCAAGAAGTCTTTTCTTCCTGAGTTCAAAACTGATCTCAGACACTTATTAGCTGAGCAACTCTGGCCAAGTCACTTTACTCTGTGCCTCAGTTTCCTTATCTGTAAATATAAATCTGTAAAATGAGCTAATGAAGGAAACAGCAAATCACTCTACTATTTTTTTCCAAGAAAGCCCCAAAATAGATCATGAAGATTTGTGACTAAAAACAACTAAATAAAAAACCCAACAAAATGTTAATATATGATCTTCTAAGTCATACAGTCTATAGAACTGGGGGAGGGAATAAAAAAATAAAGAAAGGGAAAGGGATGAAAATAAAAACAAGTGAAGTCGGACAGAGTTCCTAGGATTTCCCAAATCAACTTTTAGGGGGCAGGGAGAGAAGAAGAAAAGCAAAGCTTCAGTTTGTTCTCCCCTGTCCCAATGCCAATGGCTTCTTTTCTGTCCCTAAGCTGACTAAGTAAGAGAGGGGGAGGGGAGGTAAGGATGTGGAGGAGGGAAGGATGAATGAAAAGACCTTTAAAATCCCTTCCAACTTTAATATTCTATGGCTCTAAGAGAGGGGCAGCTGATTAGAGACAGTCTCCCTGCCCAGGACACTCAGAATCAGCCATCCTTCCATAGTTCTGGGATGATATAGTAGAGAGAGTATAGCCAGTCCCTCCCACGGACCCCACACAGATGTCTCTGTGGCAACCAAGGGACCCCCCATCAGGACCCCTTCCAAGAGTTCTTGGAACTGCCATGGTAGACCCTTCACCTTTCTTGGACCCCTCACCTCTCCCTCATCAGACACTCCTAACCCCTCACCCCCCACTCCAAAGGGAAAGAACTTTCTGCCTCCCTTTGTCCCATCCTCAGTGCTTACCTGCATGCACAGCTAGGCCCAGTAGGGTCATAGTGGCCCAGAAGTTGCTCCAGGCCCCAAATTTGGAGTGACGAGTCCCAGGCATCTTTGTGTCCTCACCCCCAAGAGCACACAATGATCCCTTCCCCACTTCCCTGGCTCCTTATATAGGATGCTGGCCTTTGGGGGGGGACTAATTCCCCTCCTTTCCCCCCTGTTTCCCTCCCCCAACCTATCTTTGCCTTGGATTGGTGGAAACTGACCTCAGCTGTTGCCCAGACAACCACTTGAGCTTCAGCATGACAGCCGACAGGACTATTGTGTGAACCAGCTAGGCCCCTGAGAGGGGCAGTGGACCCTCTGCAATCCCCAGGCTTTCTCACCTGCTCCCAGGGTCTGCTTTTTTCTTCCTGTCTTCCCAGGGGTGATGCAAGCCCCCTGGAGGGCAAGAAAGCCAGAGGAGATGGGAGTTTCTGGGGATTCTGCCAATTCCTAGTTAAGGATGCCTCCTCCACTCTCATGATCCAGTCTGGTGCCCCAGCACGGAGAAGGCTCGACAGCTCTTTGGCAGGAATGCTAGGAGAGCTATGGTAAGCTGGCTGCAGAGAGAAGAGGAAGGAGGCTGGATGGACTCCTAACACTTATTCCAACTCCAAAGCCCAATTGTCCAGGATGGGCCTGCCTCAGGGGGCAATGACTTTCAGGAAAGGCCTCATCAGGGCAGAGTGGGCACATAGTACTATGGTCAGTCCACTGGAGAAGACTATACAGTGGTTCCTTCTTTCTTTTGGAAACAAATAAACTTGCCTTTTTGAACTACCCATACAACCTTGGAAGGTTGAAGTGAATGTAGATAACCTTTTCCACTGATGCTGGTAGACCTTTTTGCATGTTATGTACCCCAATCTCCTTAATTCCTCTTCCCTAGACAGGCTCAATACACTGAAATAGGACCCTAACAAAGCTTCTCGTTATTCTAAACTATAAATTGTCTTCTGGTACATTTCTTTTCCCCAAAGCTCCAGAAGCTCCATTCCTTAGTTGGGGAAACTAAGGCACAACTGGACAGGGTCACACTGTTTGCTGGGAGAACTTGGATGATCAAAAATTGGAAAAAGTCTAAAATATGTGCATTGTACAATACTTGTGGATCTCTTACCTCTGCAAAGGAGGGGGGGTAAGGTAACAAATGGGATTGCTTTGCAAGGCAAAGGTGTTAGAGTTGGAAGAGGGAGGATTGGAGAAATGAGACCCTTCAGTTCTGGGAACTGGACCCTGATCTCAGTTCAGTAGGGAGTCTTTTCTAGTTCTATTGCCTAGATGGCAATAGATGTGCCTACATGGCACATAGAGTTTCCTCTCCATCGATTCCCCCTTGGTAACCGTAAGGCACCTGTCCTGCTCGGTTTTCCTCCTTGGGCAAGGTCCATGAAAAGGGCATGCATGGGTCAGTAGTTCTGTTGCTCTCCCCCACCCAGCAGCCCAATGATCAGATCAGTGCATGGCTGTCTAACTCTGCCAGCCCTGCCCCCTTCCCTGGGGCCCAGGCTGAGTGGTATTGAATCTGGCTCCAACTCCGACAGCACTGCTATCAAACCATCCGGCCACTGGAAACCCCCTTCCTGGCCCCTGTGACTTTCACGCCTGGTTCCCCTCATCCAGATTGATCCCTACCCCCTCTCTGGAAGGCAGCCTGTATTTCCTAGAGCCTAACTGTCCCCAGCCCAGGGACTTAGAGACTAAACTAACTCCCCTGCCACCAATCCTGGGGCAACTGTGTTTCCTATAGCAATATTATTCATTAATAAAGTGGCTGGTTTTAAAAAAAAATTGAGACCAATGTCAGAGAAATATGGGAAGACCATATGTCCAAAGCAGAGTGAAGTCAGCAGAACCAGGAAAACAATTGTAACCAGAAGCTCAAAGCTCCCTGGGAGAAAGGTAAATCGAGGTTCCTCCGGAGAAATTCATTCAGGTCTCTCTTTGAACCACATTTAGACAGAGTTGTATGTAGGTAAAACACTTGGGTGCTTGTGGGCACACACACACTTTACATGATACACACACACGTGTGTGTGTGTGTGTAAAATAGCCACAACAATGAAAATGAAAAAAAATATATCAAAATGAAGGTGAATGTTGTGTTATTATAATGAAGTGGGGAGATATGGGTGCAAAATGTAAATGCATTGTCAGGTATGGTCTACTTCATGATTTCCATTTTGACTAAATAGGCAGTCAAAAAGCACCTACTATGTGCTAAGCACTGGATACACAAAGAAAGTAAAAAACATGGCCCCTTATCTTGGGGAGCCTTCTTTCTAATATAGGAGACAACATGCCAAAAAAAGTATATATACAATATGGTTTGCAATAACATATGTATGGAAAGTAATTTCAGGAAAAAAAAAACAAAATAAAAGTAGTAGGAAGAACCAGGAAAAGTCTCCTGCAGAAGGTAGGATTTGAGCTGAATCCTGAAAGAAGTCAGGAAGAAAAATGAAGAACATTCCAGGCATAGGATTCAGTCAGTAAAAAGACTATAAAAGCTTAATTGGTATGCATATAGTATTGTTATTGAATACTGATTCCATTTTGTATCTTTTTTTCCAAGTTATCATTTTTATTTATTTCATTAAATATTTTCCAATTACCTGTAAAAAAACTTTAACATTATTTCCTTTTTTTTGAGTTTCATAAAAATGAGTGTTGAAAACTATCTTTCAATATAATTAGAAAAAAAACTATTAAGTGGGAAAAATTGAGTTCCATATTCTCTTCTCCTGCCTCTACTTGAGAAGGCAAGCAATATATCTATTATATATGTGAAGATATACAAACCATATTTGCAGATTAGCCATGTTGCAAAAGGAAACACACATGCAAAAGGAAACAAAGTATAAAAATGTATGTTTCAATCTGAACTCAGAGTTCAACAGTGCTCTCTCCCTGGAGGAAGTTACATTTTTATTTCTGTTATCTTTTTACTGCTGCTTCCAGTCCTTTCCTGTCCTCTACATTACTGCTTATTGTTGTTCAGTCATGTCAATCATGTCTGACTCTTTGGACCCCTTTTGATACTTTCTTGGCAAAGATAGTGGAGTAGTTTGCCATTTTCTTCTCCAGCCATTTTACAGATGAGGAAACTGAGGCAAACAGAGTTAAATGGTTTACCCAGAGTCACACAGCTAGTAAGTGTCTGAGATATATAAACTCACAATAAATCTTTGTGATTCCAGACCTGGCACTCTCTCCACTGTGCTACCTAGCTGCCTCTAGGATACTGCACTTTGGTTCAATTTTTATCCCCTTAACATGAATAAATAGTATGGGTCCCTCCAGCATCTTAATCAAGTAGCATCTATTTAGTCTGCTGCCTCCCTCTGCCACCTTGTGTCATAGTTTTGTGCTAGCCCCAGGGCTTTTTAAAACATGTTTCCCTCCTAGCACAGTGGATAGTCTCAACTGGATCTCCACAATAGATTCTGGTGGCTTCTGTTTCCTATGGGTACCACCAACAAAGAAAGGTTCCATGTTGGAAAGGAGAATAGCACAGACAAGAACTGTCCTGGGATTGGCAGGACTGTACAGTGAAAAGAAAACCCTGAATTTGAGTCGAAGGATGTTCGAATCCTGACCTGCTTCACTTACTATCTATGTGACTGGGGGCAAGACACTGCAAATATCTCTACTGAAGTTTTTTTGTGTGTGTGTGTGTGTGTGTGTGTGTGTGTGTGTGTGTGAAAAATATAATCTTGATTTCTGATTTCAAGGTTGAAATCTATGATTTTATGCTGTCTCTGTAGGACACTTTCAATATTCCTTAATAATTCTGCATCACAGATTCTCTAAGATCATTTCTATCCTTTTCTTTTTTAATATATTTATTTATTGAGGACCTACTATGTGCCAGCAGTACATTAAGCAACACCTTTTACAGGAAGCCTTGCCTAACTCCTCTTAATTCTAATAATTTCTCTCTTTTAATTATTTCTTATTTTCTATATGCAGCTTGCATTTTGTGTGTGATTTTTTTATTTTGACAATAGCATTTTATTTTCCAAATACATGCAAAGATAACTATCAAAGATAACAACATTCACCCTTGAAAAACCTTGTATTCTAATTTTTCCCTCCCTTTCCCTACCCCCCTTTTCTACATAGCAAGTAATCCCATATAATGATTAAACATTTGCAATTGTTCTAAACATATTTCCATATGCTGCAAATTGATTTTTTTAAATAATATTTTTCTAATTACATGAGTCTTCAACATTCTTTTTGGTAAGATTTTGAGTTGCAGATTTTTATCCCTTCTTCCCTTTCCTCCCCTCCCCTCCCCTCAGCAAGAAATCTGATATAGGTTATACAGATACAAGCATGTTAATATATTTCCATGTTAGTCGTGTTCTAAAAGAAGAATCAGAGAAAAGGGGGAAAAGAAAGAAGAAACAAAAAATAAAGTTTTAAAAAGTGAAAATAGTATGCTTCAATCTACATTCCATGTGGCTTGCTTTACAGAAATATATATATATATATTTGTTATTTATATATATATGTATGCATATATATATATATTTGTTTGCATGTTTGCATGGTTTCTCATCTACTAGCTTGTAAGCTTCTTGAGAGCAAGGATTATCTTTTATCTTTTTTAACATCCCCAGTGCTTAACTCAGTACTTGGCATATATAAGTACTTAATAAATGTCTGGGCTGCTAAGTAGCACAGTGGATTTAGTGCTGGACCTGGAGTCAGAAAGACAGACTTCCTTTACTGAGTTCAATTCCACTTCAGACATTTATTATCTGTGGTAATCCTGGGCAAGTCACTTAATCCTATTTGTCTCGGTTTCAAATGAGTTGAAAAAGGATGTGGAAAACTATTACAATATCTCTGCTGAGAAAACCCCTAATGGGGTCACAAAGAATTAAATATGACTGAAAAATAACTGAACAACAACAAATAAAGGAAGCTGGGAAGGTCAGTCATTGGAGTAGAGGAGGGAGAATGTTTTAGACATGAAGGACTGGTGGATAAAATGCCCAGAGCTGAGAGATGAGTTCTTTGTTCATGAAATGGCCAGGAGGCCAGTACCACTGAATCAAAGAATATGTGTTGTATAAAATTGTTTATAACAGCTCTGTGATGGCAAAGAATTGGAAATCTAGGGAATGTCTATCAATTTGGCAATAGTTGAACAAGTTATAGTATATGAATGTAATGGAATAGTATTGTGCTATAGGAAATGGTGAGCAGGCAGATTTCAGAAAAACATGGAAAATTTCACATGAACTGATGCTGGATGAAGCAAGCAGAACCAGGACAACATTATACAATGCAATAGCAACATTGTGGGAATGATCAACTTGGCTCTTCTCAGCAAAACACTGACAAGATAATTCTTTTTTTTTTCCCTGAGGCAATTGGGGTTAAGTGACATGCCCAGGGTCACACAGCCAGAAAGTGTTAAGTGACTGAGGTCAGATTTGAATTCAGGTCTTCCTGACTTCAGGGCTGGTGCTCTATCCACCACACCAACTAGCTGCCCCATGACAAGATAATTCTTGCCATGCTATCCACACCTAGGGAAAGAATGATAGAGTCTGAATGAAGATTGATGCATACTATTTTCACTTTTTTGTGTTTTTTTTTTTACTTTCTTTCTCATGGTTTTTTCCTTTTTTTTTCTGATTCTTCATTCACATCATAATTAATGTGGAAATACATTTCAATATGATTGTATTTGTATAACCTATGTAAAATTATTTTCTGTCTTGGGGGTTAAAAAGGGAGAAAAATGGAAACCAAAATATTATAAAAGTAAATGTTGAAAAATAATAAATAAAAATTTTAAAATGAAAAAAGTATGTATAGGGGCAATTAGGTGGTACAATGGATAGATTGCTCACCCTGGAGTCAGTAGCACTTGACTTTAAATCTAGTCTCAAATCCCTAACAGGATAAGCAATTTAATATAGGTTATATATGTGCAATCATGTAAAACCTATTTCCTTTTACTCATGTGGTGAAAGAAAAAAGTTTGCAAACCAATTATAATTTGTAAATGGAAAAAAACACCAAAAATAAAGTAAAATAATATAATTCAAAACCAAAAATAAATCTGGCCTCAGATACTTACTGTGTGACCCTGGGCAAGTCACTTAACCCTATTTTGAATATGTGTTAAGGAGTAAGGTATGAGAATACTGGAAAGGTAGGAGGTAGCTGGGTTATGAAGGACTTTGAAGGCCAAACAGAACACTTTGTATTTACTCCTGGAGGCAATAGAAACTAGTAGAATTTATTAAGTAGGGGAGTGATATGATCAGACCTGCATTTTAGGAAAATCACTTTAGTGGCTATATTAAAAAATGGATTGGAGAAGGAAATTTAAGGTAGACAGATCCACCAGCAGGCTATTGCAAATATGAGGCAATGTAAGCCTATCCATAATGTGATAATGACAAAATGTGAGAGAACAAAAGAGGACATATTTTAAAGATATTCCAAAAGTGAAATCAATAAGCTTTGGCAACAGTTTGGATATAGAGGAATGAGAGATAGTGAAGAATCCAAAATGACTCCTACTTTTGGAGTCTGAGAGACTGACAGGATGGTGTTCCCTCTACAGTAATAGGGAAGATGGGAACATTAGGAGCTTTTTATCCAGTTTGATTTATCTGAAAGTCAGTTGACA
Source organism: Myrmecobius fasciatus (assembly GCA_023553655.1). Lineage (NCBI taxonomy): Eukaryota > Metazoa > Chordata > Mammalia > Dasyuromorphia > Myrmecobiidae > Myrmecobius > Myrmecobius fasciatus. Next base: position 116,282 of record JAJPUD010000844.1, on the reverse strand, counting down.
ATGTGAGATTGGAGGCCAGCTGAGTCTCTGACATCTTTAGATCCAACCCCAACATACACCATAGCTTTCATGACCTTGACAAGAAATCATCATCCTTTTTTTTCCCTTTGGAAGAGATGGTGATTTATTTCCCTCCACACTGATCCCCTCCATAGTTGCTTATTGTCACTGACTTATTGTCACTGAAGTCAAAGAATAGCTCACAAAGATAATGAGGTGTTAAGGTGTTAACAAAGTCTTATCTTCTGGTAATCACTTTACCAAATGTGAATATCTTTCTATTATGGAATTAAAAGGAATTAACTCATTGAACAAGCAAAAAGGGGGGAAAGGACCTGCTTTTGTGTGGTTTTAAATAGCTAAGCCCCAGGTGAGCTTAAATTTGGCAGTTCAGCTGAGTCCAAGAAGGGAGTTAAAAAAGGAGGAGAAACCCAACCCTTTAAGAGAATGTTTGCCTTACTTTGACAGGAGTTGGACAGCTCCTCTGGGACCATTGTGGCCTGAAGTTGGATCAGAAACTCTGAGTGATCAACTCCGAGGGCAGAATCCTTTTCCAGGAGTTCCACACCTCTCTGGGGTTTTTCTGAGTTTGTTTTCCTTTGGAAGTCAGCTTGTTTGGCCTGCAATTTGGATTATTTTATGTGTTCCACAAGTCCACTGGAAAATTTTCATATGTCCCATGTATTACAAGGACCACACACACCTTATTCCCTCAAGATTAAACCTAGTTGGAATACCCATCAGTTGGGGAATGATTGAACAAATTGTGTCACATGAATGTAAGGGTTTATTATTGTGCTATAAGAAATGATGAGCAGGCAGATTTCACAAACATTTGGAAAAATTTACATGAACTGATGCTGAGTAAAATGAGCAGAACCAAGAGAACATTATACAAAGTAACAGCAACATTGTGCAAAAATCAACTTTGAGAGACTTGGCTCTTCTCAGCAATACAATGATCCAAGATAATTTCAAAAGACTCATGATGAAAAATGCTATCCACATTTAGAGAAAAATAACTATGGAGTCTGAATGCAGATTGAAGCATACTATTTTCACTTTTTGTTTGTTTTTTTTTCTTCCTCATGGGTTTCCCCTTTTCTTCTGAGTCTTCTTTCATAATGTGACTAATTTTGAAATATGTTTAATATTATTTTATGTGTAAACCTATATCAGATTACTTGCCATTTTAGGGAAAGGGAATGGGAAACACGGAGAAAGAAAAAATTCAAAATGTTACAAAAATCAATGTTGAAAACTATCTCCACAGGTAATTGGAAAAAATAAAATAGTATTGAGTGTGGGGGGAAATAAAATTTAAAGAATGAAAAAAGAAAGATTAAACCCAGTCTGTGTGAGTCTATAGCAAAAGGGCCTGTTAATGGGAGAAGGAAAAGCAACACATAATCCTGGACTAAGGTGTTCATGTCCTCACACAAGCAACAACATGGAGTGTTTTGGTTTTTCACCTGAAGGCTGAGGCAGATGGCTTCCAGTGGATCATATGTCCCTGATTCTGAGGGGAAAGTCTCATTTATTCTTTGAATTCTTTTAGGGGATCAGGCTTTTCCTTTGAAGAGTAAACCTGATACCCAAAGAGACCAAAGAAATAGGAAAAGGACTATATATACAAAAATATTCATAGTGGCTCTTTTCTTAGGAGCAAAAAACCTGAAAGGGTTCCTACATCTTGGGATGTAACTAAACAAATTATGGTAAACGAATATGGTGGAATATTAATGGTGCTGTAAGAAAAGATAAAATGGACAATTTTAGAGAAATCTGGGAAGACCTCTAAGAAATGATGCAGAGTGAAATAGAACTAGAAAATAATTTATTCAGTGACAACAACATTGCTAAGAGAAACTTTAGAACTCTAATCAATGCAATGATCAATCACCATTCCAGAGGATTAAAGATGAAACAGATTACCCATTTTATTCCAGCAAGGTGATGAACTGAAATACAGAATAAGGTATATATTTTGAGGTATGACCAGCAGGAATTCATTTTGCTTGGCTATGTATATTTATTATAAGGACTTTGCATTTTTTTCCAAGGGGGAAAGTGGGAAGTTGAGGGAGGGTTGAGGTGAGGTAGCAACTTAATATATACTTTTTTAAAAGTTGCACAGAGAAATTCATGTTTTCATATACAATTCTCTTTTTCTGTTTTAAATTTGTTGTAACATTTCTTGCTTTCTCATAGAGTCATTGAGTTCTCTTTGTCTCTTTCAATTTTTCAGGAAGTCTATTAGTTGGGCAGGGTTCACCCTAACTTTTATTCTTAACTGTGTATTTTCTTTCTAATTCCTGCTTCCCTCTCCAGTTAACTCCCTTCACCATCCACACACACCCAAACCTCCTGCCCAACCCAGCCACAACACTGACAGAGCAGTTTTGTTACTACCATTATAATTTAAATATATACTTTTTAAAAAGTAAAGTATGTAACAGGAATTCACATCTGTGAATACACAATGTTCTTTTTTGTCCCCTGTATAATGGAGTGTATATTTATTGATGTTTGTTATGTTTATAATAAAAATTAAGGTTAATTAAAAATAATAAAATTGCTTGTTCAATTCTTTGACTACTCATCTATTGAGGAATGGCTTTTCTTATCATATATTTGTATCAATTCCCAACATATTATAATCCTCTCATTTTAGTTGGGGAAACTGAGATCTAGAGAGGATCTTTGACTTGTCCAGATATGGTTTCAGACACTTACTAGTGACTCTGGGCATTCTTAACCCTATTTACCTCAGTTTCCTCATCTGTAAAATGAACTGGAAAAAGAAATGGCAAACCATTCTAGTATCTTTGCCAAGAAAATTCTAAATGGAGTCACAAAGAGTCGGATACAACTGAAGTGACTGAATAATAAGAAGAAAGTGTGTTTCCATTTCCTGCTAGATACACATTTCCTATTGTTTAATAGCTGAGCTTCAAAGCAATGGTAGGGGTAGAATAGGGATTGGAGGAGGAGGATAGAAAAATCCTCTCTTCCCCAAGAACAATTCCATTTTAAGGTTGAAGTTCTTCCATTTCTCACTTGGTTTTAGCCAAACTGCCAAACTTGTCCAGTGCATTAAGCCCAGCAAAGAAGTAGCTGACTTTTGCTTGTTCAATGAAATTGCTTCATTTAATTCCACTACTTCTCATTTCTTCTTTATTTTCTGTTTACTAGTCTGCTTGGTAGGTTGGGAAGAAATCCCCTCTCCTTTATACTCTTCCCTCTATTTAAATATTTGCTGTCTTTTGAAAATCAAATGGGGTTTGTTTTGCCAAAGTCATAGTTCAGAAACAATTTAGGGACAGCTAGGTTATATATACCTTACTTTTTATAAAGTATATATTTAAATTATAATGGTAGTAACAAAACTGCTCTGTCAGTGTTGTGGCTGGGTTGGAGGAGGTTTGGGTGTGTGTGGATGGTGAAGGCAGTTAACTGGAGAGGGAAGCAGGAATTAGAAAGAAAATAAACAGTTAAGAATAAAAATTAGAGTGAACCCTGCCCAACTAATAGACTTCCTGAAAAATTGAAAGAAACAAAGAGAACTCAATGACTCTATGAGAAAGCAAGAAATGTTACAACAAATTTAAAACAGAAAAAGAGAATTGTATATGAAAACATGAATTTCTCTGTGCAACTTTTAAAAAGTATATATTAATTTGCTACCTCACCTCAACCCTCCCTCAACTTCCCACTTTCCCCCTTGGAAAAAAATGCAAAGTCCTTATAATAAATATACATAGCCAAGCAAAATGAATTCCTGCTGGTCATACCTCACCTATGCCTTATTCTGTATTTCAGTTCATCACCTTGCTGGCATAAAATGGGTAATCTGTTTCATCTTTAATCCTCTGAAATGGTGATTGATCATTGCATTGATTAGAGTTCTAAAGTCTCTCTTAGCAATGTTGTTGTCACTGAATAAATTATTTTCTAGTTCTATTTCACTCTGCATCATTTCTTAGAGGTCTTCCCAGATTTCGCTAAAATTGTCCATTTCATCTTTTCTTACAGCACCATTAATATTCCACCATATTCATATACCATAATTTGTTTAGTCACATCCCAAGAGGTAGGAACCCTTTCAGGTTTTTTGCTCCTAAGAAAAGAGCCACTATGAATATTTTTGTATATATAGACCTTTTCCTATTTCTTTGATCTCTTTGGGTATAGACCTAATAGTGGTATCACTGAGTATTGGACAAAAATTTAGCAATTTTTTGGGCATAGCTCCAAGTTGCTTTCCAGAATGGCTGAATAAATTCATAGTTCCACCAACAATTATAGTGCCCATTTTCTGTAGCCCCACCAATATTTGTCATTTTTCTCTTTTTTAAAAAATTTTTGCCACTGAGGGATATGAGGTGTGGTATATATGGTTTTACTCAGAGTTTTGGTCTCAAAAATCTCTCCATACAAATATGTTTCATGGTATTCTTTATATCTTTATATATAGTCTGCATATCTTTATATACTACATGTTTTTTTTAACTGAGAAAATAAATTGGGGTTAAGTGACTTGCCCAGGGTCACACAGCTAGAAAGTGTGTCTGAGGTCACATTTGAACTCAGGTCCTTCTGACTTCAGGGCTGGTGCTCTATCCACTGCACTACCTACCTACCCCTTATATCATATTTTTTATATAAAATATCTCTATATTGTATCTTTATATACATTTTTATAGCATTCACATATTATATTGTATTAATATAGCATCATATATTTAGCCATTTTTGAGCAGGGAATTTAAAAATTCAAGCTGTTTGGATTTAGGACATGTTGGCATCTGGGACAGCAGAGGGCACTACATGCAAAGCAAAAGGGGCTGGACCAACTGGTCTGGAAGGTGGGAGGAGCCCCAGGACAAGACCTTGAACTTAGAAAAAGCTCTGTCCAGAGCTTGGACAGAGAGGGCTCTTTTTTTTAAAAGGAGGACTAGGGTCATTGCCAGGGAAATATGCCCTCTGCCAACAGCCAGTGGGGGAGAAGGAGGAGGAAAGGGAAGGGAGAGAAGGGGTGTGGACCAGCTGTTCCAGTTGTTGATTGCCTCCTGACCTTAGCCATGTAGAGTTTGCCAACCTGGGGGCTGCAAGTCACTGACGTTTTCTCAGATAACATTGGTGGTTGGATGGGTTTCCTGTTCACTGCCCCCATATGAAGGGCCCTTTCATACCCTCCTCCCTGCTGCCCAGCAGGGTTGGCAGAATGCCTCCTCCCCTAACCCCACCCCACTTTCTCTACCAACCCTACTTCCTTCCAGGACAAGACCAGCTCCAGGTCTATTGAGCCTCCCCTTTCCCTGCTCTACAACCATCCTCCTTCCTCCCCTACCCTCCCCACCCATACCTAGGATATCTATGGCTTCAATTCAGTCCACTTGGTCCAGCCCTTACCCCAAGTTCTTGAGTACCCCTAACTGCTCTCTACAGGGTCCCAGTCCCCCTTAAACGCCTGAACATTGATGTCCCTGGCCAAGAATGGAGGGAACTGAGAAAAGAGAAGCAGTCCTAAAATGGGAGGGGAGGCCACCAAGCCCCAGAATAAGTCATTGGCAGGCCAGGAACAGGACACAGGGGAATTGGCACACAGCCCAGGGCTCCATCCCCAACTCATTGCCACTCTCCTGGAGCTTGTCAACCGTGAACTGGTGCTGGTTTACTCTCTCAGACTGAAGTAGGAAGGAGTTCTTGCTGAGGTACAGATGAGTCAGTGCTCCAAAGTGGGATTTAAAGCAGAAGGGACTCCTTGGGGCAAACATTGGGGACATAGGCTGAAGGGTCTCATGTATTGTTTCAGCTTTGGGTAAGAGGATTGATAGTGCTCTTCATGCCTGGTGGCCTATTATCTGGCACACACGCCCAGCCACTTTAGGGAATTTATCTAACCCTGGTCTTGGGGGTCCCTGTTCAAAGAAGTTTACAGGTAACCAACACAAGCCTGTGATGTGACACTCAATTCCCACTGGGTGGGAATTCTTCCCAGCTCCTGAGTCCTTCACACCTGTATTCACAGTGCCTTGTAATGGGATCTGCCCTAGGGAGATGTTTGGCCAGATGCCTAGTATTCACTATGAAAAGAGAAGCAAAGAACGAAGATAATTGCTCAGGTTATTCAGTAAAAGTGGGTTAGGGCCTGGATTAACTAGGTTATTTATTGCCTCAGTGACTGCTGAATTTTGTGTGGAACTGATTGAACAGTTTTACCAATTCTTTGCCTCTGTTTCCCTTTTGGTCAAAGAGAAATTAGTATAGTATAATAACTAACATATCCATTGCTGTTGCAATTGCAAAGCCCTTTCCTTATGTGGTGAGTATAATTAAGTCTGTTTTTTAGTTGAAGAAAGAATGATTTCAGTGAGGGTGATTTACCCAGAGGCACACAGCCAATGAGTGTCAGAAGTGGGATTTAGACTCAGGTCTTTTGGCTAGTCATTTTTTTAATCACACCACCCTGTAGAAAAGCTTTTAGTTAGCAGCTCGAATAAGGCACAAGAGACTGGTCCAAATAAGAAAGTGCTGCTCTCCTGTTGTGGTTTGAAGACCAGCATGATGTATTTGATGTAGACAACCAGATGATGGCAGGCACCAAAGGTTGGGGTTCGGTCATGTGAAGAATTCACAATGGCCATTCTCCTTGGCAAAAGGTAGATTTTTGTAGGGAAGAGGTTACAGACAAAATGAAGGGATACAAAAGACACCAGGAATATTAAATATGAAATAGAGTTGGGAGAGCATAAAAAACAAGTTTCTCAGTGGAACTCACAATTACCCAGGAGAAAGGGAACACTCCATGAGATTAGAGGATACCCTTAGCTGGCAGGCTAAATACTGAAAAGGACTTAGCACCCTCAAAGAGTTAGTTGTAAGAAGAAGTGAGGTTAGGAGGCCTAATGGAATTAGGGGAGATACCACATGGCAATGGGGAAGGGGAAGGGGAAAGACATCACAAGGTAGAGTGTCATGGCAGTCTGACCCAAAAGAAGGCAGTAGCCATAGGGTGGCTCATAAGTAGATTTTATAGGGAAAATTTAACCTCAGGGACATGATTGGGATTTCTGACAGGTCATGGTAAGGTGAGACTGCTGGAGACCTCTACAGAGGGTGGTTCTCAGGAGTTTCTGACATAACTTGGATTTCAGACACAAGGACCTCCCCAAAGGGTGGGACCATGAAGATAAACTGGTCTCTATCAGTGCCCTCTATTTGCCTCAGGGATTAATTTTTATCAATTCATCTGCTAATCATACCTAACACTGAAGACCTCATCACTTCTGAATGGAAAAATTCCAACTGGACTGATTGACCCTCCAGCATATGCCCTACTAGACTTGAGGGTAATCCATCCTGTAGAAGAAGCTGACTTCTTCCTAAGGTTATGAGCTAAGTAATTCTGGGCAACTCCTTGGATCTCAGTTTCTTCATCTGTAAAATGGAAGGGTTGCACTAGATAGTCTCTGAAGTCCCTCCTATCTTTAGATCCATGAGCCTGTGACTCCTCTAAAGAATATGGGATTGCCAAGGGTCTTTGGATTGCCAAGGGTCTTTAGATTGCCCTGTTATCTGGGGAGGTTCTCCCTAAGGTGAGAGATTCTTGAGTCCTGGGGTGACTCTCATTTCCTGTTATTATAAGGCACTCCCCTTCCCAGCTGCTGACTATGTATGAAGTCATTAAAATTGCTTAAGGTGTTTCCTGCTCTGATTCCTTAGAAATGTATATTTAGTAGATAGGGTAGGGTTGTCTAGTTGGAACACTATGATGTCCTGGAACCCAAATCTTTGACTTAGCACACTACTGTTCAAAGAATCTATACAAAGAGAAGAATCCTGGTTTGCTTTCATTAGTCTTAGGGTGGTATGATCCAGAAAGAAAGGTATGAGAATACCAGGTAGAAGGACTGGAGACAGAAAGAAGTGAACTTAGAGAGTGTAAAGGGAGGTTATATAAGAGAAAGGAAGCATTTGTTATGTCAGGAGTAGATATGAAAGGAAAAACTAGAGTCCTGTGGGAGAAACTTTGAAGGTCCAGTATGGGGAAATAACACTGCCTATACATTTCCAGGACAGGAAAAAATAGTGATCTGAGCCCTTTGAACATCAATAGAGTAATTTGGGCTCCTGGTTGGTTCCTGTCATCTTTTGGGAAAAGGGAGAGTTGTGTCCTGATGGCAGGGAATAAGGATTTACTTTATGATCAATGTAAATAGGTGCTATTGGAACTTATTGAGGTGAGTGGTCATCTAAGCTTTCCAAGGCCCCTTAAAACTTAGAGGTATACATGAAATAGATACAGGAGAGCAGTAGATTGTAAAAGAATATTACATAAAAATAGTTTAACAAAGATTTGGTTCACAGTATAAAGAAATTATATCATAGGCATCCATCATAGTTTACAAAAGGGTGCTATTTATTTTATATGAAAATAGCTTCACAAACCCTAGCAGATACAATACAAAAGACAATCATACTAAATGAGCAATTTGATTTGGGAAAACACAATCTTTTAAAGTCTCAAGGGAGCAGAGGAGAGATTGAGGAGAATATATGGAATAAGGAGGGGGGAATCAAGAAGGAATCAGGTGGAATCCACCTGACTGACAAGGTCCCAGATTTATCTAAAGATATACTTATCAAGATTTCAAAGGCTGTTATAACTGTCTTTTAAAGGACTAACTAGACAGTCTTAAATGTTGGAAAATAAAATGAGCTGATCTAAAAGTTTTGCCTCACATCATTGAGACAATAGAGGTTGAATGAAAAGAATATTGGTCTCTTATTATTTGAAATAGGATAGTCTGGGAGAATTGATCTGATTATGATTCTCATTTTAACAATTCCTGAGAATAAGCTAGTTGAGGGTTCATATCATATTGTTTCATCATTTGGGGTAGGGCTATCCATGGTCCTACTGGGAAGTCAATCTCAATAATTGATACTAATACCTAAGAACAAGAATTATTCCCCAGTAGTTAAATGATCAAAAGATATCAATGAGCATATCTCAAAGGAAGAAAAGCAAGCAATCAGCCAACAAGAAAAAAAATGCTCCAACTCACTAAAAATAAGATTAATGCAAATTAAAACAACTCTGAAGTTCTAACACAGAGGCATCCGAATAGCAAAGATGAGAAAAAAGTGAAAATGACAATATTTGGAAGGGGAGATGGGGGATAAATACAGAATGTCTTGGGAGAATTATGAATTAGTTCAGTCACTGTATAAGACAATTTGGGAATGTATCCCAAAAGTCACTAAATGATACTATTGTAAGGAATATACCCTAAAAAGATTTTTTTTAAAAGGCGGGGGATAAAAAGAACCAAAATGTACAAAAAAATTTATGAGTGCTTTTTGTTATAGAAAAAAAGTTGAAGATAAAATGGGAAATGACAATATATTTTGACAAATGAGATAGATTCAGAGAAACCATGGAAGAATGAACTATTCTAGAGTGAAGTGGGCAGAAACTAGAGAACAATTTACCCAAATGATCACAAAATTGTAAAGGAAAACACCTATGAAGATCTTAAGAATTCTATTTCATGCTATGGACAGAGTTCCAGAAGACTGATGATAAATCATGCTACCCACCTGGACTAGATATGAAAATAAGTCACACATTTTCAAAAAATAACATTATAACACAAATTTGTTTTGCTTAATTATCCTTTTGTTATATGGGAGGCACTGTTTTTATCTCTACATTCAATCCCTCTTCACTCTCCACTTTATACCCTTTTAGCCTCCTTTTATGTGTAGTCTTACCTTATTAAAATAAAAGCTCCTTAAAACAAAAGGTCAAGAATTTCAAGGGAATTAATGAAAAAAAATGCAAATGAGGGTGGCCTAGCTGCACCAGATCTAAAACTATATTATAAAGCAGTGGTCACCAAAACCATTTGGTACTGGATAAGAAATAGAGTAGTGGATCAGTGGAATAGGTTAGGTTCACAGAACAAAATACTCAATGACAATTGTAATCTAGTGTTTGATAAACCCAAAGACCCCAGTTTTTGGGATAAAAACTCACTATTTGACAAAAACTGCTGGGATAATTGGAAACTAGTCTGGAAGAAATTAGGCATTGACCCACACCTAACACCATATACCAAGATAAGGTCAAAATGGATTCATGATCTAGGCATAAAGAATGATATTATAAACAAATTAGAACAATGTAGGATGGTTTACCTCTCAGACCTGTGGAGGGGGAAGGAATTTGTGACCAAAGAAGAACTAGAGGTCATCATTAATCACAAAATAGATAAGTTTGACTATATCAAGTTGAAAAGTTTTTGTACAAACAAAATGAATGCAGACAAGATTAGAAGGGTAGCAGTAAACTGGGAAAATATTTTTACATCCAAAGATTCTGATAAAGGCCTCATTTCTAAAATATATAGAGAATTGACTCAAATATATAAGAATTCAAGCCATTCTCCAATGGATAAATGGTCAAAAGATATGAACAGACAATTTTCAGACGAAGAAATTGAAACTATTTCTGGTCACATGAAAAGGTGCTCCAAGTCACTACTGATCAGAGAAATGCAAATTAAGACAACTCTGAGATACCACTACACACCTGTCAGATTGGCTAAAATGACAGGAAATGATAATGATAGCTGTTGGAGGGGATGTGGGAAAACTGGGACACTGATACATTGTTGGTGGAACTGTGAACGGATCCAACCATTCTGGAGAGCAATTTGGAACTATGCTCAAAAAGTTATCAAACAGTGCATACCCTTTGACCCAGCAGTGTTTCTACTGGGCCTATATCCCAAAGAGATTTTAAAGGAGGGAAAGGGACCCACATGTGCAAAAATGTTTGTGGCAGCCCTTTTTGTAGTGGCAAGAAACTGGAAATTGAAACGATGCCCATAAATTGGAGAATGGCTGAATAAATTATGGTATATGAATGTTATGGAATATTATTGTTGTGTAAGAAATGACCAACAGGAGGATTTCAGAGAGGATTGGAGAGACTTGCATGAACTGATGCTGAGTGAAATCAGCAGAACCAGGAGAACATTATACACAGCAACAAGACTATACGATGATCAATTTTGATGGACATGGTTCTCTTCAACAATGATGTGATTCAAACCAGTTGTGCTGCGATGAAGATAGTCATATACATCCAGAGAGAGGCCTGTGGGAACTGAGAGTGAACCACCACACAGCATTTTAATGCTTTCTGTGAATATTTCCATGCATTCTGTTTTCTTTCTTAGGTTGTTTTTTCTTTCTTCTCTTTCTAGATCTGATGTTTCTTGTGCAGTAAGATAACTGTATAGATATGTATACATGTATTGTATTTGTCATATAATTTATCCTATCTAGCATGTATTAGATTAACCGGTCATCTAGGGGTAGGGGGTGGGGGGAAGGAAAGGAAAAGCTTGGGAAAAAAAAAGTTTTTTTGCAAAGGTCAATGTTGAAAGGTCACTCATATGTTTTGTAAATAAAAAGCTTTATAAAAAAAACAAAAAAAAATAAAATAAAATAAAAGCTCCTTGAGGGCAAGCATTGTATTCTACCAATAGAATTTTTGTATTTCCTGTAAGTATGAATTTAATAAATGCTGACTGAGAACAGAAGGAAGTCCAGCAAGAAATAGACAATCAGGACAACTTTGAAAGCTTTCAGTTGAATTTATTATATACTTTAAAAAGAAAAGCAATGGGGGCAGATAGGTGGCGCAGTGTATAGAGCACCAGCCCTGAAGTCAGGAGGACCTGAGTTCAAATTTGGTCTCAGACACTTAACATTCCCTAGCTGTGTGACCCTGGGCAAGTCACTTAACCTCAATTGCCTCAGCAAAAAGCCCCCCCCCCAAAAAAAAAGCGATGTAGATCCGACTTTTCTTACACAGCAAGATAACTGTAAAAATATGTATACATATATTCAATTTGTCAAATATTTTAACATAATTAACATGTAGTAGACTTCCTGCCATCTAAGGGAGGGGTGGGGACTAGGGGGGAAAAATTTGTAACAGAAAGCTTTGCAAGGGTCAATGTTGAAAAATTACCCATACATATGTTTTGCAAATAAAAAGCTTTAATTAAAAAAAAATTAAAAAAGAAACAAATAAAAAGAAAAACAAGATGTTTATAGGAAAGAGTGTCAGTTTCATATATAATCTTTTTGTTTTCTACTATGTATATGAAAATATCCATTTAATTTTATGTTTGTTGCATTTAGAATAAAAATAAATTTTAAAAAATTCAAGGAAGACCAAAATTATAGGCACTTAAAAAACCTCAAGTCTTACCAGACTTTTAAAAATCTGTTCCTTTCATCATTTCTTATGGATGAATTATGTTTTGTTATATTCATATACCATAATTTGTTCAGCCATTCCCCAACTGGTGTTTCCAATCCTTTGTTCAAAAAGTGCTTTTATAGATATTTTTGTATTTTGGGGATATAAGTGGTATAGCTGGATAAAAGAGTATACAGAGTTTAGTTACTTTGGGGATATATTTCCAAATTTCTTTTTAGAAGCAGTGAAGTCATTCACTGCTTGACCAACATGTTGTACATTAGAATGCCTGTTCTTCCACATTCCCACTAACAACTGTAATTTTCATTGTCTTTTGTACATCTTTGCTGCTCTGATGGGTGTGAGCTGGAACAACAGAAGTTTTTCAATTTACATCTATATTATTAATAATTTGGAGAAGTTTTTCCTACTGATGTGAACCTCAACTAGTTAATTCTCAGGAATTGTTAAAATGAGAATCATAATCAGATCAATTCTCCCATACTGTTCTTATAGAGTAATGAGAAGCTGAAGCTTCTCATTCAGCCTCTATTATTTCAATGATGTGAGGCAGAACTCTTAAATCAGTCCATGTGGTTTTCCAACTGAGACTCTCTAGTTAGTGTCTTTAAAACAGTTATAACAACTTTTGAGATCTTGGTTAGCATATCTTTAGACAATTCTGAGACCTGGTCAATCAGATAGATTCTACTTGATTCCTCCTTGATTCCTCCTCCGTCTTCCATAGATTCTCTCCCCTCCCCCAACTCCTCCACTCCATTAAAACTTTAAAAGTTGGGTACCCTGAAAGGCAAATTGCTCATTAGGTATGACTACCTTCTGTAGTTCATCTGCTTGAGCTCATGAAGCTCTTCAAGTTAAACAGATAGTATACCTTTGTAACCAGTGATTGAGGTCTTGTCACGGTTGTTCCATGCCATGAACCAAATCACTATTATACTGTTTTTTATATAATATTCTTTTATAATCTATTACTCTCCCAAATTAATTTCATATTAACACTTCTGGCGCCCATCCATTTCTCACATATCCTTCGAGAACAACTTATTCATAACTTTTGACCACTTGTCTATTGGAGAATTACTTTTGTCCTAATATATTTGAATCATTTCCTATATATTTTAGGTATTACACCTTTATTATAGAAATTGCTGCAAAGATTTTTCCCAGTCCCTACTTTTCTTCTAATTTTAAGTGCATTGATTCTGTTTGTGCAAAAGCTTTTAGATTTTATATAAATAGCATTGTCAATGTTCTCTCCTGTGATCATTTATTTGGGAACTAGTCCCATGAATAATCTCCTTCCCTGCCTCCTTTAATTTATTTATGATATGGCCTTTTATATCTGTATTCTGTACTCATTTAGAACTATTGTGGTATATGATGGGAGAGATTGGTTGAAATCTAACTTCTATCAGATTGTTTTTCATTTTTTTCAGTAGTCCTTTTTGTACCCCATATTGTGAATTCTTTCCTCAGTAGCTGGAACCTTTGGATTTAAAGACCATGAGAGTATGTTTATTTTCTTCAGTACATTTTACAATTATTCTGTTCCATAGGTACTTTTCCACTTTTAGTAAGTACCAAACACATTTTATGATTATTGCTTTATAATATAGTTTGAAATCTGGACTTGCCATGCACCTTTTCTATTTTTTTTCTTTATTTCAGTCAATCAATGATAATTTATTAAACATTTACCCATGTATCAGGCCTTATGCTACATTTTGTAGCTACAAAGACAAAAACATGCTCTTTTCTCTCAAAAAGTTCACATTCTAATAGTAAAAACAACATAAAAACAAGTAGTGTTGCACAAATATTTATAGGACAGACAGAAGATAATCTTAAAGAAAGACATTAGTAGTCAGGGTAATTAATCCTGAAGAAGGTGGGATCTAAGTTTGAAGAAAGTCAGGGATACTAAAAGGCAGAAATGAAGACACATACTGTTCCAAAAATGGGGAATAGCCCTTGAAAAGGCAGAGAAATAGCAGTTTGGGTGTAGTAACAGCAAAAGTAGGTCAATATATTTATACAATGACTATGTTAAGGAAAGACTACTTTAAAAGATGACCAATGATAATTTCAGAGGACTAATAATGAAACATGGTACCCAACTGTTTTCAGAGAGATGATGGAATAAGATATATATTTTTGGCCATAGAAATATGAAAACTTCTTTTGTTTGAGTAGGCATATTTGTTATAAAAGGTTTTTTTCTCTCCTCCCCCTACCCAATTGAGAGCTAAGTGGGAAAAAAACAAAATAATGCTTTTTTTTCCAATAAAGTTTAAACAAAAATAATTTTAAGGCTATTGTGGAGGCAGACTAGATCGTATAGTGGATAGAATACCAGTCCTAGAGTCAGGAAAATTTGGGTTCAAATCCAGCTTTTTTGATTTGATAAATGACATGGATTCAGAGTAACCTTGGAAGACTTGAATGAACTTTTGTAGAGTGAAGTGGGCAGAAATTGGAGAATCATTTACATAACTGGTCACGACATTATAAAGGAAAACACCTATAAAGATCTAAAAAACTCTACTCAATGCTATGGACAGAGTTTCAGAACACTAATGATAAATTGTGCTACCCACCTAGACAAATCACAAAATACGGACTGCCTCAACTGTGGGAGTCCAGATGAGAGGTAATGAGGGGTGGTAACTGTTTGAATAGGGAAAAGGGATTAATTATGAGAGGTATGTGAAGATTTGTTTGGGGTTTTTCCCCAGGATCCCAAAGATATAGATGTATTTGTAAAAAGTAGGGAAGGTACCATTAGATGGGGCGAGTAAGGTTGATAGTGGGGGCAATGTGTTGGGATTGATGGGAATCTGATGGGAAGAAATGAAAGCAGGAGAACAAGGTTATGCAGAAGGAACCACTTCTTTATCCAAGGCTGGAGAAGAATGATCCAAATAACTGAAGGTTTGGGCTTAATCAAGACATAATCAGTAAAAGGATAATGTGGCAAAGTTTTTGATATTATAATATATAGTTGAATTAATTCACTAAGGGGTCAAAATAGGGAAGAGAGGACAAAATAGGGATGATAACTTGGGAAAGAACTAAAGGATGGAGGAAATGGAACTCATGTAGAAGATGAACAGATTTAAGGGTACTAGGCATAGGGGAAGGTAGAATTCCTTGATATTATTATTTTTAATATTTTTATTTTCTCCAGTTACATACAAAACATTTTTACATGTTTTTAATTTTTTTTGTTCCATATTATCCCTCTTCCTCCCCACAACCTCTTCATTGAGAAGGCTCATGTGAAGTTGTGCAAAATATTTCCATAAAAGTCATGTAGCAAAAGAAAGCCTAGATCTTCCCCCCAGAAATTAAAAAAAAAAAACCTCAAGAAAAAAAAAAGTCAAAAAATATATGCCTCAGTCTTTATTCAGCAGTCAGTTCTGTCTCTGGGTATGGATAACATTTTTCATCATAAATCCTTCAGAGTAGTCTTGGATCATAATATTACTGAGAATAACAAAGTCATTCACAGCCGATCTTCCCACATCATTGCTATTACTATGTACATAATACATTTCACTTTGCTTGAGCTCATGGAGGGCTTTCCAGGTTTTTCTGATAGCATTCTGCTCATCATTTACTATAGAGCAATAATATTCCTTCATAATCCTATACCACAATTTATTCAGCCATTCCCCAATTGATAGGCATTCCCTCAATTTCCAATTCTTTGCCCTGAGAAAAGAGCTGCTAAAATATTTTATAAATATTCTTTTTTAAAATAACTTTTGAGATTTATGCCTAGTAGTGATAGTGTTAGATTAAAGGATATGCATGATTTTATAACCTTTAGGGCATAAATCATAGATTCTTTTTGTCCTTTTAAAAAATATGTTAAAATGTAATTTAAATCCAATATATGTATGCAAATTTATACAGTTAATCTTGCTGCACAAGAAAAATCGGATCAAGAAGGAAAAAAAAACCGGGGCAGCTAGGTGGCACAGTGGATAGAGCACCAGCCCTGAAGTCAGGAGGACCTGAATTCAAATCTGGTCTCAGACCCTTACATTCCCTAGCTGTGTGACCCTGGGCAAGTCACTTAACCTCAATTGCCTCAGCAAAAAGCAAAAAAAAAAAAACCAACCCCAAAAACTAAGAAAGAAAACAAAATGCAAGCAAACAACAATAGAGAGAATGAAAATGCTATGTTGTGGTCTACACTCAGTTCCCATGGTCCTCTCTCTGGGTGTAGATGGCTCTCTTCATCAATGAACAACTGGAATTGGTTTGAATCTAGATCATATATTCTGATTCTTTATTAATTGGGGAATGACTCTTATTTTATTTTTATAAATTTGAGTCAGTTCCCTATACATTTGAGAAATGAGGCCTTCATCAGAGAAACTTACTTCAAAATTATTTTCATAATTACCATTGATAACTACATTTCCCTCCCCCCATTTGCTCTATTCTCCCTTTCCTTTTACCCTGTCTCTTTTCAAAAGTGATTTGTTTTTGACCAGTCCCTTCTCCAATGTGCCCTCTCTTCTATCACTCTCATCCTTTTTCTTATCCCTTTCCCCTCCTACTTTCCTTAATCCTAACCCTATTTCTAAATAGATTCTATACCCATACTGAATGTGCATATAGTTTCCTCTTTGAGCCAATTATGATGAGAATAAGGTTCACTCCCTCTCTCTCCCCACTCTTTCCCTCCATTGTAAAAATCTTTTCTTACTTCTTTAATAGCAGATAATTTAGAGCATTCTACCTCTCCTTTCCCTTTCTTCCAGTACACTACTCTCTCACCCTTTGATTTTATTTTATTTTTAGATATTATCCCTTCATCTACAACTCACACCTGTGCCCTTTGATGTATGTACTTCTAACTGCCATAATAATGAGCAAGTTCTTTTGAATTACAAGTATCATCTTCCCATATAGAAATGTAAACAGAGCAACCTTATTAAGTTCCTCATGATTTCCCTTTTCTGATTATTTTATTATGTTTTTCCTGAGTCCTGAATTTGAAAATCAAATTTTCTATTCAACTGTGGTCTTTCCATCTTGAATACTTGAAAATCCTCTATTTCATTTTCCTCTAAAGGAGTATACTCAGTTTTGCTGGTTTGATGATTCTTGGTTGTAATCCTAGGTCTGTTGCTCTCCAGAATATTATATTTTATGCCTGCCAATCCTTTAATGTAGAAACTGCTAAATCTTGTGTTATCCTGACTATGGCTCCACTATACTCATATTGTTTCTTTATAGACGTTTGCAATATTTTCTCCTTAACTTCCAGAATTTGAGTATAATATTCCTGGGAGTTTTCATTTTGGGATCTCTTTCAGGAGGTAATCTTTCCATTTACCCTCAGGTTTTAGAATATCAGGACATTTCTCCTTGATAATTTCTTGAAAGATGATATCCAGGCTCTTTTTTTGATTGTGACTTTCAGGTAGATAAATAATTTTTAAATTATCTCTCTTGGATCTATTTTCTAGGTCAGTTGTCTTTCCAGTGAGATAGTTCACATTTTTCTCCATTTTTTTGGATTTGCTTTATTGTATTTTGATTTTTCATAAAGTCATTAACTTCTATTTGCTCAATTCTAATTTTTAAGGAATTTTTTCTCAATGAGCTTTTGTCCTTCCTTTTCCATTTGACCAATTTTGCTTTTTAAGACATTCCTTTCCTAATTAGCTTTTGTATTTCCTTTTGTATCACTCTCATTTCTAGTCTCAATTTTTCCTCTACCTTTCTTACTTGATTTTCAAAATCTCTTTTGAACTCTTCCATAACCTGAAACCAATTCTTATTTTTTCTTGGAGGCTTTAGGTGTAGAAGCTTTGACTTTGCTACCATTTCCTGAGTGTGTTTTTTTGATTTTCCTTGTCATCACAGTAACTTTCGATCATCAGAATCTTTTTCTGTTGTTAATTCATTTCCCCAGTATATTATTTCACTTTTAACTCTTTTTAAAAGTAGGGCACTGTTTCCAGGTTGGAGGATGCAATGTCCCAAACTTCAGGGGTTTGTGCAGCTGCTGACAGAGATCCTTATAGAGACCAGAACTATGAGCTAGCACTGCTACCTAGATCTG
The DNA here is from genome assembly GCA_023553655.1 of Myrmecobius fasciatus. Lineage (NCBI taxonomy): Eukaryota > Metazoa > Chordata > Mammalia > Dasyuromorphia > Myrmecobiidae > Myrmecobius > Myrmecobius fasciatus. The sequence continues at coordinate 97,884 of JAJPUD010000844.1, read as the reverse complement.
AATATAGGCAAAGCAACAGAGTCCTGCCACAGTGCCAGCAAAGAGGACCCTGCAATCTTCTTCTGACCAGCTGTCCAACTCCCCTACCTCTGAGCTAAGATCTCTGGAAGCCACTGCTGTTACTGCACTAGTTGCTGCTCCTACCACAGCATGGCTATGGACACTGTTGATTCAGTGATTCTTGCTTATCATTTCTTATAGTACAATAATATTCCTTGACAACTCTATACCACAGCTTATTTAGCCATTTAGACATCCCTTTGATTTCCAATCTTTAGCCATCACAAAAAGAGCTGCTATAAATATTTTTTTTGTACAAATAGGCGTTTTCTCCTCCCTTTTTGGATGTCTTTGGGCTATACAGTGGTGTTGCTAGATCAAAGTATAGTGTTAAAGCCCTTTGGGTATTGTATGCTTTAATGAATGACTCTTGACCTTAGTGAGACTAACACAGAGGCACTGGAAATCAGAGTTTACTGCTGTGGTGTGTGGAAACAGACAATAGAAGGCTTTAGAATGATTGGAATATCTTGTAGCCAACACCCTATTACCCAGAAAGATAAATGGTGAAATGATTACTTTATATATGTATATACACACACACCAAACGTCTCACCCATCAGAATTTGAGATTAGAGATACAAGGCGGTCTGTGGGCAGAATATTTGAGACTCTGCTCTAGTCTACTTTCTAAGACTAAATACAGTAATCTTTTCCATGTGATCTGGAAAATCCAAGTAAAATTTTTTGACTTTCCTTTCTTTTTTTCTTTTTCTTTTATGGGGGTATCTATGGTACCTTACTGTAAAATTTGAGTTAAGTATTTGATCATAGGTTCTGTCATCTGTTGAGCTTTACATGTTGTCTGCAGCTTCTGCCAAACTCTCCAAAAATTCCCATTTAATTTCTTATGCTAACCTGTGACATATCAAAATCATGATAGGGAAAGTTGCTATGTGGAAGAGCTCTGTATTATGAAGAAGGTGCATTTTACATTGGTAGAAGTTTCACCACCTGGGAGTTCCTTATGACAATGAAACCATAGATTTAATCCCCATTCAATGACAATGTGAGCTGCTACTATTATTACTACCAAAACACAATAAATATTTATTATGCACTCTACTAACTAGCTAAAGCTGTGCTGATTGGATCCATATATCTTTAAACTTTTCTAATCAATTCTCTATGCCAGTTACCTTAGCAGCTATTTCAAAAACTTCATGTCCTTTCTCAAGCTTCTCATAAGACCCTTTGCCCATACCCTCTCGGCCAAGGATCTTACTTCATACTTCGATGAAGAAATTGAAACTGTTCTCTCAAATTGTTCCCTCTTCTCCATTTCTCTTTATCCCACATCTCTCCGTCATTGCCTCCTATTATCTGCTCCTTCAACCCTGTCTCACATGGAGAGGTGGTCCTTCTCCTAGCCTGGGACCACTCCTGACATATAACATTGATCTTCTCTCCTCCCATCTTCTCCCACTAATTGCTCCCAGTATGATTCTCAGGCTCTCACTAATTTTTAAACCTTCCTTGACTACTGACATTCTATAAACACACCTATTCCTTTCCTATTCTTAAAAAAAATCCTTACTTGATCCATCCATTCCATGGAACCTCCAATTCTAGTCTAAACTCCTTGAGAAAGTTGTCTATAATAGGCTTCCATTTCCCTTCTCCCTTCTGTCTATTGAACATTCTGTAATCTGGCTTCCAAAATGTATCACTCAATTGAAACTAGTCTCTCCAAGGATACCAAAGATCTCTTAATTGCCAAATCTAATGGTCTTTTCTCAGTCTTCATCCTTTTGCACCTTTCTTCATGCTGTGACCCTATTAATACCATCTCCTTCTATATATTCTCTCCTCTCTAAATTTCTGTAACATTGTTCTTGCCTGTAAAAACCCAAAATTTCAACTGCATTGACATTCTGTATTTGCTGTTTTTGTAGAATCCTAATTTAAGTTGGATGACTTTCTATCAAATGTCAGCACAGAGCACATAAGACTGTCCAAACAGGATCACAGATTTGTCTAATTTCAGTGGTCTGCTACTTCATCTGTAGGATTATTCCCTGAAAATCCATATGGAAGAAGATCACAGTTTTCAATGGAAAGGGGAGAAATACCCATTCAAAGCTAAAATAAATGGATAAGTTACCTGAATTTACATAAGGATCCCAAACCTACAGTTTAATTAGGGTTAGTTCTAAATGAATTTAGGCAGAATTATTGAAAATCAATTTAAAATACTTAATCTAACTGGAAATTAGATCTTTTTCAGAATTAATCTAAAAGGAAAAATATTTATGATATTTCTATGGTATAGATATATGTCTATCAATGGCAAAATATTTTAATACATTATGTTATAAAAGTACGCAAAAGATTACTTGTATTTTTCCTCATTCATTCTGAACTACTTTGGTTGCAAAAGTTTATGCAAGAAGAACCAGTTTGGTTTTTTTTTTTTTTTTTTTTTTTTTAGCAACGGAACAAATTATTTGTTGGATACAATTTTGTACCATTTTCCTCACCTAATACAAGAGTTCTTTTATTCCATGGCCTATTCATTTGGAGGGAAAGGAGAAAGATCTTAAGGTGCAAAGGCTCCCAGATTTCCCAAGCCACCTGGAGGCAGTCTCTGTTCTGAGAGAGGATGGGGAAGTTATCTCCTAAAGAGAAGCTAAATGAGTCACACCCTTCTACATACTTTGTATCCTGAGAGGAAAGATTTGGGGACTCGGAAGTTGGGGACATAGGAGGTCCCCACCTAGAGAGAAACTGAGGCTAACTCCAGGATATGGGGAAGAGATTTTGGGGGAGTCAAAATTTGATTGTACATCAAAGATACTGGAGATAATCACAAGAGGCAGAGATTTTAATCGAGATGAAGATCTAATCTGGACAAACTTGGACAATGAATCTGTTATCAAGGGAGAGAAGTTTAACTTAGGAAAAATTCAGGTTAGCTCAAATTGCAAAGATAAGGCAAACTGTCACAAACAGGAAGAAATACTAGTCCAGAGACAGCAGCAATACAGAAAAAAAAGTGTGCTTTTAAAATCTTAGATGGACATATATTGCACTAGTTCCTGAGGATATGCATTTTACTCCTGTATTTTCAAGTCCATCACTCAATACCCAGTGAGCAAAGTGGTTCCCAGTTGTGAAATCCTTCTTCTAGAAGAGGAATAGGAAAAGAAATTGGGGTTTGCATCTTACCTTTTGTCAAGAAGAAGGCCAAAGGGTTCAAGAACCAAAATGATGTGGAGAATGTAGACACCAGATTATAGAAGGCACCAAAAGTTGAGGTTTGGTCATGTGAAGAATTCAAAATGGTGATTCTCTTTGGCAAAAAGTAGATTTATTTAGGGAAGAGCTTATAGACAAAATGAGGGGATGCAATAGTCACTGGGAATGGTAAATATGAACTAGACTGGGAGAGTATATGAAAGACAAGTTCTTCAGTGGAATTCATAATTACCCAGTAGAAAGGGAGCATCCCATGAGGTTGAGGCATGCCCTTAGCTGGCAGGCTAAATCCTGAAAGGGACTTAATGCCCTAAAAGAGTTAGCTAGCTAGAAGGAGAAGTGGGGTTGGGAAATATAGTGGAGTTAGAGGAGAGAACATATGGTATAGGAGAAAGGTAAGGAAAAAAACGCCACAGGGCAGAGTGCTGTGACAGGCTGGTCCAAAGGAAGGCAGCAGCCATGGGATGGCCCACAAGTAGATTTTATAGGGAAAATTTAACCTCAGGGACACGACTGGGATTTCTGACAAAGTGAGACTGCTGGAGATCTCTACAAGGGGTAGGTCTCAGGGGTTTTTCATAACTTGGATTTCAGACTGGATGACCTCCCCAGAAGGTGGGATCATGTAAGCTAAACTGATCTCCATCAGTGCTTTCTCCCTGCTTGCCTCAGCAATCAATTCTTTAGTTTTTTTCTGTCCAACACACCATTCAAGACCTCATCACTTGGGCAAGATGTGTGAGGTCCCCACTGCTGTTTCTGCTTTCCTCATTTCTACAGGTGGATAGAATTTGAGCTTCCCTAAACTTCTTCAGCATTCTCTTTTCTTAATCTGATCTGAGATGAGAGGGGCTAACAGAGGGACATAGGCTATATGGATCTTTTTAGCAATCCTCACAACTGAGATATACTCAAGACTGGGGAGCAGAGCATGTCAAGTAATCAGGGTTGTGGAGAGAGTTACTTAATACCTTCTGGGGTGCTTTCCCTTTTCAGCATTTACCTTAGCCTTTATGTAAAAGTGAACCATATTTTCCTTTCCCAATGGAGCAGAAAGGGACTCCAAGCAAGATAGGAGTCAAGGAAGGGATAGCAAAAAGCTGCTATTTATCTTCTTTCTCTCTCTCTTTCTTTCTTTCTTTCTT
>JAJPUD010000844.1:48699-89925 GCA_023553655.1 Myrmecobius fasciatus | reverse complement strand
ATTTCCTCTTCATTGGTGGAAAGTTCTACCTTTTCATTTTTGAGACTAACAATTTGATTTTCCTCTTTCCTTTTTCTAATCAAATTAACTAAAGGTTTATCTATTTTGTTGTTTTTTTCATAAAACCAACTTTCAGTTTTATTTATTAATTCAATAGTTTTTTTTTACTTTCAATTTCACTTATCTCTCCTTTTATTTTTAGGATTTCAAGTTTGGTATTTGATTGGGGGTTTTTAATTTGTTCTTTCTCTAGCTTTTTTAGTTGCAAGCCCAATTCATTGATTTTGTCTTTCTCTATTTTATGCAAATAAGCATCTAGAGATACAGGCTTTCTTTTTTAAGGTGGGAGACAAGGATGTTAAGAAATATTTCCCAGTGATCTAACTACAGCATAGAAGTTTTTATTGCTGGCTGCATTTTCTTTCCAGGTAGCAAAACCTAACTCACAAAACAAATATGACACAGGCATTCTGCACAGACACACACACACAAACAAAAATGACATGGAAGAAGACTGTCCTATTTTTGCCCAAAGCCATAAAACTTCTATTCCTATAGTGTCCTACCTTCTCCAGCATTCTAGTGAGGGTGAACAGATGACAAAGATCCCCAGTCAGAAGGGAACTATGCCAAGAATTGCAAGAATTCCCAAGACTAGGCGACCTCAGTCAAGGAAAGTTTGCTGAGCATGAAGCTCCTGGTGACCCCGACAAGCCTTCCTAGGTGCTTGAGGTGTTCCAGCTATAAGATAGAGGGAAAAAAGAATGGGGGGCTTACCTGGACAAGAAGAAGGTAAAGCCAGGGAAGACCAGATTCTCCTCATATTGAGCCACTAAATATTGGGGTTCAAATGAAGCCCCAAAAAGGTTGGGGTTCTAGATTGGTATCACAAAGTACCTCAAAAGAATTTGCAAGCTTGGACCCATCTCCAAGCCAAGGGGCAAAGTTTGCTATAATTGTAATGCTAATTAAAGCGAGCTAAATTCCAAAAGAATTTAGCAAAGGATCTAGAGCAAGAAGATAAATTTATAGGAAAAAGAAAGATCAGGTGTTTCAAGTCACTGATATGCTAATTTTATGACTTCCAAGTAGAATTGAGGAGTGGTTTTTGAAGTCAAGTTGAAGAGTATTGAAGCCCATTATGGCTTAGAGGTGAAGTTTCATCCCATTATTGAATTCTTTGGCTTAAATCATTTCAGAAATTTATTACAGACTAATAGGCTATTATCTGCACTCTCAAGGCCAGGTGGCTTTAGGGTTAAGGTCAGGTAGCCTTAGGGTTATTGCTACATCCTTCCTAGGAGCTACACACCACTGTGATGAGTGCCTCTATCATGGTTGCTCCATGTCATGAACCAAATCACTATTATACTATTTTTATATAATATTATTTTACAATTATGCTCTTCCAAATCTATTTCATATTTCCATATTATCACTTTTGGTGCTTTTATTATCACTTCAGTGGTATCACTAAATTGAAAGGTATACATAGTTTAGTGACTTCAGAGACATAATTCCAAGTTATTTTCCAAAAGGGATAGACTAATTCATGGGTCAGGCAACAATCCATTAATGTGCCTATTTTCCCACAGTACCTCTGATATTTGTCTTTGTTGTTGTTGTTGTTATCCTTGTCAATCTGTTGAGTTAAAGATGGCACCTCAGAATCACTTTAGTGAACATTTCTCTAATTATTAGTGACTTCTCTCTCCCCCTTTCCACAAAGGAATGCATACTCCCAGGCTCAAGATGTTGTCTAGCTGTTCAAAACAATTTAATCTAAGTGACCCTTAAGTAACTCTGAAGTTTATATCCTTCCTCAATTTTGTGACAGGATGTTTAAATTGAGACATTATGGAAAAATCTGGGGCTAACAGATATTCTGACCTCTAACAGATGTTAGGCTTTTTTCCCATTCTTCAATGTATATAAAAGGGACATTAGTCATTTTAACAATTGGGAATTACTTCTTTAATAAGAAGCCTCCTCTAACTTGTTCTTCTATCTCTTTAATGAAGATACTTAAGCAATTTTGCCTGAAGAAAAGTGATTTTCTTACAGACAATTCTTGGAAGTTCTATTGCTTACCAGTTTTGTACTCTAGGGGATAAAATGATCTGCTTTCTTGAATACCCAGAAGTCTCTAAGAAGTGAAGAAGTATTTTCTAAGTTTGCCTAAGGGAAATAGACAAACAGATGACCTTTCTTTTGAGTTCCATGTCATTGAGCTAGGATATCAAATTTTGTTTTGGGTAATTGCTCAATATTTTGGGGTTAATTGAGCTCTGGAAAAACCTTAGAGGATTTTTGTTAAGGAAAGTCTATTTTTGTTGTTGGTTGACCAGGTTTCTGAATATCTATTCAAAGAAATTAGGATAATTTGTTGGCAAGTGTTTTATTCATCTGAGTAAGAACTTTTAATGCTTGGACCAGGTCCTGAGGGCCATCTAGTTTATCCTTAATGACTTCTTGGAATCACCTTCCTTTTTCTTGAGAAGGAAAAGCTGTCTTGAATCTGTCTTATTCACTACATTACAATAGGTTCCCTGGTCTCAAATTAGCTCAGAGAATATTGTGGTTTTATCTACCAGGACTAAGAGTGGCTATGGCAGTATGAAAGACTCTGAGGGGGAGGAAAGATCTATAGAGTAACCAATAGTTATACAACCTTATGAATGCTATTCCACAGTGTCCAATTTTTTGTGACCCCTTTTGAGGCTTTCTTAGCAAAGATACTAGAGTAGTTTGCCTTTTCCTTCTTTAGCTCATTTTACAAATGAAGGAACTGAGATCAACAATGATAAGTGATTAGACTAGGATCACACAGCTGATAGGAGTCTGGAGCTGGATTTGAACTCAGATCTAGGTTCCCTAACTGGTATGAACCCAGAATGAATTTATTCCCAGGAATTGCCAAGACAAGCCTATCCTTTTCTATTTTCAAATCATAATCAGATCAGTTTTTCCAACCTGTCCTATTTGCATAAAATGATGTGAAGCCCATTCCACTATTAATCCATTCATGGTATCTTCAACCTCTGAGTCTATCTTAATAAGCATATTTGAGACAGTCTTGATGGGCACTCATTTTTCCCAGACTGGCTTTAATACAGTCTCAACAACAATACACATACTTGTCATTGCCTAGATCCTGCCTTTATTTCCTTCTTCCTCTGAGACCTTAAAAGTCCCCCCAAAAGCAAGTTGCTTAATCACCTGACTCCACCTTGCTTAGATGTGGTTGATTAAAGCCATGAAGATATTTCATATAAATATGATGAGATTGATGTAGGCACCAAATATTGGGATTCAATCAAGAGAAGAATTCACTTTGGCCATTCTTTTTGGAAAAAGGTAGATTTATTTAGGAGAAGAGATTACAGGCAAAATGAAGGGATACAATAGACTCCAGGAGTGGTAAATATGAAATAGAGTTGGGAGAGCATATAGTTACCAAGGAAAGGGGTTTTAACAATTAACAATGGAAAGTTCCCTAGTAAAACTTACAATTAACCAGGAGAAAGGGAACACCTCAAGAGGTTGGAGTATGCCCTTAGATGGTGATTAAATCCATGGAGAAATTTAGTAGCTTAAAAGAGTTAGCTATAAGAAGGAGAAAGAGACTATGAGGCATGGTGGGGGAATGAAAGGTTGGCTAAAACCCCAAAAGGGATTCAGCAAAAATGGCATGATCCATGGACAGATTTGTGGGGAAATTTAACTTCTGTGGTTTGACATAACTTGGCTTTCTGGCTGGACATAGTAAGGTAAAGCTACCCATGACCTCCACAGAGGTGGGACTATAAACTGATCCTTATCAATGTCTTTCCTTGCTTGTCTCAGGGAGTAATTTTATCAATACTTCAAGCTCTTTTCACCAACCCCACCTAGTTACTCAGGACCTCATCAAAATATATGGCAAATCTCTCTTATCTGTGATGAATGTCTTGTCATGGTTGTTCTACGTCACGAATTACTATGCTCTCCCAAATCTATTTCATATTGTCACTTCTGGTGTCTTTATTTGCCACCTAGCTGGCTTATAGCCCAGGTAACTAGAAACTGAAAAAACTTCAGGAAATCCTTTAGACCCAGTAGACTCAGGATTTAGGGTTGCAAGAAAAAAAAGTGATAGGTCATCAGTCTGAGATCATATAAAAGATATAAATATCCAGCTTAGTTAACTTCAAATGTATCACAAATTTGAAGATCTTTAAACATATTTCATTTTATACCTTGGATGATCGTAAATTACAGTTCTTCCATATGGTCTTCTGCTCTGAATGAAATGATTCCCCTTGAGAGAATCCTAGAGTCAGAATGTAAATGATGATATTATTCAGCAGCTTAAGTGAACTCTAGTTTCCCTTTAGGGACATCTCCTATTTGCAGACAAGCTTCTATAAGTCATTTTGAATTCTTGGCCAAAATTTGGAGCTATGCTCAAAAAGTTATCAAACTGTGCATACCCTTTGACCCAGCAGTGTTTCTACTGGGCCTATATCCCAAAGAGATTTTAAAGGAGGGAAAGGGACCCACATGTGCAAAAATGTTTGTGGCAGCCCTTTTTGTAGTGGCTAGAAACTGGAAACTGAATGGATGCCCATCAATTGGAGAATGGCTGAACAAATTTTGGTATATGAATGTTATGGAATATTATTGTTCTGTAAGAAATGACCAACAGGAGGATTTCAGAGAGGCCTGGAGAGACTTGCATGAACTGATGCTGAGTGAAATCAGCAGAACCAGGAGAACATTATACACAGCAACAAGACTATACGATGATCAATTTTGATGGACATGGTTCTCTTCAACAATGATGCGATTCAAACCAGTTGTTCAGCGATGAAGATAGTCATATACATCCAGAGAGAGGCCTGTGGGAACTGAGTGTGAACCACAACACAGCATTTTAACTCTTTCTGTGAATATTTCCATGCATTTTGTTTTCCTTCTTAGGTTGTTTTTTTCTTCTTCTCTTTCTAGATCTGAAGTTTCTTGTGCAGTAAGATAACTGTATAGATATGTATACATGTATTGTATTTGTCATATAATTTATCCTATTTAGCATGTATTAGATTACCTGTCATCTAGGGGTGGGGGGTGGGGGGAAGGAGGGGAAAAGCTTGGGAAAAAAAGTTTTTGCAAAGGTTAATGTAGAAAAATCACTCATATGTTTTGTAAATAAAAAAAATTAAAAAAAAAAAGAATTCTTGGCCAAGAACCACCAAATTCACTGGAAAAAAAACTAGAAATACACATTCAGGAATGCTAGGGTGAAACTGCAACCTCTCCAAATTGTGGTGTAACTTTTAACCCTGCCAAGGTAATTGAAGAGGGCAGCTACCCTGAAATAAGGGCATTTCCTGCACAAATTGAAAATAAAGTCTTTTCTACAAAGATAGAGGAAAAACCCACTGGAGTCCAAAGTGCAGCAAAAGAAAAGAGGAAATCTCAGAAACCTGTCCTGGATCTCAGGAAAGGAACTATGTGTGGTATGGGAACATTGGCTGCAAAAGTGTCTGTTTTGCTATTTTAACAACTGTGCTGTGTTCAGTTGATCAATTTAGCATGAGAATTATAGGAAAGTACCTTTAAATTAGCTGTCGTAAATTTTGGGAAAAAAATTAAAATTTTTCAATAAGCAGTTTTTAGGGGAGAAGGATAAATAAAATTAGCAGTTCCTTCTTTGAATAATGAAAAGAAACATTAATTAGGGAAATTTCCCTCTCCAAAATGTATTATATAGTACCTATTCAGTGAGAAAGATCTAAATAGCCTTGTTAGTGAATTATTGGAATCACTTATATCTTGTTGAGCAGACTTAACCATTAGATTGTTTGTTATCAGTCCCATAGTGAATTGTGCCCTGGGAATTGTACCATTTTGCTATTCACTGTTTGTTGCTTTAGGAGATAACATATGTCCAGGATGATTCACTGTTGGAACTAAGAGCTGTTAAGTTAACTCTTTCCAGTCGACCTTGATTATGTTTGGGGTTAAATGTTTTCTATGAATACATAAATTGGTAGCTAAGTGTTATAGTGGTTTGAGCATCAGATGTGAAATGAGGAAGACATCTTCCTGAATTAAAATCTGGCCTCAGACACTTATTAATTGTGTGACCCCGAGCAAGTAACTTAATCTTTTTGTCTCAGTTTCCTCATCTGTCAAATGATCTAGAAAAGGAAATGACAAATCATTCTAATATCTTGGCTAAGAAAGACCCAAATGGGATCACTGAAACAAGAATATAAACTGCATATGAGATTTGGGGGAAAGTGCTTAAGTCGTAATTTCATATGGAAAGGCAAACATCCTTGAAAGGTGTTAAAACATTTTACATTAAATTTTCATTTTCTGCTGTTTGTAAAATTTATAACTGAAAAAATGCCTTGCAATACAACTACGTTAAAGTTTCAGGGTGTTGTACTTACCATCCATATTACTTATCCAAAAAGGAAGATAAGCTTTATGTCTAGCTTTAATTATACTTATCAAGATTTCATTTTTAAAGTGTAATAATCTGCCTGAGTCAGATTTAGCAAAGCTGAAGGACAGAAGAAGTAAAAACACACCGAAATGTAAAGACACCTTTTCAGAAATAGAGAAAACATTTGGCATCTTATAAAGAGTCTGAGAAAGAAAAAAAAACCAAATGAACTTATTTCAATTACTGTTATATTTGTATTTATTTTGTTCCCAAACTGAATGCCATCCTTTCCACTCTTTCAAGTAATTTCTAATTATTAGATGCTTTGGTGCAATTATTTTTTTCCCTTCCTGGTAAAAATTGCCAGTTAGAAGAAAAAAAATTCTAAAAGAAAAAAAGAAAGGGTCTGAGATTTGAATAATAACTCAATTGCATATGAACTCCGAAGTCTAGGGCACAGGCTGCTTTCTGTGGATGGAATGCCCAACCTGGAATAAGGAAGAATAATTTTCTGAATTCAAATCTGACCTTCCTAGCTGTGTGATTCTGGATGAGTCATTTAATTCTGTTTGCCTCAGTTTCCTCATCTGTAAAATGAGCTGGAGAAGGAATTGGCAAACCACTCCAATATCTTGACCAAGAAAACCCCAAATGGGGTCATTCAGAATGGAACATACATGAAAAGATTGAACAACAGCTGCCTTCATCTTTCCCCCTAGCATTTTACTTTAGATCTTAATTGAGGAAGTGGTACTAGCTGAATGGATGATCCCAAGCAAAAGTGGAGTCATTACTGAAGGAACTTGCTCTGACCCAGGAAGGACTGACTGTTGATCATTCTCCTGTCTAATGGAGACAAACCCTATAAAAATCAATGATGAACATCTAGCTTTTGCTGAAAGAGCACAGTAATAGTCCCACTAAAAAAAAAGTATCGTAACATTCCCACAGAAGAAAACATAGTACTTCCCAGCTGAACATTTGATTGAAAATGGTGAAAGTCCACATCTTTGCATTAAAGAGAGAGCTTGAGGAATTTAGGGAATTTGTGATCCAGCAAATACCACACTCTGGCCCAGTTTTACTGACTATCAATCCTTTGGGTACTCAGGGCAATTGAGATATTATGACATCACTACTCAGTTAATAAGCATTTATTAAATACCTACTATGTGCTAGTTTTCCCAGTGAGTAGAGTGTCAAACCTAGAGTCAGGAAGACTCATCTTCCTGAGTTCAATGTGACTTCAGACACTTACTAGCTGTATGACTCTGGGCAAGTCACTTAACCCTGCTTGCCTCAGTTTCCTCATCAGTAAAATGAACTAGAGAAGGAAATCCGTCCAGCATCTCTGCCAAGAAAATCCAAGTGGGGTCATAACAAGTTGGATATGACTAAACAACAAAAAATAAGCCAGGTACTATGCTGAGTCCTGAGAACAAAAATATGAAAAAGAAAATACCTGTTCTCAAGGAGTTTACAATCTAATAGGGAGAATGCAACACATAAAAGGAAGCTGAAAACTGAGAGGAGAGGGAAGAACCAGTCAAAACAGATTAGTACAGCCTAGTACAAAGAAGTGTAGCTGCTGAGAAATAATGCAGCTTATAGGATGACTGAATTTATTGAGGATAGATTTTATTAAGGTCATGATAGAATCCAGTCTCAAGAATATAGCCAGTTGGAAAACACCAATATCACACCTGGAGCAAACTTTGTTTTGTTTTCTCTTTTTTTTTATTTTAAACTTTTCATTTTCAAAATATATGCATAGATAATTTTCAACATTCACCCTTGCAAAACCTTGTGTTCCAAATTTTTTCTCCCTTCCTCCTAACCCCTCCCCTAGATAGCAAGTAATCCAATATATGTTAAACATGTGCAATTCTTCTATATGTATTTCCACAATTATCATGCTGTACAAGAAAAATCAGATCAAAAAGGAAAAAATGAGAAAGAAAACAAAATGCAAGTAAGCAACAATAAAAAAATGAAAATACTATGTTGTGATCCATAATCCTCTCTGGAAATGACCTGAATCACCTTGCTGTTGAAAAGAGCCATATTGGAGCAAAAAAAGAACCTGAAAGTCTAGCAGTTTGAGAATTGTGAGTAGCTTTGGCCATTTATGTTCTCTGTGTATGGCCTTAACAGTATTATATTTCAAGTGCATGACCACTTCTCTCCCCTTTCTTCTAGTGACTCAGTATGCATTTTGGGGAGAGTGTACCACTGTCTAGGGGAAAATGCTTTGTAACTGTTCTTACAATGCCAAGTACAGATCCTTAATAAAGAATTGAGTCTATTGGCTAATTATTAAGGAAAAGCACACCGGTGGGGGCTTGTCTGCTAGTTTATGAGAATGACCATCTACAAGATGATTCCAGAATCCTAAACAGCCAATATATCAGTGCCAGTGCAAATTAGAGGAATGAAACCAGAGGGGCTGCTGCAATTGTAGCTGGTCTAGAGTCAAGAAGACCTGCATTCAAATCCAGTCTAAGACACTTACTGGTGATTTGACTCTGTGTAAGTCATTTAACCCATTTGCCTGTTTCTTGACCTCTAAAATGAGGATCATAATAGCACCTACCTTCCAGGGTAGTTGTGAGGATCAGATGAGATGATAATTGTAAATTATTATAAAGTACAATATATTGTAAAGTATTATAAATTTATAATTGTAATTAATTTTAAAGTGCTTTTTAAAATTTTAATTTAATTTAAATTTTAAAGATCCAAATAGACGGTATGTTAGTTATTATTATTACTATTACAATTGTAATTTTGAATATATATGTATACAAAGGGTTAGATTGAAAAGATCATATACCCTAGAATATGTATGGCCTACACTTGATAATATTAATTACTACTTGTGTTTCTACTTATTGTATACATTAAGAAGGTCTTATGTGTTTGTTTCTTCAAAGATGAAGGCTCTTGTCATTAATATAAAAGTCATATAAAGAATGCCATCATACCAGTATAGAAATACTTATTTTCCTTAATAAACATTATTTTAATATTAAGAATACCTTAATTGTATTGTATGGAATGCTGAAGAATTTTTTTGTATCTATGTTTAATTTCTGTTGAAAAGTAGTTTTGGGGGTAAAACTTTAAATTAAGCATAATTGTGAAATAATTGTTCAATTTCAAAAGAAAGGTGTTCTTTAATAATTGAAATCTATGTCATCTTTGGAATATACTCATTCTCAAATTATGAAGAATTGCTTATATAACATATTAATAATTAATTTGGTGATGAGCTGTCCTGTACAAACTATTAATCAATTGTTCTTCCTGTTAAAATGTCAGTATCTCAGTTGCCTATAAATCTTTCTCTGCTTTTCCTATTTATTACTGTTGTTCTTTTGTGACTTTGCTTTGTTGTGGACAGTTTTGAAAAGCTATTTCAATTCAAATAGCTCACATATCCAAGAGTCGCCTGGAGAGAATATTATTCTATGCTTTTTACATTATTAAAAGTTTCATTTGACCATGATGGATTTGACTCTTTGGAAACATTTTGTACAAAAACACTATATGACCATTAGATTATGTGTGTTGCTCTGATTTTAGTGGTACTCTGTGGACATATCTGTAATGTGGAAAATATATTAAATTCTGAATAGCATACAACTGGGTTATCAAATGAGAACAGCTATTTATTATCTCTATATGAGAGTAATTCTACAGAGATATCTCTGTAGTGGTATTATATTGTGATAATAAATACAGTAAATATTGTCAAAGCTACTGTGGTGACTCCCGCCTACACTTTGAATTTTACTTAGTTTTCACTGCAACTTTTGTTAGAAGTACAGTAAGCATAAGGTAAGAACAAGAGAGGATAAATAGACAGCCCAAATACTCCCCTTGCTATCATCACAATATTTGGAGAAATCAAGGAAGCCTTCTTTGGGCTAAACTTCCCTATTTCCTTCAACTCATATAATAAAGTCATAAGAAGCCATCAGATTCATTTTCCCCAGTGGTTCAGGTGAACCCTCTGTGCTATGGAGAGCACACACACACAAGAGTCACACAGGATGGGCAGGGATGGATATGTTGTGATTACATTGTTGAAAACATCTGAATCAATGAGATCACTAATTCACTTCAGTTCTTATTATTGAGTTGTTTTCAGTTGTGTCCAACTCTTTATGAATCTATTTGAGGTTTTCTTGGCAAAGATAATAGAAAGGTTTGTCATTTTCTTCTCCAGCTTATTTTACAGATGAGGAAACTGAGGCAAACAGGGTGAAATGACCTACTCAGAGTCACACAGCCAGGAAGTGCCTGAGACCAGATTTAAACTTATGAAGATGAGTCTTCCCAACTTCAGGTTCAGTCCTTCTATCCACTGTATCATCTAGCTGCCCAAATCCATTTAAGTATTTGTTATTAATATGGTCAATGAAGGCAAACTAAGTCATTTTTTGCCTCAATTCTTACCTATCCTTTAATTACTGAATAGGTGTTGCCTCAGATAAATATAGACTTGGGAAAGATCTTAACTTAAAATAAAATCAAGGCCTCCCATTGCATCTGGGGACATCATCAGTCATCCTGACATATCTTGCCACTGAATTCTTGGCTCTGAAGAAATGAGTGAGACTTTTCCCAGCATTGCCTCACTTAAAACCTTGCAAGTTGAGACAATCCTGATGAACTTGGTGTTCTTTGAGAATGAAGGACCAGCAACAATAAATAAACAAGATCAATTATACTTTTAGTTATCCTAATACTAAAATGCCCCTCCTTCCCTAGTATAAATCCAATCTTATCATAGGGAATAATCTTTAAATATATTGTTGTAAATTCTTTGCTAATATTGTATCCAATATTTTTGTATTAATATTCATTAGTGATCTCGATCTTTGGTTTTACTTCCCAGCTTCATCTGTTCGTAGTTTGGTTATTAGGACCATACATAAAGAATTTGGTAAGATGACTTCTACTTCATCTTTTCAAGCAATTTATTTACTATAGTTTTCTCTTCCTTGAATGTGTGATAGAGTTTACTTGTGAGTCCATCTGGGCCAGAACTTTTTTCCTACTGGAGTTCAATTTATTGCATGCTCAATTTTTGTTGCTAAGATTGGGTTAAGTTCTCTCTTGTTCTGCTGCTCTGGATATTTTATATTTTTGTAAATATTCATCTGTTTCCTTTAAACCTTTTGGCACATTATTGGGCATAAGAATAGCTAATAATTTCCGTTATTTCCTCTTCATCAGTTGTGTTTCCTTTTTTTAAAATTTTAGTAAATCTGTTTTCCTCTCTTAAAAAAACAGCAAATTAGCTGATGGTGTATTTTTTAAAGGCCTTTCTAAGTTTAATTTGTGATTTCAATAGTTTTGTTTATCTCTCCTCTAATTTTTGGAATTGCTGGTTTTGTATTTTTGAAGGTTTTAATTGGTTTCTAGTTTTTTTTTCATTATATATTCAATTCATGGATCTGTTCTTTCTTTGTATAGTTGATGAAAGTATTTAAAGTGGAATTTTTTAAACCTAGAATGTATGAACTTGCTTCTTTAGTACCATAATTAATTTTATGCACTTAAATACATTCTTGAAAAGGGGTCATCGACTTTACTAGACTGCCCAAAAGATTAAAACTTCTTCAAGATATGAATCTTTCCCTAAAACCTGCTTCATATGCATCCTAAAAGTTTTGGCACATTTTTCTTTTTCTTCTTCTTTAAATAAAATTACTTATTATTTCTAAGTTTTGCTCTTTAACTTTCTTTCTTTTTTTGTTGGTAAAGCAATTGGGATTAAATGACTTGCCCAAGGTCACACAGCTAGGATGTAGTAAGTATCTGAGGACATCTCTCCTGGGTCTGACTCTAGGTCCACTGCTCCTTTTGCTGTGCTATCTTGCAGCCCCTAACTTTTCTTAGGATGATAGTAGTCTGTTTAAATTTCAATTCTTTTCTCTGATGTTCTTTATTAATTATAATTTTATTGAATTATAATCTGTAAAATGTGTTTTTTTCACATTTTTTGCTTGTCAATTGTCTATAAGTTATTTATCTCTTAACAGTCAATTATAATAATAGCTGATAAATACACACATTTCTTAAAATTCCCATTCAGTAATTATTAGAGGCTTAATTTTTGCAAAATTCTATTCAGGTCTTTAACTTCTTTCTTATTCACCTTTCTGTTGAATTCATCTAGATCCAAAATAGATTCATTTAAATACTCAACAATTATTGTTTAATTGTCTTTACGAAATATGATTAGCTTTTCTTTTTAAGCTATGTCATTTGGTGCCTATGTACTTAGTGTTGATGCTATTTAATAACTTTTGGTGCCTTTAAGTATAATGTAGTATCTGTGGTTTTCTATGTTAACCATGTTTATTTTTACTATTGCCTTATCTGTTTTTTCATGTGATTCAATTGCTTCCTTAGTGAAAAATACCCAAGTTCTCATTGATTGGGCAGAAATTCAAGGAGGAAAGTAGATTCATAAAACCACAGATACATACAATCACAAAATTGGAAGGAATCTCAAGCAATCTAATTCAGTATTTACATAAATCATGAATTCTTTCCACAAAACTCTCAAAAGCATTTGCCCAGCTTCCTCTTGAACATTTCCCAGGAATGGGAACTCATGCCCTACTAAGGGAACATATTACTTTTTCAGACAGCTCTAAATGTTATTATATTCTCCTTTTTATTGAATTAAAATCTGATTCTCTATGCTGGTCCTTGAGAGGAACATAGAATGGGACTTTTCTTTATGTTATGACAGTTATTAGATCCTTTCCTAAGTCCTAAACATCCCCATTTTCTTTAAGTGCTTTTCAGGTGGTCCCATCTCTGTCACTTTCATAATCCAGGTCACTATCCTCTAAATATTGTCCTGCTTGATAATAACTTCCTAAAATGTTTCACATAGAACCAAACACCTTCAGACACTAAAGAATACTAATAGGGCAGCTAGGTGGTGCAGTGGATAGAGCACCAGTCCTAAAGTCAGGAGGACCTGAGTTCAAATGTGGTCTCAAACACTTAACATTCCCTAGATGTGTGACCCTGGGCAAGCCACTTAACATCAATTGCCTCAGCAAAAGGCAAAAAAAAAAAAGAATACTAATAAATGCTATTTCATAAATGTTTTTCATTTTCATATATTTCTCCAGTTAAACTCTATGTTCTTAGAAAATAGGAACTGCCTTTCCTATCTCCTTTTCACTCCCCATAGCAAGTATATGGGATCAGGATTCTACACCTATTAGGAGTTTAGTATTAGTGCAAGAGACTCTAAAGAATTTAGACATTGTTTTTCTGAAGGATTCCATGATATCTCCCTGACTCTAGATTCTTAAACTTATTTGTGTTATGGACCCCTTTGAAAGTCTGGTGAATGTATATGTACATATGTGTATGCATATATATACATATCAACATATGTATACATAATACAAATCCTTTCTTAACTATAGCCTACTTGGGGTGGGGGAGATGAAAGGAGGGAAAATAAAGTAAAAAATGTGTGCAGCAGAGAACAAAAGAACAATTTATTGGGAAGTAAAGAAAACATGGCTCATGAATATAACTTCTTTTACTAATATATATACTTTCTTGAATTGGTAATTTGTTGTTATATATTTTGAATCCTCCCTGGTGTTCTGCTGGGCACATGACAATGCTATCTTTTGTTTTTGTTTTATTTTGTCTTGTATTTCTTTTGTGTTTTTCTTTTTCCATATTCTAGATTTTTTAAAATAAATATTTTTTTTAAAAAAGAAAGTACTAGGGCAGCTAGGTGACTCAGTGGATAGAGCACCAGCCCTGAAGTCAGGAGGACCTGAGTTCAAATCTGGTCTCAGACACTTAACATTTCCTACCTGTGTGACCCTGAGCAAGTCATTTAACCTCAATAGCCTCAACAAAAAGCAAAAAAAAGAATAAAGTTCTAGTTCTTCGCCTTTAAATATATCCATTGATTTTATACAGTTCCATGACTTAGTTGATCTCCCAACTCTTCTATTGTCAGTCTTCCTTGTGCCAAATACTCATTATTTGATTCTGCATTGTATAAATGGTTCTCCTAGTTCTGCTCAATTCATTCTGCATCATTTCAGAGGTCTTCCCATTTTCCTTTTCCTCCACTTTGTCATTTCTTTTTGACACATTAATATACCATACTTTAATTTGTTTCCCCAAGATTTCAAAAGTTTCATTTTGATTCAGATGACATAATGGATAGAAAACTTGCTTTAAAGTTAGCTGTGTGTCCAAATCACTTAATCTCTCAGGGGTCTAGGCAGCTTTCCAGAACTGTGAGTTTCAGAGTAGGTGTCAACTTGTAATGGTAAAAGAAGTTGCTCATCTGGGATTCCCCTATACCAGTGAAATCCTCAGTCTAATCCCTATCACTATCCAAATTATGATAATAGATCAGAACCACATGGAGCTCTGTGGTCTCCATTGTGAGGTTGCAACAATCATTAAAGGAAATAAACCTAATTCTTACTATAAGTAGAACACTGATTATTTCTTCGACTGTTCTGGTGCCATTGCACTTGGATGTTACAGTTGGTCAGATCCTCAGCATGCAGGCATGGGGTAGGGGTAAAGGTAAGTCTTCCTTCACCAAGTCTCAATCAGTAATCTAGGTGAGAGATCTTTATACTTGGATGAAGAAACATGGTGGATGTTTAAACTACCTTCATCAGAAAGGACATATGTCCAGATTAAACTACATAGTTTAACTAACACATTATAATTTTTTTATTGCATTGGGGTTTAAAATATACATTTTACATTGCTGCTTTTCTGCAATTTTTATGAGCTTTTCATATTGAAAGCTGAGAAATATATACATTTCTTATGATTCCCATCAGTTAATTGCCAGATCTTTATCCCAGACAATTGGCTGTTATGTTTCCCCTTGTTTAAAGATACATTGTTCTCTGTAGCAAGCAACTGTTATCTGAAGGGTAAGCCTTCTTCCTGATTCTTTACTCTGCATGTTGGTTCTAGCCAAGATAGATTCTGGAAACGTTTCTTGATCTGTATATTTTTTACTTGAAGGAACTGCATTTCCTATAAGTGACCAAATTAGCTTCTGAATGGTATCAATTGAGGTTGATCCCTCTGCCTTCACCATGTTTTGGTTCTGTTATCCTATAAGAAAGCCACAAGCTTTCCTTGGGCATGGATCTATTGTTTGAATTTTGTCGGAGAAATTTTGAAGTTTGTTTTTTTCTTTCAAGGTCCTGATTGCCAGCTCTGTTTGTTCAGTGATTTTTAAGGCAGATGAGGAAAATGGACCGTGGAGTCCTGAATCATTGTCTCTGAGTCTCAGCTCTCTCCCCAACAAACTTAGTGGTATCTTTTTTGTGTTGTTTTTTTATTGTGTGCTATGAGTTATATTTCCCTACGTTTGGTTTCTCTATGTATTCTTCCCAGAGATGAGTGGCATATATATATGTATATATATATATATGTATATACATATATATACATATATATATTAGTTTTACCTGAAGTGAAGAGAGGGTAGAGGTAGGGCAAAAGAGTCCCAAAATCCTTTTATCATTCTCTTCCCCAATATATATATATATATATGTATATTTTTTTGGCTTTGGCAATTGGGGTTAAGTGACTTGCCCAGGGTCACACAGCTAGGAAGTGTTAAGTGTCTGAGACCAGATTTGAACTCAGGTCCTCCTGACTTCAGGGCTGGTGCTCTATCCACTGTGCCATCTAGCTGCCCCCCCAATATATTTTTAAGCATGCATTATAGTCCAAAGTATTGTCAGTTTCTAAACAAATGGCATTTTAAACATGAGATAATCCTAGAAAACAGCTGCCCTTAAAAGCTTCTTTTACCTTAGACAAGATTAATCTCCTCAGAGCAGTCCATTCTTTGAGCATCTATGTTCCCCAAAATCAATTCAAAGTTTTTTAAATTGGTATGATGAAAGTGCAAAATGGCAACAGAAACCCCAAATACCTAGCTTTCTTATAGTATTTTTTCCAATTATATGTAAAGACAATTTTTAGCATCTTTTCAAAATTTTGAGTGCCAAATTTTTCTCCCTCTCTCCTTCTCCTCCCCTCTTTCTAAGATAGTAAGCAATTTGATATGTTATATGTGTGCAGTCATGTAAAACATTTCCAAATTAGTCAGTTGTGAAAAAAGAAATAGACCAAAAGATAAAACACACACACACACAACACACACACACACACACATACACCCCAAAGTGAAAATAATATGCTTTAATCTGTATTCAGAGTCCATCAGTTCTTTCTCCAGATGTAGAAAGCACCAAATTCCTAGTTTTTAAGATTTCCAGGTGCTAGCTCCTTGAAGAAAAAGAAATTTAAAAAAAACCTCTTAGTCCAGTTTTAAGGACCATCCTGATGTCACATATACCCCCTGTCCCATTCTAGCACCTTTGTACCTCCAAATACTCCCCAAAAAGTAGCCTGAGATCCAGTGATCTTAGTGATCTCTCTCCCAGCTCCTGAGCCCAATCCCCATGTTCTCATTCTCTCTCTGGTCCTTATTCTTTCCCCTTCTCCCCTTGGCAGAGACTTTCTTGGCAAGAAACTCTGGCTCAGCTGCTGGCTCAGCACCCTGATGTTTCCTATTCCCCCTTCTCATTTCTACATCTGACTCAGGCAAAGATATCCCTGCCAGCTCAGCTGCCTTAAATCCCAGTTCTGCTCTTCCTCTCTGCTACTCAGGCCAGATCTTGCAACCTTCTCTCAGATAATATACTGGCCAGGATATTAAGGAAAATGTCTTGCTTCTTGTCCATGCCCACTTGGACTCCAGATAACTTTAATATCTTTTTACAAGGATTTCCTAAAATCCAGCTAGAGTGTTTAGGGCAGTAGACCTGGAATCAAAATTCTGGTTCAAATCTGGCCTTGGATGCTTACTAGCTATGTAACCCTGGACAAGTCACTTAACCACTGTCTGCCTCAGTTTCCTTATCTGTAAAATGGGGGTAGGATAATAATAGTTATGAATATCAAATGAGACATTTGTAAAACACTTTGCAAAATTTAAAGCATTATATAAATGCTAGTTGATATTATTATTGTCCTCCAGAAATGTAGATATGTAGAAGTTTAAGAAGGAATTAAAATTTATTATGGAAGTCCCTTTCTCATTGCCTTTTGGCAAAATTTAACTAATATCTGCAACTCTTTGCTTCCCCTGAAGTCCTTCAAATCGTCACTTTTGGAGGCTAGAACAGGATCCAAGAACTGGTCAAGAACTTACTCAGGTTTGGGAAAATCCATTGAATGCTAGGCAGTGGCCATTGAATGTCATTGTGGTGACATGTAAAAAGGCTGGTTGGATAGAAGTAAATTCTTGCAAACAAAAGGACTACATGGACCCATTGTGTACAGACTTGTGTGCCACTCGGGCATGAATGAAATGTAATATCAGGCATCGGGGACTCTGGTTTGAACCTTTATCCAGACTGTGCCTCAAAATTAGAGATCAGGTTCAAGACCTGTGGAATGGCAAGATAAATCTCTTCCTGAATTGGTGAACTAATCACTTCATGTCCAGTTTCAAACATCAGAAAGACTTCTGAGAAAAAAATTAATGGCCTTACAGATTCAGAATCTTCAGTGAGCTCAGTATATCCTTGACCCAGCCAGGTCAAGGATATGGGTGAAAGGCTAGGGTAGAGGGATGGAATGGCCTGTCTAATTTCTACCCGCATAGTCCACTGTTCCCTGTACTCAACTGTCCCAGTGGCTCAGAAACAAATGCTGCTCAGTATTTGCAATTACTATAAATAATCAAGACACTGGAAAAATCAGTGTTCTATTTTACTGCCAAAGAAAACCATGAATTCTTGCTAGGATAGACCAAGGAAGCATGATATCAGTTCTCCTTATTCCATTATTTTAGCAGCTTTCTTTATCCCTTCCCAGAGGGGATCGATCTTTTATATGAACCCTAGACAACAATAAAGTTAATTTTTGCTAAATAAGAGAACTGCTCACTTGATGGTCTAGTGATAGGATTTTTCTGATGCTCTCTTGTTTAGGGGAATCAACTGCTATTCTTGGTAATTTAACCCTATTTCTCAGCTTTTCCTAGTTTTAGTTGGATCTCTTTCTGGCCCCCTTTTAAAATAATTTCTTACCCATTAATATCCTAGGATAAGGATCTCCCATGTCAATTGACTGGTAACAATCTGTTGTTGTTTGTCCTTTGTTCTTAAAGAGGACCATGACATCAATGAAGTGATACCTAAATACTAAAATAATACCCATTCAATGATTAAGACTAGGAAAGAAATAAGGCAGAAAATGAACTCGTCTACCTCATCAAAAAAAAAAAATTTAAATCTGGGAGGGAAGACTCTCAGAGTTTCTGGGCAAAACAGAAACAATTGCTATTTACTCTCACTATGAGTCATCAGGGCACAAACAATGACCAACAGAGCTTGAGCTGGGACCTACTGTTGCCCAACCAATGAGAGCCAGAGTGATTTGGGGTTGAAGAATGGTCCTTAAGAAAGAAATCTAGCCAGTAAACCCCAAGATATTTTGTGAGGTTTCAGCAAATCAAAACATATCTCTGGGCTGAGCACCCACAGGTAAAAGTATGATACCCTATGTGGACAGAGAAAAGAGGGAAGGAAAGAAAGAAGGAAAGGAAGGAAGTGAAAGGAAATAATATTTAATAAGGTTGGAAATATTAAGTTGGCTCAGTGCTTTAAAGGCTATTCAGAAGAGTTTATATTTTATTCTGGAGAGAGTAAGAAAATACTAAGTTGGTTGAGTAGAGAAGTCACATTGCTAGATATGTGCTTATTGAAAATTACTTTGGCAGTAGTGTATTGATAGGAAGCCATATGATACAGTAGATAGAGTGCCAGTCTGTAGTTAGGAAGATCTGAGTTTAAAGCTAGACTTAGACACTTACTAGCTATGTGACCCTAGACAAGACACTTAATCCTGTTTGCCTCAGTTTCCTAATCTGTAAAATGAGTTGGAAAAGGAAATGCAAACCACTTCAGTATCTTTGCCAAGAAAACCCTATGACATGAGTTTAAAAACTGGAACAACAGGAATAGGCTGGATTGAGTGGGGAGAGACTTGAGACAAAGAGACCCAATTAGAGGCTATTGTGAAAAAAAAAGCCTGAACTAAGATGAGTTGTATGGGTAGAAAGAAGGTGACTGATACAAGAGATGTGAAAGCAGAAATGGCAAGATTTGGCAACCAATTGGATATGTAAGAGTGAAGTAGAGTTCAGGTTAATACCAAGATTACAAGTCTGAGACCCTGGAAAGATGGTGGTACCTTCAACAGAAAAGTGGAAATTTGAAAGAGGGAAGGGAATTCAGCAAGAAAGATAATGAATGAATTCCATTTTTAGATATGTTTAGTTTAAGGTGCCTCTGGGTCATTCATTCTGAAATCTCTAATAGGCAATTGATGATCTAGGACTGAAGGTCAAGGAAGATATTGAGGCTGGATATATAGAACTAAGTCATCTCCATAGAGATCATAGTTCTATCCAGGGAGGATATAACTTCTTGAAGGCAGGGACCATATTTTTCCCTTTTTAATCCCTTGTGCTTAGTATAATACCTGGCACATAGTAGGTACTTAATAAATGTTTCTTGATTGATTGATTGACTAATGAGGTTACAAAAGGGAGACTATAGAAGAAGAAAAGAGGATCCAAGACAGAATCTAAGGAGAACCCATAATTATGGGACATGGTGTGGGTGAAGAGCCAGGAAAGAAACGGAGTGATCAATCAGACTGAATAGGAAAACCCAGAAGGGAAAAAATTTCCAGGAGGAACATATATGGAGAGACCTATGTGGAAAGAATATATATACACAGAGGGATGCACATATAGAGGAAATAATCACATGGAGAGGCACATATAATACAATTGATATGGGATGGAAGGATATAATGGGAGTTTTTGCTGCACATGCCCCAATACCGAAGATAGAGGGAGTTGCTTCTAGAAGACATTTTCTATTTTTCTACTAGAATGTCCCCTTGAAGGACCTGTTTGTATGAAAGGCAGGGGAAGAAAAACAAGTTGTTGCCCACCATGACAGGTGCAAGGAACTTGGGCAGTGGTAAACAGAACATAGTAAACCACACACCCAGGTGCATGGACCTTGGGTCCTAGTGGACAGGATGCCAGGAAGCTTGAATGCTACTGTAGATTTCTATTTCTTGTTTTCCTCAAGTTTTGGCCAATGGTTATAAAGTAAACATCTTCCTTTAGAGGGTCTAACCAATGAGCAAAGAATAACCATCTTCGCCCCCATTCCTATCTTTCCTTATAAAATACTAATTTTGCAGTATCCCCTTAGACCAGTCAGTCTCCTGATGCTGCTTGGTGCAATTCACTTTATATGACAGTAAAGCCTTTTCTTTTAAGAAACCAGTCCAGTCCCCAGGTAATTCTTGCCTATAGAACTTTGCTTTCTCACTACACTATAGTACAGTTAACAATAGCCTCCTTTGGGGCAGCTAGGTGGCACAGTGGATAGAGCACCAGCCCTGAAGTCAGGAGGACCTGAGTTCAAATCTGGTCTCAGACACTTAACATTTCCTAGCTGTGTGACCCTGGGCAAGTCACTTAACCCCAATTGCCTTAGCAAAAAGCAAAAAAACCCAAAAAAAAAAAAAAACCCAATAGCCTCCTTTGACTGTAGCTACTTCTTCTTTAATTGGTACACCAGCTCTTTTTCCTTCCAGTTGTCCAGAGAGATTGAAGGTTTATCATAGCATGAGCACAGATACCATGAACTGGACAGGGGTGGGGTGGGGTGGGAGTGAGGAAGCTACCTTCCACTCTTTCCCTTTTTATGTGTGGCCACAAAGAAAATACACACTCAGTGGAAATATTCCACAAGCTCAGTTGTCCATCAGGTACCCCAATATCCCTTGAGGCCTGTAGTTGAAAAGGGTATTTACTGAGATATTACTTCCCTCCTTAAGTAAGACCTCATTATTCCTACCTCTAATTGTTGAAATTCTTTTATTCCACCTATTAAAAAAAATCCTGGTAAAGATATATAATTTTGTACATGATGTCCACTGGTAGTTAAATGTGCATTTTTGAAAGTCCCTAATCTATCTATTTTCCTCTCTGCTATTTCTCCCATGACAAAATCTTTTATTTTTTTTGCCTTGTGGTCTGTTGTTTTAATTTTTTCCATGTTCTGTTGTTTTTAAAACCACATTTTGTGGCTATACAGTCCGGATGACATTTTCCAAGTTTTCACATATAGCTTCCTTAAATTTATGCTCACAGTGATCCTTTGAGAGGAAGAGAGAAGAGAGTACACTTGCAGATTCCCAAAGAATATCAGAAAATCAGAGTCTGAACTTGCTAGAATTGCCAATTGAATCCTAAAGAAAAAATGGGGGTGGGGCAGTAAGGGGCCAATCTCCAGAAGGTTTTCCTCCCTGCCTTCCTGACCTCTCTGACCAGGAGTTTGTAGAGGGGGGGGGAAACACAATCTGCTCATATTTAATGTAACCAGGATAGCTGACAAGAATCTCAGTCCTTCAAATGCCCCAGTTAGTAAATAGGGAAAAGGTGAAGATGGGGGCAGTCAGCTATAAAGTTAGTTTCCTGGTAAATGGCTCAGATTCCCATCCTAGTGAAATAAACCATCCTGGAGGCACTCTCCTAGAAAAAAAAAACAAAGATCAGGGTTGAAGTGACCTGAGTTTTAATCTCTCCACTATCAAGAACTCATACTGTGACTTTGAGCAAGCTGTTTCACCATTCTTAGCCTGGGGTCCATGAATTTTTGAAAAGAGATATTTTGTTAACTTATTTATTTTTTGCTTTTTGCTGAGGCAATTGAGGGAAAGTGACTTGCCCAAGGTCACACAGCTAGGAAGTGTTAAGTGTCTGAGACCAAATTTGAACTCAGGTTCTCCTGACTTCAGGGCTGGTGCTCTATCCACTGCGCCACCTAGCTGCCCCTTGTTAACTTATTTTAATGCAATTAGTTTCTTTTGCAATTTTTTGTGTTTCATTTTATACATTAGAAAATATTCTTCTTAGAGAAAATCTCAAGATTTCATCAGATTGTCTAAGGGACCCATGCAAAGGTATACTGGTAAATATTTAAAATCAGCTGTCTTGGAGGGAGAGGGGAATGTATGCTAGACATACCAGTATACTTAATATTCACCATTATCATCTTCTCCATCACTTTCTTGAGTTTAGACTATCAAAAGAAACAACAAATCAAGTCCTGTTTTGGACTATTTGTCGATTTCCAAGGTATTAAATGATTAAATTTCCAATTTAATAATTGGCAGGTTTGAGCTGGCTCCAGCTCATCTCTGGGTCTAGAACATCAAAAAAGCTAAGAACATCTGGACTACATGATTTCTTAGGATTCTTCCAGCTCTAATATCTGTGTGCCTATGTATGTATTTGTTTTATTTAATTCTCACATTAGAGAAGAAACGGATCAAGTATGAAGAGGGGAGGGCCAGGTGCAAGGTTTGGAGACTGAAAAAGTAGGAGGGAGCTAAATTATGAAGGATTTTTAATGCCCTTTTGAATATCCATAAGATGGATGACACACACACATACACACACAAAGAGAGAGAGAAAGAGAGAGAAAGAGAGAGAGAGAGATTTAAGTGAAAGATTGAAGGTAGCTCAATAGAGACATCAGAGACCCATTGGAAAATAGCCTTTAAAGGGGAGGAGCAGGAAGAGGCCCCCAAGACTTTCAGACCAACAAAAGGATAGAGTACCTGCTCAGGCTATCAAACTGAAGGAAATAATTTCATCTATGTGTGAAAAGAAAAAATACTGGGAAAATTTAAGAGAAAACAAAGGGGGGAGAAGGAATGGAGTGAGGGGGTAAGAAAATTCCCAATCAGGTCTGAAGGCTCAGTCTCACACTTGCCCCATCTCCAGTCAATATTGTCCCTTCTCACTGAGCAGAGTCTATATGTCATCTGGTAAAGTCAATATTGTAATACCTCTGTTAGTAGAAAAAAATCATGTACACTGTAATAAATCTGTAATCTCATTGATATAGATCCAAAGAAGAGAAGGTAAGCTCTTTGAAAGCAGAAGCTTCCTGTACTTGTTTTTGTAGCTTCTGAGCCTTGGACAGTACCTGGAACATAAAAGGAATTTAATAAATGCTTGTTGATTTTTTTGTTCAAAGAAATGTTTGATCATCTCTTTTACTCCATTTTTTGGTTTGTCCTTCTCTTTTACATGTTAAAGACTGCTCACACTCACTGTGTGCTTCTCCATCCCCTTCTGAGGGATATACATTTTTAAGTCTTCAAGGATGGTAGAGGGGCTGTGTATAGGAGTGGACAGAGCCAACTGGCTTTGAAATCAGGAACTTCTGAGTTCAAGTTCTGCCTTTTTCATTTAGCTACATAAACCTGAGTAAATCACTTAATCTTTTAGTGCTGGAGTTAGCAAAAGCAATAAATTACAGAGAGGTGCTTACTGGCATTGGTGGAGGGAGTTTTCTCACCCCTTAAGCTTCCCTTAATTGCACATATTTAACCTATATAAGATTGCTTGCTGTCTTGTGGAGGGAGGAGGTAAGAGAGGGAGGGAGAAAAATTTGGAACACAAAATCTTACAAAAATGAATATCTTTACATGTATTTGGAAAAATGAAATATTATGGAGAAAGAAAAGCAAAACAAACATCTCTTAAACAATGGAATCACTGATCTAGCACCTATCCCAGACTGCAATGTTCCATGACTAATAGCAATACAATGGGTAGAAGTTTCCTCACTTGGAAAATCAGAGGAGCAATTTGTATACTCAAGACTATAATGTTCCATAACTAAGTTCAGTACAATTCCACCAACAGAATACTGATATTTAAAAAGGTGGACCTTTGTTTCTTCCAAGTTTAAGTTCATCCAAGTAGTTCTACAATTTTCCTAAGACAATTGTGGATCATACAGAAATCATGTTAATTTAGTTTTGAAATGTGATACATATAGACATATACTCACCTTCTCCAGTCTCCCTATATTACCTTTACCCAGCTCTGTATTTTAGATAACAACTAGGAGCTCAGGTTGGTGGTGTAGTTCTGAGAAGACCTTGGGGTCCCTATTCAGCTAATCTATGTTGTGGCTGTTCAATGTCCAACTCTTCATGACCCCATTTGGGATCTTCCTTGGTCATTCCATACTGGAATGGTTTGCCACTTCCTTCTCCATCTCATTTTACAGATGAGGAAACTGAGGCTAATAGGATTAGGTGACTTATTCAGGTTCACACAGCTAGTATCTGTGGCTAGATTTGAACTCATAAAGATGCCTCTTTGATTCTAAATACAGTGCTCTAACCACTAAGCAATTTAGCTGCCCCAGCTAATCTATAAAGTAGATCATCTCCTACTCTCATCTCCATCACTAAACCCTCTCCTATTGTGAGGCCTTTCCTAATTCCCCCTAGCTTCCAGGGCCTCCCTCCATCTCTGACAAACCAATTTATTTATTTATTTGTTTGTTTGTTTGTTTGTTTGTTTGTTTACTTATTTATTCATTCATTCATTTCATTCATTCATTCATTTATCTATTTATTTATTTATCTATGTATCTATTTATTTATTTATTTGTTTGTTTGTTTGTTTGTTTATTTATTTATTGCTGAGGCATTTGGGGTTAAGTGACTTGCCCAGGGTCACACAGCCAGGAAGTGTTAAGTATCTGAGACCAAGTTTGAACTCAAGTCCTCCTGACTTCAAGGCTGGTGTTCTATCCACTGCACCATCTAGCTGCCCCTATTTATTTTGTATAAAGTATATATATATATATAAAACATATATATAAGCATGTATTTCTGCCAAGTAAATTTATTGAGAGCAAGAATATGTTCATTTTTGTGTTTCTATTCCCATCAATTAGCACATTGCCTTGCATATAACTATTTAATAAATATTTGTTGATTAATTGATAATCTATTCCTATCCACATAAATGAGAACTGAATGTCTTGTCTGGAGGATCCTATAATCTGAAAAGTCATCTTTTAAAAATTAAAGTACCCTATTTTTCTTATTGTTGCCTATCATTCCCAAGATCATGCTTAGGGGACCCATCACTTCCATGAGAATTGAACTGATTGACAGTAAGATGGGGAGACCCTTTTGGAATCTTCCAGGAAATCAATCCCATTTGGGATGAAGAGTACCCAGCTAAGTCTGCTCTAGACTCCAGCTCTGCATCTAGTGGGGGAGCTGAGGGCATGTGTTACACAAAGGCCGATTCTGTTCAGTGGATCCCCAAAGGAGAGGCCCCAGCAGCTAAGAAAACATTTTTATCGTTTTGTACAGGAGGAGCTTGCATTCCATCGTAAAGCCCCAGCTGGGAGGGAACAAGGGGAGGACCCCAAAGGTCAATCAGGGGGTGAGGGGAGACAGCTCCCACTCTCCTTTTAGAACAGTCCCCAGCAGGTTTCTTCTGAGCTGGAATCCCAAAGAAATCCCAGTGCCAGAGAGAGAATTAATAATGAAAGGATTGAAAGCCAAGTGAGGACATGAGATTATGAAATGGGGACAAGTATACCCAGTTCTTTGGGTAGTCACTCACTCACCAGGAAAGCCCACAACAGCCGCCACAAGTATGGCTGCAATCACACTTTAATAAGGCATAAAAGAGTCAAAGACAAACCATCAAAAGGGGTACAGATGGTCAAGGGACAGATTGAGAGGGATAGGGTGGTAGGTAGTGTGGGGAAGAGGAGGGGAAAGGGAAGAGGCAGAAAGTATCACTAACCAAGGATTAGCATTTCAGCTGCATATACCAATAGAGACTGAAAAGTTCCTGAGGGGTAAAAGTTTGAGGATTTTTTTCCTTTATTAAAGCTTTTTATTTTTCAAAACATATGCATGGACAATTATTCAATCTTTGCAAAACCTTGTGTTCCAATTCCCCCCCTTCCTCCACCCTCTCCCTTAAATGGCAAGTAGTCCAATATATGTTAAATCCAATATATGCATATATATTTATGCAATCATACTGCCACACAAGGAAAAAAACAGAAAAAAAGATGAGAAGCAAAATAAAATGCAAGCAAACAACAACAAAAAGAGTGAAAATACTATGTGGTGAACCAAACAGATCCCACAGTCCCCTTTCTGGGTGTAGATGGCTCTCTTCATCACTAAACAATTGGAAATGTTCTGGATTATTTGAGGATTTTTAAAATAGAATTTGGGGAGAACTTTTATCTGTGCCACTTTTGGGTTAGTTCAATAATATATCCAAATCACTTCAAAGTTGTCAGTAGAACTTTAAAGTTAACATGCCCACATCATATCAAAATTATCAGCACCATTAGGTGTTCTGCTGGTCTAAGTGTATATGTCTGGAACTTGTCTGATATTTATATATCATATATATCACAGACGATATATATATATATATACACATATATATATATATATATATCATATATATCATAGGAACAAGAACCCTAACCACTGATACAGCACTTACTACCAGATTAATTTTTATTAACATAATGATACAATTTGGTAAATTTTGCTTCTTTGATTTTTGTGACAGTTTGTACATGACTTCCAGATTTTCTTTTGCAATCTAACTTCCTGCTATTGTCCCTTTATACTGACCATTTAAAAACTCACTATCTTGACTTGGGGGAAAGGGAGGTTGAAGGGGAGGAGTGAATGACAAAAGCAGGATACAATTTTAACCCAAGGATACCAGAGATCTCAATAATCAGTTGCAGTACTTCAAGTCTCCCTCTCTCATCTTCACGGATGTCAGCCCCTGGAATGGGAACAGGAAGTTAGAAAGATGTGGCAATCACAGAAGTTTAGAACTGGAAGTACAAGCTCATTCAAGGAATCAAGGTTCAAAGAGATGAGATTGCTCACCCAAGGTTATTCACTCACACCACAGATCCAGAATTTTCCTAGCTCTTAGAATTTCAAATTCAGAAAACTTTCCATCATATCACAAGTCCATTAGATATATCTATAAGTGACATATACTTAAAGTACAAAATGGTCCTCAGCCTTTCAGGGCCTCATTCCTCATCTGCAATCATGGTAGTTCCAGACATGAAAGGTATAGAGTTTTTACAGCATGCAAAAACTTTAATTTGAATGTTCATACTGTAAATGAGAGGCCCTTTTTAAATTATTGCCCAGGGAAATTGAATCATCTAAATCTTGACATTCTTTTTTTTTCAATCTGCATTCAAATTTTATTAGTTATTTCTCTGGAGATGGACAGCATTTTTTTTATCAAATACCCTTTGGAATTGTCTTGGATCATTGACTTGATATAGCTGACTTGATCAGCTAAGTCATTCACAATTGATCATCACACAATATCGCTCTTATTGTGTACATTGTTCTCCTGATTCTGCTCACTTTACTTTACACAAATTCATATGTCTTCCCAGTAAATCTTAACATTTTTGACAAACAAAATCAGAGGAAAGGCAGCTAAATGGAAGGAAGGATGACTCACAGGTACTCCTTAGAGAGAGTTTTGGTAACAAAACTACAAAAAATATTATTTCATGAGACATTTGGTCATGATGGAGACCAACATGAAAATGATTGTAAATTTACTTGCCAACATCAGCTGGTAAGGTCAAAGTATCAGAGAAATTCTACGATGAACTCAATAAGACCCTTCAAAACAAATCAACCTCTTCTTTGATACTTGATGACATCAATGCAAAGGTGCGGAAAAGTGAGGATGGGTTGAAACTTATGGGAAAGTGTGATTTACCCTGGAAAGATTTAACATGAACTGATGCAAAGTAAAGTGGGTATTTTCAGCAATACAATGATTCAAGAAAATTCTGAAAGATCTATGATGAAAAATGCAATCCACCTCCAGAGAAAGAACTGGGGGAATCTGAATACAGATTGAAGCATACTGTAATTTTACTTTCTTTATTTTAGGGAGGGTTTTTGTTTGCTTTCACAACATGACTAATGTAGAATTATGCTCTGCATGACTGAACATGGATAAATTTTATCAAATTGCTTACTTTCTCAGTGATGGGGGAGGGGAGCGAGGATAGGAGAGAATTTAGAACTCAAAATTACTTTTTAAAAAAGGTTAAAATTATTTTTACCTATGATTGGGAAGAATACAATTTTTTTAAATTTTAAGTATGATTTAGGAAAATAGTTATTTGTGGATTATAGAGAAGTCTTATGTATCCATATTATTAATACTTTTTTTTAAAAAGGTAGGTGTTAAATATAGCAAGAACAAAAAAACTTCACAAAGAATGAAAGTGACTATATTTTAACAGATTGGAAAAAAATTATCATAGATATGGAAGCTGTTCCTGAGTAAGCTCTTTGTACAGTTTTGTCAGAGCTAAGACCAGAATTTATAATCACCAAAAAGAAAGAATAATAATGAGAAAAAATATATAGCATGTAATTAAAAGGATTTAGCCCTGAATCATGTGGACAAACTATTGAAAATCAAAACTAAGAAATGGAAAAAAGAAATTATTTTTAAAAATCAGGTGAGATATAAAACAGAGATATATGCTCAATAAAAGCATTTGATATTGTAATAGAGGAAATTTGATGAAAAGTCTGGGTTAAGGAGGGATTCTCTGCAAATGATGCAGTCCTACAGATGCTCTTATTAATAGATAGCATTGTATTGATTTAGGGCAGCTAGGTGGCCCAATGGTGGCCCAGGTCTGGAGTCAGGAAGTGTTCTCTCCACTTTCCAATAAGCTGAAGAAGGACATGGCAAATCACTCCAGTATCTTAGCCAACCTAATAGGGTCATAAAGAGTTGGACAATTATGTTGATTACATCAAGCCTCCTGATCACTGCAGAGCCTTCAGGAGTAAATCTGTAGTCTTTCCAAAAAAAGTTTGACTTGGTCATTCACAAAGAAAAATTCGAATGAATGAATGATGTTTATCGCCTTGATTTCAACTTATAACTGAACAGATGCCCTACAAAGCTTTCCAATAGTAAGTAAACCTGGAAGAGAGTACAGATGGACAATGAGTTGAGGACTCAGTTGAATAGGAGGAAGAGTGTGAACTGGATTGCTCTTGGGAAGTTGTAAAACACTTTTATTGACCTTAAGCTTTCCAAAACAATGTCACTTAAATATAAACATTTTAGTTTATATATGTATGTATCAAAATGTAGAATATTATTGCTAAAGAACTCAAGATGAGTATATATATTTAGCAAATGTAGAAAATTACTGCTAAAGAACTACAGATGAGTGTAATTTTTGACTGTGCCATTCCTGGCATTTACCCACACAAATACTCTCTGTTCTAGATTGCTTACCCCAATCTGTCTTCATGGCAGGTCTAGTTTTTCAAAGAAGAATCAGTTAGTCAACTAATATTTTTTTCAATTTCATATAAATAAGTAAATGTGTGTATATATGTATATGTGTGTATATACCCACACATATATAAAATGTGTTAACATAAATTTTAACATTCATTTTAAAAAAAATTTGAGTTCCAAATTCTCTCTTCCTCTCCTTGAGACAATAAGCACTGCTTACTGCAAAACATTTCAATATTCAACAAGTATTTATTAAATGTCTACCATGTGCCAGACACTATGCTAAATGATGGAGATACTAAGAAAAAAAATTCATCCTCTGCCTTCAAGGAACTTGCATCTTAATAGAAGGAACAACCATATACATATTATGTATATATATATATATGTATATATGCATATATATCTGTATCTATTAAGATATAGATATAGATATAGGACAAAAAAGAGATACATTTCAAATTTTCTCAAGGTACTAGGATCAACCCTAGTAGGATCAACATAATTCCCCTACTCACCACCAGAGTTCTCAAGTCCCCACTTCTATGCTTCTGTTGTGATAAGTTTTGAAAAGGACATAGACAAGAATCACACAAGATATACAGGCATGAATGAGTTGCAGATATGCATCACTGGAGACAACTCCTGAATTGATAATATCACAGATACATTTAAGTTTACAGCTAAATTATCCTTCTCATTTCCACTCTCCAAAGTAGTTAATTCCTTAAAGGCTGGGACTATTTTTCATTTCTTTGTAAACCCAATGCTTTGTACATAGCAAGTGCTTAACAAATATCTATTGAATAGATTGTCTAGATCTCTTAACAGTATATATGGATACATTTCTCCATTCTACAAGGTGCAATAAGGAATAGAATAGTTGCTCCATAAATGAAAAGTGACTCTTGGCTTCTATTCCCTAGGTGGGATGCATGGGATGTTCAGGGAGCTCTAGCACCTCTGGTGTGAGGGCTTACCAAGCCCTTTTCAGGGCTACTCACCTACCTTGGTGTTTACCTTTCACCTAACTCTTACCTGTAACCCCAGCATGGACAGCATGGACAGCAGCCACATCCTGGTAAAATCATCCAGTCAGATGGGCTAAACCAGGTTAAGACTGACAGATCTCAAACCTTTCAGTGAATTAGGGAGATATCTACCCCAAGCATGTGAAGGAAAAAATGGATGAGAGCAATTTGTTCTAACAGATGTGAAGGGGACCTGTGAAGCAGGTGCTGTGAAGGGCTTAAAGCTTGATCAGATGTGGAAGACTTCAAGGTAACCCACTGCATCTTGTATCATTGCCAGTCTTCCTGACTTTTGTCTTGATGCTGGATTTGGATGACTCTGGAAGAGAGAATGAGGATGATGACTTTGTGCAACTATGCCTCATCTAAATGCAATTCACCTTGTGATGTTATTGGTCCATGCAGATAGGACAACAGAACAAACATCAACAATCTCTCAGTATAGGAGCTTATCCTTCGATGAAGCTTAAAAAAGAGGAAACTGTTAAGATGCAGACATTTCTACTCTCCTATGGCATCAGCTAGAGCTCTCTGATACTCTCAACATGAAGACTCCTGTGGCTATTTCTGCTGTCACTATCCTCAGAATTAAATATATCTCTCAGCTTCATTGTTGACTTAGAGCTGGAATAGACCTTGGAAGTCTTTGGGTCCAAACCTTTCCTCCACCCATCTTTGTGGATATTCTCATTGGGGACTCTGATCAGAGATGTTCTCTCCTTTGGACTTTCAGTAAGACTAGAGAGTTCTCTCTTCTCTTTTCTTTCCAACTCCATTTAAAGTTAGCTATAAGCATGTGACAGCAGGAGCATGTCCTTACTCAGGCAGGTCTAAGAGGGAACTTCTGTTCCCTGATAGCCACTTCTTGTTTTCTGTTCCCAATTGTAGTGTTTAAAAAGTTTAAGAGAATAGATTCTGGCAAATTAATAATTTTAATAATAAAGCCAGAATGTTTATTAACAAATAGATGGTCATTTGGCCTTTCTTACACCAAAGACAATCATAGTGGTAGGCTCACAGTTTATATACCCAACAAAGAGTAGGTGATCCCCAGGATGGGATTCAACCCTGATTGGGTAACAATTAATGAGAAAATGAATATTACAATGACAGCTGAGTGATATCACTTCATCCCTGGACAGAAAAACTCTTAATCTATAGCCAGACCACTCCCAGCCTTGGGCAATTTAGACAAAAAAGGTCTGTCACCACTAATGTAGATAAAATGATCTGACTTCACTGGAAAATGAGTATTACCAGAATTGCAGTATCTGTGAGTTTGAGAGTCCTTGAGTTGATACCATGTGGTCATCATAAGGGAAGACCCTAAAGAAAGCTATGCCTGGCTCACTAGAAGATCTGCAAAAGATCAGCTTCTAAGTGAGTAAGAATGAAAAAAATTTGTCTCTGCAACAAAGGATCTTTACCATTAAAAAGATATAATTAGTGCAATGGGCTTTTTGAGATGTTTTATTTTACTACATTGCTTATATGCCTTTGAGTCCTTTGTGGATTTCCTATGGTAGAGGAACTATATGACTATACTAAATATGATACCCATATTGCATACTCAGGGCATTTTCTAGAAATGACCCTATTATCCACATTTTGAGGAGACCCCATATAGGCATTATAACTAAATTTATTTTAGAAATTTGTATACCCTCCCCATATTTGCCATTCCTGAAGGTGGATCATATCTCTAAGAACATGTGGCATTATCATTTTCCAAAGACCTTGCATTCCCAAAGTAGACAACAACACTATTAAGTTTCTCCTGATATAAACATCATATGGAACACATCACTAAATTCTTCCTAAAAGATCTTGTGGATCTAAGAGAGAATGACTTAGAGACAGCTTTTAGGGAGACCCAGGAAGAATCTGCCCTGGATGTCAGCCAGTTAAACATCATGGAAGGATTGAAGAGTGAGCTTGTTGTAGTCAATAGAAAACCCAAAATAGATATCTCCTGGGTAGCTGAGATGAAGGACTCCAATGTGGAAATTCAGCTATATGGGGAACACCAGGGTTATTGCTGTTTGAACCTAGAAGAGGCCTAGAAGCTGGCTCAGTTTAAGGATAAGTTGGCATCCCTCAGAGAAGGGCACCGATTTATCTGCTCCAACACACTTTGATTCCAGAAAAGAGAAAGTCTTTTGAGATACCCAAGATTTACTCAGGTATCTCTTCTGAGATCAACCCCCACCCTGATTGGATTATTCTGTCCTACAGTATCAGAGCAACTGAAGCAATCAAAGAAATCAGGCTTTTAGGTCAGAGTAGACATCATTGTTGTTGAAAGGCAAGAGTGGTTTAGAAATATAGAAAGTCAAATTTCTTTGCTCATGTACCTGAGAAATAAACTATCAGAAGCTCAAAAAAAGAGAGTAATTTTTATATCTAGACTTTTGTTCCAGAGATGGTGAACAAATCAGAAAGAGAAAAAAGCCCAACTTTCTTTTCCCTTTAGCATCAGCCCCAATCCTCCAGAATGAATCTGTATCTAAGTGAATCCAAAACTAGAGATTTTTGTCAATGCCCTCCCTTTCTCAGCCAAAGGGGAATGGAACAAATGACAGCACCACAAAAGAAAATTGGGCATTTCTTGAAAATTTAAGGGATGACAGACACTCAAAGGATTTTAAAGCTGAAAGGCATTCTTAGTTTTGTCCTGTTCCAGAAGCTGTACTGGCCTGGATCCTTGACCATACTGCTTAAGAATTTGGAATAATGGGAAATTTTCCAGGCCACTTCAGGGAAATTGTTGGGCCCTGCCCTATTACTAAAAACTACATTTGGGGGGGGGCAGCTAGGTGGCACAGTAGATAGAGCACCAGCCCTGAAGTCAGGAGGACCTGTGTTTAAATCTGGCCTCAGACACTTAACACTTCCTGGCTGTGTGACCCTGGGCAAGTCACTTAACCCCAATTGCCTCAGCCAAAAAAAAAAAAAAAACTACAGTTGGTACCAAGGATAGTAGTCCATTAAGTTGATGGGCTGATGGGTCCTGAATACACACTCTAGTTGGTTTGAAAAACTGTTCTTTAAATTATCAGCAGGAGGAACACATAGAGCAAATTGTAGTGGGACCTGATAATTCCCCCCTCTTATGACTTACTTATTTGAGGGGGTCTTTATCTCTTACCTAAACATTTACAATGTTGAATTTTCTCCTGTCCTAACACAAAAGCAATGGTAGCTGTGAATTTATAAATAGTCAAAAAATGGGCAATTTTCAGATGATGAAATTAAAACTATTTCTAGTCATATGAGAAGGTGCTCTAAATCATTATTGATCAGATAAATGCAAATTAAGACAACTCTGAGGTACCACTACACACCTCTCAGATTGGCTAAAATGACAGGAAAAGATAATGATGAATATTGGAGCAGATGTGGGAAAACTGGGACACTGATACATTGTCGGTGGAGTTGTGAACTGATCCAACCACTCTGGAGAGCAATTTGCAACTATGCCCAAAGAGTTATCAAACTGTTCATATCCTTTGACCCAGCAGTGTTTCTACTGGACCTATATCCCAAAGAAATCTTAAAGGAGGGAAAGGGACCCACATGTGCAAAAAATGTTTGTGGCAGCCCTTTTTGTAGTGGCTAGAAACTGGAAACTGAATGGATGCCCATCAATTGGAGAATGGCTGAACAAATTTTGGTATATGAATGTTATAGAATATTATTTTTCTGTAAGAAACAACCAACAAGATGATTTCAGAGAGGCCTGGAGAGACCTCCATGAACTGATGCTAAGTGAAATGAGCAGAACCAGAAGATCATTATACACAGCAACAAGACTATAATATGATCAATTCTGATGGATGTGGCTCTCTTCAACAATGAGATGATTCAAACTACTTTCAATGAATTTGTAATGAAGAGAGCCATCTGCACCCAGAGAAAGGACAGTAAGAACTGAATGTGGATCATAACATAGTATTTTCACTCTTTTTGTTGTTGTTGGCTTGCATTTTATTTTATTTCTCATTTTTTTCCTTTTTGATCTGATTTTTCTTGTGCAGCATGATATTTATGGAAATATGTATAGAGGAATCGCACATGCTTAACATATATTGGATCACTTGCCACCTGGGGAAAGGGGTGAGGGGAAGGGAAGGAAAAAATGAGAACACAGGGTTTTGTAGGGGTGAATGTTGAAAATTATCCTTGTATATATTTTGAAAATAAAAAGGTATAATTAAAAAAAAAAGAAAATAGCCAGATTCATCAGAAATGATCATGGTCTTACTGTTGCTGTGTAGGGTGCTCTCCTGGTTCTGCTCATTTCACTTGGCATCAGTTCATGTGGGTTTCTCCAGGCCTCTCTGAAATCATCCAAGCATACTTTTAAAGCATCCCCCACTACGACTTTATTTTTTAAAAATTATGGAATCTTTTAATATAGTATATATATATAGGTGTCTATGCATATAGGCATATGTTTGTATTATATTCTCTCACACACACATATATTACATATATATATATATGCACATATACACAGCATAACTACCTATATTCCTTGGGAATATCTCAAAATGAAATAGATGACTTTTTAGTCAGTAATTTTTCATTTATGTCTAACCTTTTAAGGCTCTATTTGGTTATTTCTTGGCAAAAATACTAGAGTAGTTTACTATTTTCTTTTCCAACTCATTTTAGAGATGAGAAAACTAAGGCAAACATGGTGGAGTGATTTGTCCATGATCACAAAATCTGGATTCAGGAAGATAACTCTTCCTGACTCCAGGCCCAGCACTGTATCGAGACCCAATATATATGATTAATATATATGAAAATAAGATATGGGAAGATGAATTTGAATTTTCTTCACCATTACATCAGCCCTTTTATGAAGTATGTGTGTACCTCTAAAGGTAGCTTTTATGTCATGAATTTGTGTTTGGCTTCATAAAAGAACAGGGTAATCACCACTGACCATGGCAGTTTAAGAATAACCAGACATAATGATGTGAGTGCTTAAAGCAGCCAAATGATAGGGTTTTTTTTTCTGTTCATTACAATATAGTATGCAGTATGTAACAGATCATCATCCATGTCTATACTAGTACAATAATTCAGCCTAGAAAAAATAATTATATATGTGTGTATATTTACATGTAACTCTATGTGTTTATATAAAACTATTATACATATATATGCAAATGTATAACTTATAGAATATAATAAAATAGAATTGGTTGCATATGAATATGCACTCATGTGCCCATATACATATGCAAAGAGACATAAAATGAAAGACATATGATAATAGAAAAAAAAAAAGGATAAACCTTCACAATTCACTTCCTCCTAGAAGCACCTTGTCCATCCTCTTGCCTCTGGACCCTTATTTAAGGGTAGTGAATCACTTGTAAGGAGACATTTATGTGTGTTGTTAGGAGAAAGAAAATTCTATTCTCCAAGGCTCTATTTTTATTTTTAAAGATTTCTGATAGATTTGAAGATGAAAGACTCTATAGAAACTCTCTGCAATTACTGCTTTCTGAAAGTTCATTTCTATACTTCTCTAAAATCCCTTCTACAGATTCAACACAGATACTCCCCCCCCCATCAAATAAAAATATGCCTTTGTCTTTTTCCTGTTTGAAATTCCTTCCTAAAAGTTATCACTGACCCTAAGGCCCAGGCACCAATAAAAAAATGATATTGATTTTCTCATTCATTAGTGTGGCTCAAGCCCTGTCTATGAAGGTGTGTGACACAGTAGAAATGGTACTGAAGTAGGTGTTAGGAAATAAGAACCTCATTTCTGCTCTGTGCCTAAAAGGCATATCTTTTATAATATCTTTTGTGTGACTTTGGATATGTCACTTAATTTGTCTGAATCTATTTCCTTCTTAATAAAATTAAGAAGTTAAGGCATTTTGATGCTCTCTGGCATTGTGTCCTTCATTTTGTGCTTTAATATTCTATGTCTAAGATTCCTTCCAGCTCTATTATCCTATAATCGTAGAAAATGTAGATACCATTCAGATTATAGCAAAGGATGAGACCTCCTCCAAAATGTAGTAGCATAGCCATCTGTGACCACATCTAAATTTCTTTTCTTTTCTTCCTTCTTCCCTTCTTACTTTCCCACTCTCCCTCTGTTCCTCTCTCCCTTCCTTCCTTCCTTCTTTCCTTCCTTCCTTCCTCCTCTCCCTTTCCTTCTTCTCTTCTTTCCCTTCCTCCTTCCCTCATTTTCTTTCTTTCTTCCTTCCTTCTTTCTTTTCTTTCTTTCTTCCTTTCTTCTCCTCCTTCCTTTCCTTCCCTTCTTCTTTCCCTTTCTTCCCTCACTTCCTTTCTTTTCCTTCCTTTCTTTCCTGCCTTCCTTCTTTCTTCCTTCTTTTCTTTCTTCCTTCCTTTGTTTGGTTCTTTTTGCAATGGTTCTGAGATAAGGCCCTGGTAGTCTAAGAAAATTTAATCTAAGATTATCTAAAGAATGCTGTTTATATGGCCACAGTCATAGACTAAACTTGGAAAACTAGGAAGGCACTCAGACCTGGGACTGAATCCTATTATCTGATACTTACTTCCCGTGGGTCCTTAAGCGAATCATTTAAGCTTATAGGTAAAATGATGAGTTGGACTATACAATATCTAAGATACCTTCAAACCCTGGGTCTTTTTAAAAAAAATTTTATTAAAAGCTTTTCATTTACAAAACATATGAGTGATTTTTCTACATTGACCTTTGCAAAAACTTTTTTTCCCAAGCTTTTCCCCTCCCTCCCCCCACCCCCCACCCCTAGATGGCAGGTAATCTAATACATGCTAAATATGATAAATTATATGACAAATCCAATATATGTATACATATCTATACAGTTATCTTACTGCACAAGAAACATCAGATCTAGAAAGAGAGAGAAAAAAAACAAACAACCTAAGAAGGAAAACAAAATGCATGGAAATATTCACAGAAAGCGTTAAATTGCTATGTTGTGGTCCACACTCAGTTCCCTCAGGCCTCTCTCTGGATGTATATGACTATCTTCATCGCTGAACAGTAGGAACTGGTTTGAATCACATCATTGTTGAAGAGAACCATGTCCATCAGAATTCATCATCGTATAGTCTTGTTGCTGTGTTATAATGTTCTCCTGGTTCTGCTGATTTCACTCAGCATCAGTTCATGCAAGTCTCTCCAGGGCTCTCTGAAATCATCCAGCTGGTCATTTCTTACAGAACAATAATATTCCATAACATTCATATACCATAATTTATTCAGCCATTCTCCAATTGATGGGCATCCTTTCAATTTCCAGTTTCTTGCCACTATAAAAAGGGCTGCCACAAACATTTTTGCACATGTGGCAAACCCTGGGTCTTTGAGCCTAAGATCATCTAAAAGCAACTTCAGAATGTTTCCATGTTTTCTTTGGGGAGTATCATTCCTGGGGCAGTAGTAAGAGAAGAAGAAATAAAAGGGAAAATATTAAATTGGATTCAGGTTTGGTATATACTCTTTTAAAGGCAGTTATCTCAACAAGTTCCCACAAATCCAGACCTCTTGGCAGATCATCCACTAAAAAGTATAAGAAGTACAAATTATTATTGTACAACTCTCTTTGACCTACTCCAATCAATTTTCTTTTTTTTCCCTCAATAGTGTTTTATTTTCCTAATCTATACAAAAATAGTTTTCAACATCCATTTTTGTAAGATTTTTCTCTCTCTGCCTCCCTTATTTCCTTCTTTCCCCAAAATAGTAAGCAATTTGATATAGGTTAAACATATATAATATTTATAAACATATTTCCATATTTGTCGTGTTGT
Source organism: Myrmecobius fasciatus (assembly GCA_023553655.1). NCBI lineage: Eukaryota > Metazoa > Chordata > Mammalia > Dasyuromorphia > Myrmecobiidae > Myrmecobius > Myrmecobius fasciatus. The sequence continues at coordinate 51,320 of JAJPUD010000844.1, read as the reverse complement.
GCAAGAAAAATCAGAACATGATTCCATGAGGGAAAAAAAGCAAAAAAACAAACAAACAAAAAACAAAAAGGTGAAAATATTATACTTAGATCTACATTCAGTTTCCATAGTTCTTTCTCTCTGGATGTAGATGGCATTTTTCATCTCAAGTCTTTTGGAATTGTCTTGGATCACTGTATTATTAGGAAGGGCTTAATCTATCATAGATCATCATCACATAATCTTTTTCTTACTATGTACAACCAACTTTCCCCAGAGAATGAACACCCTCAGGGAATTCATAATTCTTTTAGGTATCGATTTCCTGAGAGGATAGGAGAATGGGATCTAGTTAAGTACTATCCCATTTCAGACATTAACTATATGACCTTGGGCAAGTTATTTAACCCTGTCTGCCTCAGTTCCCTCATCTGTCAAAGGAGCTGAAGAAGGAAATGGCAAACCACTCTAGTACTTTGCCCCCCAAAAAACCCCAAATGAGGTCATGAAGAATTCGATAGAACTGAACAACAACGATAGACAATACTTACACATTTAACCATGCAAAAATTATCTCTGAGAAACTGTTCTGATTTATAATGGAAATATGTCAGAAAACTGAAATGTCTAATTACAATCTGAAATCAAAATAATTGAAATATTTCCCCACCCCCAGTAGATCTCTGCAAAACTAGAATACCCAAAATGGAAATCCCTGGCAAGCATGTATAGTGTAGTACTTCTTCTAGATTTAACCCCAATCTGAAGTCATGGATTGCATTCCACAAGTTCAAAGAACTCAGTAGATCTACAATTTTAAAACTATATAGCTTACTAGCCCCCATTACTGTGTTTTTCTACAATAGTCAGCATATGACACAATTAGCTTAAAGCAAAACGAATTTATAGAAATAGTATAATATGAACAGTTTTCCCCAAAACCTGGGGCATACTTTCCACAATTAAATACAACAATGTATTTAATTAAGAAGAATAAAGATATAGTGTACTTTGAACTTGGAACAGTCACTCCACCCACCCAAGGACAGCCAACCTGCAAGTATAAATTGGGGGCTTATCCTCAAAGGAGAAAACTATACTATGACCTTACAAATCTTTCAAGAGAGCACCATTATAAAGTCAACATGCCTTCAATGTCTTTACGGAGGATGCTCATCTAGTATTTTTCTGAGAATGGGGGGGGAGGGGAAGGATCGTGTGTTTATTTTGGCTCTTACTCTGTGCATTGTTTTCCTATTGTATGTTACATTCTTACTTTTTCTTACCCCCACTGCAGCTGATTTTGTTATTTAATCTTTTGAATCATCCTCTTGCCTTTGGTGGGAGTGGCACAGAGAAAATATCCTGGGAAAGTCTTTGGGGAAGAAGCCAATGTGGGGGTGTAGCCTCAAGTAAGGAGGACAACCAAAGCAATCTTTTCTCCATAAGGAATTCAACCCTAGCAATTTTTATTTTCTTTCTTGAATGTACAATCACTCCCCCCCAAAAAAAACCTCTCACCCTCCAATGGAACCAAAACATGAAAAAACTGGAGACAAAAACTGAGAAATGTTTTTTCTTCTCTTTCCTTCATTAAATAGGCTTGATAAACCACATCTCTAAGGAATTTTTATCATTTTTTTCTAATGAGAAACATTTTTGTTGAATTTCTTTTCTTCTCCATGCTTCTCACTCTATAGGATCAACATCTCAGAATAATGCTCTAATCTTTACTTCTCTCCAAACCTCCTAAGTCAAATCATCAAAAATATGAGCCACCTTCCTAATAATTATTAACTACAATAATAATAATTATTATTATATTATAACTTTTTATAGGTCCTACCCAAGTATGGGAGAAAATGCTTTCTCTTTCTCTCTGTCTCTCTATCTTTCTCTGTCTCTCTGTCTTTCTCTCTGTGTCGCTCTGTATCTCTCTGTGTCTCTCTCTCTATATATATATGTGTGTATATATATATATATATATATACACACATATATATATACACACATATATGTGTGTGTGTATATATACCCTGGCCTTCCAGCTAGTCATCTACTCTTCTGAGAGGAGTTAAGCTGAGAAGTAAAGAATATCCATTCATTCTTATTTCCTACCTATAAAGTTCGTAGGGAAGAGAGCAGGAAAGTAAAAAAGATTTATGGGCTGGTAAATACTGTCTGCTCCTTTTCAAGGCTGAGTTATGTTCATTTCTGGCAACAAATTCAGAGACATTTCTTTGTCATCCAAAAAGTTATTTTTTTCCTTGTCTGTAACCAGTCTTTCATCAGGCTAAACTATTTATGAACTATTCTACATAATTTTCTCTAAAGCTAGAGATAAGCAAATGTTTTCTTTCATTATTAAGTGACCCCAAGATGTCTACAAATTGCCATATAATTTTCTAGTTCCTGAAACAATAGATGAAGATGCCAAACAGGATGAGGAAAATGTATCAGTGTACCCTCTGAAATGCCTTCAAGTACAGCTAAGAAGGATCAGCATTATTTCTAACTACATTTAACTTTAGACCTGCCCCTGTGAAATCCAATCCAGAAAGAAGTTGAAGTCTTAAGAAACTTACACACTTACACACACTACACTACACTACACTACACTACACTACACTACACTACACTAC
>JAJPUD010000844.1:11603-48689 GCA_023553655.1 Myrmecobius fasciatus | reverse complement strand
ACACTACACTACACTACACTACACTACACTACACTACACTACACTACACTACTCTACACTACACTACACTACACTACACACCACCTCCTACTTCCACTGACCTCATCTCCTGACAGGACAATAGGGCAAGCACAGCATAGGAGACTTTGCTTCACAAAATCATTGAGTCAGAACCAGGCATATGTACTAGCCAGCTCTCATCAGCTCACAAGAGCCAATTGTTACAATTTCAATGAGAGTATTTACAATATAGAATCAGCAAGCGTTATAAATGTTATAAATTCTTATGCTGTTTGTCTAGACTAAAGAAAGTAATAAAGAAACTACTAATAATTCAGAATAAACTTAAACATATGTCATGTACATAGTTTATTTGGGCTTTTTGGAAAGGCAGTTATAAAACATTTACTAGAACACTCTTAAAGGGATCTCGAGTCAACTAACTTAGGGCTTCTTAAACTTTTTCTACTCAATCCCTTTCTGCCCAAGAAAGTTTTACTTGATCCTAAATATATAGGTATATAAAATAGGTATACAAATCAAAAATTTACTGATAATAAATCATAATTTCATCATCCCCTCTTTAAGTTATGACTCCATATGGCATCACAACTCACAGTTTAAGATGCTTTGATCTAGCTAAATAGGGGTGGTTGTAGTTGTTGTTTTATGACCCCATATAGAGTTTTCTTTTTTTTTCTCTTCTTCATCTTTTTTTTGTTTGTTTTATTAAAGCTTTTTAATTTTCAAAATGTATGCATAGATAATTTTCACCATTTACCCTTGCAAAATCTTGCGTTCCAAATGTTTTTTCTTCATTTCTCCCCACTCCCTCCCCTAGATGGCAAGTAATACAATACCATATGGGATTTTCTTGCCAAAGGTACTAGGACAGTTTAACCATTTCCTTCTTCAGTTCATTTTACAGATGAGGAAACTGAGTCAAACAGGGTTAAGTGAATTGCTGAGGGTCATACAATTAGTAAGCATCTAAGGCCATATTTAAACTCATAACTTCCTGACCCTAGGCCCAATGACCTATCTACTGTGCCACCCATATGCCCAGCTAAAATGTATCCCTTATACAATATCCATCCTTATCATCAGGAGAGGATTGCTCACTGAAAAAATTCTGAAGTATAGTTATCTCTTCTATACCATGGGAGTTAAAGGCACAGAAGCCCTGTGATCTGAAAAATCTACATACAATTTTTGACCCTCCCTAGGTACCAAAGAAATCTGAATCATTATGGTATTAAAAGATAAAATATGTTGATACAATACATTATCATATATGTATATATATAATGCATTTCTGAGTTTCTAAACTTTTTCTGTATTTTCTACTGACCTTTGCAAAACTCCCAAAAAAATTCCCTTTCAGTTTCTTATGCTGACCTGTCATACATCAACACCACAATGGGGAAAGTTGTGATGTGGAAGGGATAACTGTACATAGTTTTTCTTTACCAATATGCTTCAGTCTCCCATTCTATCATCTCCTACCAGCTCTAGTTTCCTGTATTTGCCTTTACAATCAATCATCAAGTCAGAGGCAGTATGATATTGGCTAGAGCTATCTCAAATCCAAAAAGTCTTCTTCTGCTTCTGATACATAACTATGTGATCTCAGGTAAGTCATCTAACTTTTCACTACTAGAGGCAATTCTCTAAGAATTTAAGTTACAGAGAAGGTGCTGACCTAAATTGGGCGAAGACATTTCCTTATCTGGGAATTTTTTGTATCAATGAAGTCACAGTTTCAGACCCTATCCCTTTCTCTGTGTCGGTCCCTATCTTAGATGTGAGAGATTCAAAGAAAAATATGAAATATTTGCTGTTCTCAAGGAACCTGTATTTTATTGAAAATGATAGCAAGGTAAACACGTTGATAAATAAAAAATGCATACAGAGTAATGAAGGGAAAGAGAAGCCACTAGCACTTGAATACATTGCAAAAGCCTTCATGAAAGAGGCAATATTTGAACTAAACCTTGAAGAAAATTAAGAATAGGGTCTGGTCTAAGGTGGTGGATGTGTGAATGGAGGGAAGGGGAAAGATGTAGAAGAAAGATTTTGAATAACAACATCAGAAAGTGATCTGCAGATATCCTAGAATCCGAGGTTGCAGCCGCTTTTAAAGCACCCAATACACAAATAAAAGGCCAGATCCTTTACTGAGAAGATGAGGGAAAGGAAAATTTGAAGCTAGAGAAAAAAAAGTTTGAAATATTCATTTGGAGTGTTAATAAAGAATTAATTAGGCAAAAGTAAAAGGTTTAGTAAGTCAGCAGTAGTAAGTAGCTAAGATGAGATAACAAATCTGTTGTGGATCTACTTAGCATGATATGGTAAGAATAAGAGTAAAGGAAATGCATGGTTTTTTTTTTCCTTTTTGGTTTGATTTTTCTTGCACAACAAATATGGAAATATGTTTAAAAGAATTGCACATATTTAAGCCATATCATATTACTTGCTGACTGCGGGAAGGAGAAGGTAAAGGAGGGAAGGAGAAAATCTGGACACAAAGTCTTACAAAAAGGAATGTTGAAAACTATCTTTAAATTGTACATGTTTAACATATGTTGGATCATTTGCTGTCTAGGGGAGGGGGTGGGGGAGTAAGGGAAAATTCTAGAACACAAGGTTTTGCAAGGGTGAATATTGAAAATTATCTATGCATATGTTTTTAAAATAAAAAGTTTTAATAAAAAATAAATAAAGAAAACTATTTTAACCTAAAATATATAGAAAATTGACTAGAATTTATAAGAATACAAGCCATTCTCTAATTGATAAATGGTCAAAGGATATAAACAGACAATTTTCAGATGAAGAAATTAAAACCACTTCTAGTCATATGAAAACATACTCTAAATCACTGTTGATTAGAGAAATACAAATTAAGACAACTCTGAGATACCACTACACACTGCTCAGATTGGCTAAGATACAGGAAAAGATAATGATAAATGCTAGAGGGTATGTGGGAAAACTGGGGTACTAATACATTGTGGGTTTTTTTATCTTTTGTGAGGCAATTGGGGTTAAGTGACTTGCTCAGAGTCCCACAGCTAGGAAATGTGTCTGAGTTCACATTTGAACTCAGATCCTCCTGACTCCAGGGCCAGTGCTTAATCTACTGTACCCTCTAGCTAATCCTGACACTAATACATTTTTTTTTTGTTAAAGCTTTTTATTTGCAAAACATATGCATGGGTAATTTTTCAACATTGACCCTTGTGAAACTTTCTGTTACAAATTTTTCCCTCCTACCTCCCATCCCCTCTCCTATTTGGCAGGAAGTCTAATACATGTTAATTATGTTAAAATATTTGACAGATCGAATATGTATATACATATTTATACAGTTATCTTGCTGTACAGGAAAGGAAAAAAAACCTGAGAAGGAAAACATAATGCAAAAACACATCAATAGGGAATGTGAAAATGCTATATTGTGGTCCAGACTCAGATCCCAAAGTCCTCTCCCTGGGTGTATAGGGCTTTGTTCATCAATGAGTAGCTAGAACTGGTTTGAAATATCTCGTTGTTGAAGAGAACCAGGTCCATCAGAATAGATCATCGGTTGGTCTTATTGTTGCTGTGTATAATGTTCTCCTGGTTCTGCTCATTTCACTCAGCATTAGCTCATGCAAGTCTCTCCAGGCCTCTCTGAAACCATCCTGCTGGTCGTTTCTTATAGAACAATAATATTCCATGACATTCATATACCATAATTTATTCAGCCATTCTCCAAGTGATGGACATCCATTCAATTTCCATTTTCTTGCCACTACAAAAAGGGCTGCTACAAACATTCTTGTACATGTGGGTCCCTTTCCCTCTTTTAAGATCTCTTTGGGATATAAGTCCAGTAGAAACAGTGCTGGGTCAAAGAGTATGCATAGTTTTATAGCTCTTTGGGCATAGTTCCAAATTGCTCTCCAGGATGGTTGAATGAGTTCACAATTCCACTAACAATGTATTAGTGTCCAAGTTTTCCCACATCCTCCCCAACATTCATTATCTTTTCCTGTCATCTTAGCCGATCTGACAGACCTGACACTAATATTGTTCTATTGTTCTATAAGAAACAATTAGCAGGCTGATTTCAGAAAAGGCTGGAGAAAAGCCTGATTATGTGAAGTGAGCAGAACCAGGAGAACATCGTACACAGTAACAGTAACATTGTGTGATGATCAACTCTGATGGACATGACTCTTTTCAATTCAGACCAATACCAATACCAATAGTCTTGTGATGGAAAGACCTATCTGCATCCAGAGAGAGGACTGCGGGGAATGAATGTGGATCACAATAATATTTTAACTTCTTTGTTGTTGTTTGTTTGCATTTTTCTTTCATATTTTTCCCTTTTTGATCTGATTTTTTTGTGCAGCATAATTGTGGAAATACGTACAAAAGAACTTCATATGTTTAATACATATTGTATTATTTGCCATCTAGGGAAGGAAGTGGAGATGGAGGGAGGGAGAAAAATTGGAATACTAGATTTTGCAAAGGTGAATGTTGAAAACTATTTTTGCTTGTATTTTGAAAATAAAAAAGCTTTTTATTGAAATAAAAAATATTATTGCTCTATAAGAAATAATGGGCAGGATGGCTTCAGAAAATCCAGGAACGATTTACATCAACTGATGCTGAGTGAAGTGAGCAGAACCAAGAGAACAACATACATAATAACAACAAGATTATGTGATGATAAACCATTACAGATTTAGCTCTTCTCACCAATACAGTGCCCCAAGACAATTCAATAGACTTGGAATAGAAAATGCCACGCTCAGAGAGAGAACTGTGGAGACTGAATATGGATTAAAGCATACTATTTAAAAAAGAAAAGGGGGGAGGAAGGAAGGAAGAAAGAAAGAGAGAGAGAAAAAATAAAGAAAGGGAGAAAGAGAGAGACAAAGAAAGAGAAAATGAGAGACAAAGAGAAAGAAAAAAAAGAAAATACTATTGAAAAATTTTTAAAAGAAGGGAAAAAAGTGAGATGAATGGGGTTTAACAAGGAATATTCTAAGATAGGACAAGGAGGCAAGGGATTTGAGTAGAGGACAATGTAACAATGAACAGTTAACTATAGAATCAGAATTAGGAAGAGAAGAAAATGAAGCTATAGTTGTCTAAATCCCTTGATGAGGTGTCCTGGATTCCAAAATCAACCTGTCTCTCTTCTCTCTTGTGTCCAATAACAATTTCCAGTCCCTTGATGTTTAGTCCTTGATGTAAAGGGAGAAGGGGAGTGAGTTCTTTAAAACTAGGGTAGAATTGGAGAATTTTTTTTCTACCTCCCTTCTTTACTTTCCCCCTTCCCAGTCATTAGCCTACAAGATGGCTTCCTAAATTACTAAATAAATATATGTCTTCCCAGTTTTCCCAGGTTGTTGTTCCTGTAAAAAGGATTCTTTGCTCAGTTTAAAACAGATAGAGTAACCCATGATGAATATTCTCACTATGTATTTGAAAGAATTCAGTGTTAGAAATCAGGTGACCTAGATTTTAAATCATGGTCAAGGCATTTGACCTTTGTAGGCCTCCATTTTTTATCTGTGAAACAGTTGTTGCTCATTCATTTCAGTCTTTTCCAAATCTTCATGAACTTATTTGGAGTTTTCTTGGCAGAGATGCTAGAATGATTTGCTATTTTCTTCTCTAGCTCATTTTACAGATGATGAAACTGAGGCAAATAGGATTAAGTGGCTTGTCCAGAATCACACAGCTAGTAAATGTCTGATCAGATTTAAAAATTAGTCTTTCTGACCAGGCCTGGCACTCTATCTACTATATCACCTACATGCCCTATCTGTAAAATGAGGAATAGTTAAATTCCAGCTCTATTTTCTTTATACAGATCCTGTGAGAAAATGGAATCTAGCTAAATATATTTTGTAAAGCTAAAAGTAGCCCAGATATGCACTTGTACAGTGTGGATGGAGCGTTTGGAGGTTTATTTCTCCTCCCTGCCCCCCATGCCCACTTCCAGATTCACAGCTGGGTCTTCTGGGTTAATAATTCATGGAAATCTGAGGTGGGAAAGCAATAATTTCTACCAGGTCCATATATCTATAAAGGGGGGAAACCAGGAAAGAGAAATAAAGAGAAAGGATTTGGCACTTGATTGCCTCCCAGTATTGTTCTTTTCTTCCCTTCCCATGAAAACATGCTCTACAGCCTCCCAGGTACCAAGCATATGCTTCTCTCCACAGCCATCTGCCCAACCATGCCCACAGGCAGAAGCCACAATGTCAGGGAGCGGAACTTTGCAGAATAGAATGAAGTCAGCAAAGGGAACATTTTAAAAATCAATTACTAGAGTGAGAACCCTCTGGAGAAAGGGGGCCAGGCAGGCACTTAAAAGAAACAGTCTTGGTAAAACAGCTTAGGGGATGGGGCAGGGCTGGGAGGAGAGAGGGTCTGAGTTTGTAGTCATTCTGACCAAATATGACCTCTTTTGTTGTTTTGCCCAAGGACCCAGCCCATGGCTGACCTATCCTTCATCTGAGGATACATAGCAATGGGAGAAGGGCAGGTATACAAGATTTATTTATCTCTATGGGACTTTGAAGTCATCTCAGGGGTCTGTGTATTACATATATTATTGTACCATGCCTCTCCTAACTGAAATGAAGCTAGGGCACAGCAAATGCAGGGATGAGCATTTATTAAATGCTTTACTATGTGCTTAGCATTGTGCTAAGTGCTGGAGCTGTAAATAGAAAAGGAAGATAATCTTTGCTTTTAAAGAGCTCACATTTTCATAAGGAGAGACAACATATATAGATAGTTTCATCTGCATAACAAATAGAAAGGTCCTGTGTGGTGTTATGGGTGAAAAGCAGATAGTAATATATCTTCTTTGATGCTATTTCCACTGAGAGAACCACATCATCTTCTGATATTGAACCATTTAGCTAAGTTGGGAACAGTCAGTGGTCTGGGGGAGGGGGAAGGCATGGAGAATTCTGTTCCCAGGACTCTTTTGAATTTACCTGGCCACAGGTAGCTGTTAGTTGCTGCTGCTGCTGTTGCTGCTGCTGCTGCTTTTGGCTATGGCAATGATGGCAGGCTTTTTCTTTACAAAGGTTGGAAATGGAGATCTGGGAGCAGATCACTCCTCCCTCTCAAGGTGGATAAAAAGAAAAGCTATTATGACAATAGCTTTCCACAAAGCTTCCTATTAGCACTTACTATTGGGTATATGAATCTTCATATGGCAAAGACTATGACTCAAGCTAAGTCCCCGACCATTCAGTCTCCATCAAGGTTTACAATACACCTTTTGGTCCCCAATGTTCAGCAATTGGTTCTATTTTTTGATGTTCTTCCTTTGCTCATCATTAGCACATATAGGAAGGAGAAGAAGCAGCCTGACTTAGGGAGAGGAAAAGAACACTAGGATCTGATTACAGAAGAGAGAAGCAGAGATATTGCTATTAAAACAAGTTAGAATCAGAGGTAGAGGCAGCAGAAGCTTGAACCTAATGCTTCCTGCTGACCTGTCATCATTTTTCATCATTTTCTATTTTCACAACTTAGACCAAAAGGTTATTTAAGGATAGGCAAGAAGAGGCAGACAATCTACATGGTTGTAAATCTCTATAAAGTCCTCTATAGGACAAAGGGAGAAGAAAGGGAGGCATAACCAGTCAGTGGCCAGATGGAATGAATAGCTCTTTGAATTAAGTGAAAAATGCAGATTTGAGAAGAAGTATCCCTGCAAACAGGGAAGTAAGGAAGCAAGTTATGGAAGCAGAGGGGAAGGGTGGGGAATGAAACTAGAACACTGCTCTGTTTGCTCTAAGAATAAGAACATTAAGGAATAAAGGACAATGAAATAGTATTTATTAATGTAAAAGATGGGTGATCAGAGATTTAACTGCTCCTGATATGTCAGAATAGGGTACCTCCCATAGAGCTGGGCATGTGTGCTCTGGCTCCGTGGAGCTCTGGGGATGACACAGCAACCTCTTATTGGTCACCATAACTGGGGGCTGTGCCAGAGGATTGCAGGCTGAGCCAGGAAGAGATGCCCACTCAGAAAGCTTAAAAAAGAAGTCAGAATCTCTCTCTCTCTCTCTCTCTCTCTCTCTTTCTGTCTGTCTTTCTGTCTCTCTCTCTCCTCTCTCCCTCTCCCTCCTCTCTCTCTCTCTGTCTCTCTCTGTCTCTCTGTCTCTCTCTTTCTCTCTGTGTGTGTCTCTCTCTGTCTCTCTGTCTCTTCTCTCTCTATCTGTCTCTGTCTCTCTTTCTCTCTCTTCCTCTCTTTTGAATGTAGCTTGGGATATTAACAGCTTCCCCCCCCCACTCCCTCCCCAACCATAGCAGCTATGGTAGCTGTGACTCACAGGGCAATAAGAGTATTTATTAGATTAGCATGAAACTGAATCTCTAGTTGTCTCTTCTGTTTTGTGTGGTTTGGGAGGTTTTTGTTTGTTTGTTTTTGCTGCGTCCTTATGGTGTCTGAACAGCAGCCTTGAAATGGAAATTCTTGAGTTCACATAGTTATCTCACAAACTTGAGAGATCTAGTTATTTAAAGGTCCAAGTGCTGGTATCCAACAGGGGTGCATCTTGAAGCTATATTATTCTGACCACAGCCAGAAGGATGAGCCATGCATGTTTAACTAACCTCAAGATATGGATCCTGAGTGAGTTGCTGCTACGTGAAAGTATAATGTTTTTAGCAGTCTCCCTCCTGAGATTTTCCTAACTTCCAGGAAAGGATAATAAGAGTGATGAGTTACTGATTCACATTTTAAGCATATGCCAATGATTGTCTATGAGTATTTTGTGTCTAAAACATTTCTTTTACAGGAGAAAAAATAAATAGCTGTCCTATATCTACACCTTTGAAGAGAAAATATCATTATAAAAGGAACCCTGTAAATCTCTTGTGGAAGACTAGAGACATAAATCAACCCTTTATCTAAATTTTCACTAGATCTTTATTTGAGGTGGGGAGTAATGAGCCTGAAGAAGAGAAGATGCTAATCCCCTCTCCTTAGGTTAGGGCTGAATCTTGTCTCAGTGAATCCTTTAGTCTGAGCCCTTTAGTGAGAAAGAAACAGCTGCTGTATCATATCTTACATTAAAGAAAGATAATCTGATCACTGAAAGTATTGTTTAAACAATTACTTTGTGTCACTTCAGAATAGTAACCCTCTCAAGTCCTGATTTTCTATCTTTTCACAGTGCTGAAGTAAAAAATAAAAAAATATATATTTTTATTTGGCTAACCACCTAAATAACTGAAGTCCTTCAAGCCTTAGCCTCCCTAGTCAATCTCTGTAACAGATCAAAAGAACCTGAGATCCACAGTGGAAAACTAGATCTATAATTTCAGGGATTATCCAGGAACCATACTAAATATAAAAAACAGAATGTCTGGACCAATGTGCTCTGGAACAGGCAATAGACCTTTCAAATCAAACCAGAAAACATTTATTATAACTTCCTTGATGGGAAGAGTTATTTTTTTTGTGTGTTTATAACGCAGCTGTCTATCACCCAACAGGCATTTAAAAAATGCTTGTTGAATTGAATTATTGCATCAGAAAACACGTAACTAGGAATTAGAAAGGCAGCTAGCTGGTACAGTAGATAGAGTGCCAGGCCTGGAGTTCGGAAGATTCAGCTTCCTGATTTCAAATCTGACCTCAGATACTTACTAGCTATGTGATCTTGGGCAAGTCACTTTACCCAGTTTGCCTCAGTTTCCTTATCTGTAAAATGAGCTGCAGAAGGAAATGGCAAATTATTCCCATATATTTTTGCCAAGAAAACCAAAATGAAGTCATGAAGAATTGGATATAACTGAATAACAGCAAAAAGGAGCCTGAAGACCAGTGTTACAGTGACTGTTTATTTTAACCAAACTTGGTTTTCCCTCTTTCCTCTTCTTTGCCTGCTGGTTTCCTTCAAGTTTCAGTTCAAATCTTTCTTTCTTTTTTCTTTTGGAGGCAATTGGGGTTAAATGATTTGCCTAGGGTCAATCAGCTATTATCTGAAGCCATATTTGATCACTGGTTCTCCTGGCTTCAGAGTTGGTACTCTATGCACCTCCCCAATCTTTCTTTCTGTTGATGGACTTTCCCATACTCCTCCCCAGCCCAGTGGCTTCTTTCTGAGCTTACCATCAAATTCCCCTGTGTATGTCACATATGCACTTGTTTATAGGTTGCCTACCCTGTTAAAAGGTGAGTTCCTTGTTTCATTGTATCCCTAACTCTTAGCATAGAGTCTACAATGCTGTAAATTTTAAATAAGTGCCTGATTGGACCATGTTTCTTACCTCATTTCCTTTTCTTTTTCTCTGAAAACCTTCTCGCATCAATTCCCATATTTTCCTCTTTTCCTCTGGAGCTAGCTTCTGACAAATAGGTGACCCTTCTCCTAAACAAGACCATATAATTTATATGCATTTAATGCTAGCCCTTTTCATATCTCCATCAGACTGCAGTCCCAATCATCCCTCCCCCTTGAATCTTCATATATGCCCATGAGTCTTCTATCCTTTAAAAACCAAAAACCCCAAAATCATCTCTATACACTATCACCTCCTCAAACTATCCATTGTTCTCTTTCTTTCTTTCTTTTCACAGCTGAAATAGTAGAAAAAGCTGTCCATATTCACTGCTCCCATTTTTTTCTCCTCATTCATTCTTCAACCCACAGCAATCTAACTTTTAATGGTTTACTTCACCTAAAACTGCTCTCTCCAAAGTTACCAACAATCTCTTTATTGCTGAATCTGATGGTCTTTTCTCAGTCTCCATTCCTCTCCCATCTGCTGCCTTTGACACTGCTGACTACCTCTTCTTTGAGTTCATAACATAATTCTTTCCCCATTCTATCTGTCTGCTTTGCATCTTCTTTACTGGCTAATTGTCTATATCACCCTTCCTGACTGTGAATGTACTACATAGTTCTGTTCCAGATTTTCTTCTCCTTTTAGACTCTATTCCTCTGTAACCTTTTTGGTCTCCAGCAGGAAACCACAGCTTCACTCCAACTTCTTTCCAGTCTCATCCTATATTACTCCCCCTTCCTCCAGTCTCACACCTTGCATTCCAGCCAAACTGAGCTTCTCTCTATCACTCACACATGACACTACAACTCTTATCATACAGCCTTTGCATTAGCCACCCCCAATAAAGATATCCAGGTGGCATAGTGGATAGAGTCCCAAGCCTGGAGTCAAGAAGACCTAAGTTCAAATCCAGCCTCAGGTACTTACTAGCTATGTGATCCTGGACAAGTCACTTCACCCTGTTTGCCTCAGTTTCCTCATCTGTAAAATGAGCTACAGAAGGAAATGGCAAACCGCTCCAGTATCTTTGCCAAGAAAATCCCAATGAGGTCACAAAGAGTTGGACAACGACTAAGTAACAGCAATACTTGCAATGGACTCTCTCCTCATCCCTACTTCTTAGACTGCCTCTCTCACTTCAGAACAGCTCAAATATCATCTTTCTGTTTCCTTTCAGTTACTAGTACCCTCCCTCCCAAACTACTCTATTTAACTTCTTTGTATGTATTCTCCTTTAAATTATTCTGTATATACTTGTGATGTGATTTAGGGGAGCAATTCCTAGTTCCAAATGGGTTTAGCTTGTGATTTAGCACCAAATGATGCGATTGTAAGCACCAAATGGTAGGGTTCAGTCATGTGAAGAATTCACAATGGCCATTCTCTTTGGCAAAAGGTAGATTTATTTAGGAGAAGTGATTACAGACAAAATGAAGAGATATAATAGACAGCAGAAATGGTAAATATGAAATAGAGTTGGGAGAGCATATGGTTAGCTAGGAAAGAGATTTTAACAATTAACAACAGAAAAGATAAGTTCCCTAGTGAAACCCACAATTAACTAGGAGAAAGAAAGTACTCCATGAAGTGGGATATACCATTGACTAGCAGACTAAATCCAAAAAGGGATTTAGTACTCTAATAGTAAATATGTCAATATTACCATTCTAGGAAGGGACATATTTTCTTTATTACTCTATTACTCTTCTCTCTGACTTCAAGATTTAAAAAACACTGCACCCTCATCACCATTCCGCTATATATATATTTCCTTCCCCTACAATAATGTATGTTTTGCTTTGGTATAACATGCTGTATAATTACTCTCCCAACCCCAACTCACACTGGTGCCCTGAGATTGACTATTACATCTTCAGCAAAGGTTCCCTAGAATCAAGTTGGGGGATGCTATAATTGTCAAACACTAGAGCTCATAAGAACTCACCAGTGTGCTTTTCCTACCCCATTATTACTAGATGATTCCTATATTTATCAATTAATTTTTTTTTTAGAAAAAGATACCTAGGGGCAGCTAGGTGGCACAGTGGATAGAGCACCAGCCCTGAAGTCAGGAGGACCTGAGTTCAAATTTGGTCTCAGACACTTAACACTTCCTAGTTGTGTGACTTTGGGCAAGTCACTTAAACCCAATTGCCTCAGGGGAAAAAAGATACCTTGACACACAATGGATAGATCGTTGGATTTGGAACCAAAAAGACTCATGTTCATGAATTCAAAATTGATCTCAGCCATTAGCTGTGTGACCCTGGACAAGTCACTTCACCCTGTTTGCCTTAGTTTCTTCATCTGTAAAACATGTTAGAGAAGGAAATGGTAACCATTCTAGTATCTTTGTCAAGAAAACCCTAAATGGCTTGCATTTTATCTTCTTTCTCATTTTTTCTGGTTTAATTTGATTTTTCTTGTGCAGCAAGATAATTATATAAATATATATGCATATATTGGATTTAATTTATATTTCTACATGTTTAACATATATTGGGGTACTTGCCATCTAGGAGAGGAGATGGGGGAAGGAGGGGAAAATCTGGAACACAAGGTTTTGCAAGGGTTAATGCTAAAGAATCATCCATGCATATATTTTGAAAATAGAAAGCTTTAATAAAAAAAAGAAAAGAAAACCTCAAATGGGGTCACAGAGAGTAGGATACAATTAAAAATGATTCAATAACACCAGCACTTTACCAAGGAGGTAGTATAAGAAGAGTTGATACCAAAAAACAAATAAACATTCATCCCCCTTCCACCCAAAAGTGTGACACACTGCCTCACCAGGATAGATTCTAGGAGAAAATACACTCAATTTTAGAGAGTACTTGTGGCAAAGAAGTAACATAGTTTCTCTCCTACATGTGTTATTCATAAACTTCCCCTTAGAATGGGAAGGGAAGGGAAGGAGAAAAGCATTTCCTATGTACCTACTTAAGCCAGTCATTGCGCTAAGCCCTTCACAAAATATTTTCTCATTTGATCTTCACAACTTTGTAGGTCTCTTGTTGTTCAGTACTCCAGTCCTATCTGATTCTGTGTGATACCATTCGAGGTTTTCTTGACAATTATATTGGAGTGATTTGCCCATTTCCTTCTCCAGCTCATTTAACAGATGAGGAAATTGAGACAAAGTTAAGTGACTTGTCCAGGATCATACAGCTAAATAAGTGTCAGAGGCTAGAACTCAGGTCTTCCTAATTCCAAGTTCAATGGTCTCAACTCCATAGTGTAGCTTTTCTACTGAGGTCCTAACTTAAAGAATTTGAAGCTGCCTTTCCTCAAAACTTCATTCTCTGCTCTCCATATAATCATTCCACCAATTCTTGATGATGAAAAAGTCTGAATCCTATGTCTTTCAGAAGTTCACCAGATTTTTCTCTGGTTAAGAGGTAAGTGGAGAAAAAAAAAAGAGGTAAGAAGAGGAAGAAATCAGAGCTCTTCTCTACTCCTACATGATTCCTTTTTAGGAATTTGACTGCAATGGTTCTCTCTTCTTCACTTCCAGACACTCATCAAATGCCTGAGTTCCAAACTGACTTTTCATTTTATATAAAACTTACAAAGCTTAAGCGACTTCTCAACAAATCATAATATACTTCCTGTGCAGCAGCACTCTATTTCATCCAGTGGCTTTCAAGGACTTCTAAAATTGTCAAGGACTTTTCCAACCTTATCAAGCCTTAGATTGATCAACTGATTGAATCTGGGGCATTCTCAGCTAGTTAAGGGCAACCCTGTATAGAGTACCTATAGTCAGGAAGATCTTCCAAAGTTTAAATCTGGCCTCAGACATTTACTAACTGATTGGCCCTGGGCAACTAACTTAATTAATCCTGTTTGCCTTAGTTTCCTCATCTATAAAATGAGTTGGAAATGGCTATCTCTTCCAAGAAAACCTCAAATGGGGTCATAAAGAGTCAAGACTGAAAAACAATTGAACAACATCTAGTTAGGTCGCCAAGTGGTTTTCCATTAATTACTTTAAGTGAGGTGCCTATCCCCCTTATATCTATATCCCCAGTCCCTGGGATCTTGTATGCCCTTAATAATGGCAAACCACTCCAGTGTCTTTGCCAAGAAAATCCTAAATAAGGTCATGAAAAGTCATAATTGAAGGCTTCAACAATAACAACAATGCACTCAATAAATACTCTTTCCATTTATTTTTTTCATTGCTGTGTTTAAGTTATGCTTTGCCACTAAGTATCCAACATGTCTTTAGAATTGTTTTGCTCCCGGCTTTGGGCCTAAAACAGGGCTTCTTAATATTTTTCCACTTGTGGCCCCTTTTCACTCAAGAAAATTTTCCGTGACCCTGGATATAAAATATCCAGGTATATAAAATAAGTGACATGTATCTGATTTTGTTGGCAATAAATTTACTGATTATAAATCATTTACTAATAATAAACTTACTGATTTGATTGATATTATTTACTGATAATAATCATAATTTTGTATATTCATTTGTGAGACCCCATGTGGGCTTATAAATCACAATTTAAGAAGCTGAGCTCTAAGGAACTGATTAAGTTATTTAGTGTTAATGATTTTAAACACATTCATAGCCCTTAGTCTTAAACCCAGAAGTGGAATAGCCTGAATGCCTTTGGTGGAATCTTATATCCACACACTCAGCTATCAGCCAGGGAAGAGCTCTTTGGACTTGAAGGATTGTTTATTCCCCCAAGAGCTGCTGTTGTTATTGACCCTAGTGTGATCTCTCTAACCTGACCTGGAGAGTTGCACCTGTATCACCTTCCTGTGTTTATTTATATATTCTTATTGCATGTTTGCATTTAGTAAAAGCACTGAATTGAGTTTATTGTTTTTTTTTTAAATTATCTACCTCATTCACTGAATGAAATGGATACCATGTGACCATATTCAAGTTTCTATATCTATGAAATGAATGACAGGCATTGCACTGGATCACTTTGGAGGCTCAATCTGGCTCAAAATATGAAAACAGAAAATTTAATGCAGGAAAATGAGGGTGATTATGGGTTTGGAGTGGGGAGTGGAGAAAGAATCCAGTATTCAGTAAAACTATCAATTCAGAATTCTGATAGCATGACCTTTAAGGGAAGCATTTTCCTATTATTTTTTAATCCAATAAACATTTATTAAGTACCTACTATGAGTCAAGCCTGTGCTAAACACTGGGGATACAATTAATTTTTTAATCTTTTTTTGTTAACGGTATTTTATTTCTCCCAACCAGAAAATTTTTAGCATTCAGTTTTACAGGATTTTGAATTCTAAGTTTTTTTCCCTCCCCTACCCTCGTTCAATGAAGATAAGCAGTTTAATATAGTTTATGCATATGCTATCACATAAAATATATTTTCATATTAGTCAGTTACAAAAAAAGAAACAGATTAAAGGGGGGGCATGAGAAAGAATAAAGCAAATGAAAAAAATCTGCTTCAATCTGCATTCAGAGTCCATCATTTTTTTATCTGGTTATGGATACATATTTGAATATGTACTTTGTCTTAGATTGTTCAACTGCTGAGAAAAGCTGAGTCAGTCATACTTAATCATCACACAATGTGGCCCACATTGTGTACAATGTTTTCCTGGTTCTCCTCATGTCACTTTGTATCAGTTTGTATAAGTCTTTTCAAGTTAAAGGAAGCATTTTCAATCTGGGGACCAAAGTGTAGATTAGAATTCCCTACGAAAAAGACAAAGATTCTGAAGTTTTCAAAACAGTAGAAGGAAAAGGGAAGGAAAGGGAGAAAAAAGTCAGGAACTCTGTTTTGAACTGGGAAAGGAAATTGGTAATGACCAGAACCTAAATAATCCCTATATTATCTAGGCATCCACATACATTAATTTTTATTCAGTCATTTCCAACTCTTTGTAACTTCAGTTGGCATTTTCTTGGCAAAGATCCTATAGTGTTTCTCCATTTTCTTCTCTAGCTCATTTTATAGATGAGGAAACTAAGGCAAACACAGTCAAATGACTTGCCCAGGATGACATAGCTAGTGTCTGAGGTCATATTTGGATTCAGGTCCTCCTGACTCATTGTATCACCTATCTGCCTTTCTATAAAGTTATCAAGTCCTTATTTGGTTTTGTGTCCCTTGCACAATAGTCAAAATCATTTGTGGAATTTAAACATCCAACTAACATGTTTTGCTGGAGATGGGAAGAAATACCCCAAGGCCGGTGCAGGGGTCAGAGTATGGATATTGGGAATGTGTTTTTTCAAGAAGAAACTCCTGATCTCCTGCATAGTGGCTATAGTAAGTAAAAACAGGCAGGGAACTTTGTGAGCAAAGGCTGCTCTGGGTCATATTTCATCACCCAGCATAAGACTCAGAACCCAGAATAGGCTGGTGTTTTAAATCTGGTCTTTGGAAAGTATAGGACAACTGTTTTTGAAATGTAACACACTATTAGAGAAGAAAGGATTTTTTTAAATTAAAATTTTTATCAATACCTTTTATTTTTATATCACCTTCATTTCCCAATATATCTTTTCCCTCCCCTTCCTAAAGGTTATTCCTTTTAACAAAGAATTTTTTAAAAAACAGCTCAGCAAAGGTAACCAATGTATCAAGCATTATATGCGATGTTTGCTACCTAATAACACACCTTTCCAAAGAAGCCAGAGAGGTCCGTTCTCATATTTCTTCTTTGGGGCCAATCATAGTTATTATAATTCACATCATCATTTTTATGATACTAATTGTTCTTGCCAGTTACATCATCTTTATTATTATATTGTGTATATTGTTTTCTTGGTTCTGTTTACTTCATTTTGTATCATCATCTCTTCCTCTGTTTCTCGATGTTTTTCATATTCATTATTTCTAATAGCATAATAAGTGTTTCAATAATTCATGTCCTGTAATTCATTTAATCATCCTCTTAATTAATGGATATCTATTTTTGCTTCTAGTTCCCTACTACAAAGAATGGTCTTATGAATATTTTGTTGTGCATGGAACTTGTGTTTTATCATTGATCTTCCTGGGCCATATGCCTGAGTATCATGATCTCAGAGTCAAAAATGCAGGTAATTCCAAACAACTTTTTTTTAATTAAAGTGTTTTATTTGCAAAAACATATGCATGGATAATTTTTCAACATTGACCCTTGCAAAGTCTTCTGTTACAAATTTTTCCCTCCTTCCCCCCACCCCCTCCCCTACATGGCAGGTAGTCTAATACATGTAAATTATGTTAAAATATATGACAAATTGAATATAGGTACACATATTTAAACAGTTATGTTGCTATACAAGAAAAATCGATTTCTCTTTTTAAAAAAAGGCTCCCTTTCTCTTAAAAAAAAAAGAAAAGAAAAATCGGATCTACAAGAAAAAAAAAGGAAGGAGAACTGAGAAGGAAAACAAAATGCAAGCAAACATCAACAGAGAGCATGAAAATGCTATGCCAAACTACTTTTTTTAATTATTAAAGCTTTTTATTTGCAAAACATACATATAGATAATTTTTCAACATTGACCCTTACAAAGCTTTCCATTACAAATTTCCCCCCCTAGTCTCCACCCCTCCCCTAGATGGCAGGAAGTCTACTACATGTTAATTATGTTAAAATACTTGACAAATTGAATATGTATATATATTTTTTATAGTTATCTTGCTGTGCAAGAAAAGTGGGATCTACAAGAAAGAAAAAAAAATTCTGAGAAGGGAAACAATGCAAGCAAACATCAATAGAGAGCATGAAAATGTTATGTTGTGGTCCACATTTCATATCCCTTTCTCTGGGTGTATATGGCTTTCTTCACTGAACAATTGGAACTGGTTTGAAACATTTCTTTGTTGAAGAGAGCCATGTCCATTAGAATTGATCATCATATAATCTTGTTGTTGCCAAGTATAATGAAATCCTGGGTTCTGCTGATTTCACTTAGCATCACTTCATGCGAATCTCTCCAGGCCTCTCTGAAATCATTCTGCTGGTCGGCCAAACTACTTTTAAAAATAATCAGACCAATCCACAGCTCTTCCAACAATATACTGATGTATCTGTGTTTCCAAAATCCTTTCAATACTGACTATTCCCAACTTTTGTCACTGCCAATTTGCTGAGCATGAGATAAAACTCCAGGGTTGCTTTTCTTTGCTTTTCTCTTATAAATGATTTGGAGCAATCTTTCATATAGTTATTACTTTGTATTTTTTGAAATCTATTTATTTATATTCTTTGAATGAATAAATGAAAACATATTTATGAAGAATTTACTATGACTACTGTCAGAACTATACCATTCACAAAATGAAAGTCCCTATCCTTGAAGAATTTACATTTTATTAGAGTAAAAAAACACATATAAGGAAGTTGCAGTAAAAGGAAAGAAGTTTTAGTCATGGTAGTGATGAGGAGAAGTCGGTGCATAGGACAGCTGGCTGACATGCCATTTCCAGAAGAAATGACAGTACTGATTTGATTACTGTGCTCAGAGCAGGAGATAGAACGAGGGAGAGAAATTTTCTGTGAAGCTACTAGGCTTCAGGTGGGTGACTAGATGGAATGTGAAGCATGGACTGATCTGGAGTGCTTAGATGTAGGGGGAGAGTGAGTTTGCACTTATTTACTCACTAATCATGACAACTCAGTCTCAGGGTAAGAGTTCTAAAGCTCCTTAATTAATTTCTCTAAGGACTAAGGAGTCATGTTCTAGAGGTCTAGCTGAAAGGGTAAAGTTCCAACTGTAGGGCAAATGGCAAGATGGCCTTAGTGAACAACTGGGTGAAATCAAGAAGCAGATTGGTTGGATAAGCTTTTGAATACTTATTATATGTTGGAGAATGGCTTTAATTCTCATGTATCAGGGTCAGTGCTCTATCCACTGTGCCATCTAGCTGCCCCTGATCACTTCTTTTCTAATTCTGGTTGCATTGGTTTTGTTTTTGTAAAATCTTTCATGTAATCAAAATTACCATTTTTATCTTTCGTGATCATCTCTATCCCTTATTTGGTTAAAAATTCTCATTCTCCACTAATTGTGAAAAGTACTTAATCTGTTTCTTTTCTAATTGCTTTTGGAGTATGATTTTTAATATTCATTTAAGTTTAGCTTATAATGGCATATGTGTTAGATATTGGTCTAACCTATTTCCTTCTAAATTGTTTTCTCAGAAATTCTGTCAAATGTGGAGGTTTTCTCCAAATAATTATGCTTTTGACAAGCTGTGATTGTAAAGACAAGTGAGACCTTCATAGTACTCCTATCCTATCCTCATTTCCTCTGAAACTGCCTGGCTCCCTCACTCTTGCCAAGCACATGACTGCCAGCATGGCTGGGTAAAAAGTATGACTGAGAAAAAAGAAAAGGAAACAAAAAATAAAGATGTGCATAGCATTAAAATTGTAGTTGAAAATTACCTTTGAGTAGATTGCAATAGCTATGAAAATCCCATGCATGGGAGATCTTCAGTTTGCTATCTCCAGCTGCCTTTTCAGATATCTCCACCTGCTTGTCCTGTGGTTTTGTTTAGTCATTTTCAGGCATTCCATTTGGTATTTTTTCTTGGAAGAGATATTGGAGTAGTTTGCTAATTTCTTCTCCAGCTCATTTTACAGATAAGGAAATTGAGGCAAACAGGGTTAAGTAACTTGCTCAAGGTCAAACAGTTAGTGTTTGAGGCCAGATGAAGAGTCTTCCTAATTCCAAGCCTAGCACTCTATCCACTGATTCAAATACAAACAAAAAATTAAAGAATTTATATTCTAATGCAAACCACAAGAGAAAAGGAAGTGAAAGTCTGTCAAATATTTCCTATTTATTCTGTGTATAGTTGTTTGTACGTATTTTGTTTGTTTATTGTCCCCCTCAGTAGACTGTGAACTCTTAGAAGGTGGGGACCTTTTGCTTTTCTTTGGATCCCCAGGGTTCAAGCATAGGGTCTTAGCATATAGTTGGCACTCAAAAATGCTTACTGGCAGTTTGATGATACAGTGGATAGAGTATTGGGCTTAGAATCAAAAAGATTCTTCCTGAGTTTAAATCTGGCCACAGACACTTGCAAGTTGTATCACCCACAACAAA
Source organism: Myrmecobius fasciatus (assembly GCA_023553655.1). Classification (NCBI taxonomy): domain Eukaryota; kingdom Metazoa; phylum Chordata; class Mammalia; order Dasyuromorphia; family Myrmecobiidae; genus Myrmecobius; species Myrmecobius fasciatus. The sequence goes on along the minus strand of JAJPUD010000844.1, from coordinate 28,309 downwards.
TCACTTAACCTTATTTGCCTCAGTTTCCTCATTTGTAAAATGAGTTTGAGAAGGAAATGACAAGTCCCTCTAGTATCTCTCCCAAGAAAACCCCAAATGGATGGGGTTTTCTTGGCAGACAACACTGAAATGACAACAGCAAATGCTTACTGACTAAAGAAAAGAGCTTTCAAATATTATGATTAGCTTCCTAATTATTCTTTGTACCTTGGTATTTTAGTTCTCCAGAAAATATTAAGGAATACCATAGGACATGTTTCTAGTGAAGCAAAATTGTGAACAGATCACTGTTGTAAACACTAATTGACTAGTTCCAGATCCCCAAGTTTCCATATGAGGAGAGCTAGTTCAGACCAATGGGCTTTCTGATTTCACCACTCCAGCAAGCCCAAAGTGAGCCAGTTATATGTATTGAAGGTGTGACTAAACTCAGATTAAAGAGTAACTTCACTTGGCCTTTGGGATAAAGGCATGAAGGCCCCAGGCTAAATTTAAACTCGAAATTTGTTTTTAGACTCCTCCTACCTTTTTACCTTACCCCCACCCAGAACTTTCCAAAGGTCCAAACAATTTACCATCTCCCCTTATCGCAGCCATGCCCCAAGAGCCCTCTGAACTCCTAACTATCACTCCTTTTTTCTCTCCATGAAAACTCCCTTAATGTTCAGCATTAAAGTTTTCGTGGATAATCTTCAATCAGTATAATTTTAGGTAATGTAGGACAAATATTGGGTTCGAGATATGAGGGCTTCCAGCTTGTTTGAAAAAGGCGGAGGTCTACCATTGCATCAGGGCAAAGTCTTTCCCACTGGATCCAGATTCCTCCATAGGAAAGTGAGCCTGAAGAGTTAGAACAGCTTCTTCTCACTTAAATCCAATTCACTTACATATCATGGCCTCCCCTCCCTGATGTCAGGGTGTCCTTCAAGGAGGAAGGACAAACAACAACCATGAAAGGGGAAAGGGGAAGTTATGCTAGGTAAAAAAATGAAAACTGGATGGTTGATTGTTCTCAGGCTCCTCTAAAGCAGGAGTTCTTAACAAGGGATTAACTTAAAATATATATATATATATATATACATATATATGTATAAAATATATATGTATATGTTGATAACTGGATTTCAATGTAATTGGTTTTATTTGTAATTCTATGTATTTTTATTTTATATATTTAAGATAGTAATATGAGGAGTCCATAGGCATGATAAACACACAAAAAAAGCTTAAGAACTTGGGCTGCTAATACTAATTATTAGCATTTTTGTAAATATTTTTAAGGTTTGCAAAATACTTTACAAATATCATCTCACTGATACTCACAACAACTCCAGGAGGTAGATGCTATTATTATCCTCATTTTATAGGTGAGGAAATTGAAGCAGAAAAAGGTTAGGTGATTTGCCTACCATTAAACACTGTCCAATGAGGTAATTTGACTTCTCCTGAACTCCTGACTCTAGGGCTAGTAAAGACATAAGAACCTATAACCTAAAAAGATCCAGGTAGTCAAGCATTTTTATTTCTCCATCCCAGGCTTATGAGGAGCCCTAGATGTTTGGCCATCTGCAAATGTTGGGACCCAGGGCTTTGCTAAAGGTAGAGTAGCTGCCTCTACTCAACTATAAAAATTGTCAACCTATTAAAAGATCTTGTTGGGGCAGCCTTGATTTCAAGCTCAAGGGAGAAAGTGGAATAGTGACCAATTCTTCCAGATTCTTCTCTCCATTTGGGGCTGATGAACTGCCTGGATAGGGAGACTAAAAGGAAAAAATAGCTTATGACTCCCAGATCCTGGAACAGTTAAGTTAGGGATACTCCCTAATGGAAAAAGATAAATCCTGAATCCCTCAAACCATAAACCTTCAGACTTCAACTTCTTGCTTTTCTCAGTTCCACCATACCTTCCCTTTTCCTAACCCCAGAGATTTATTGCTCAATATTAATTTTATGTAGCCAATAAAAGTAATTTATAATTTATACCAAGTAGTCAAGTAGTACAATGATTACTATTACATGTCCCATTATTAACTTTAAGTTTTATGTGTTTATAATATATTATATATATAATATAACATTATATTAATGTATTATAATATGATATAATACTGTATATATTATATTACAATATTATATCATATTATAATGTAGTATAGAAGTCTTTTAGGCAAATGTATATTGGGTATTTAAAACAACATGACCAGCTCATTGGAGTTTTATTCTCGGCAGAACTTGGACAAGGAAAGCACTCACACATAGGTCAGAAGTAGTATAAAGACACTGAAAGTCTGTCTGAAGAACTTAGGAATGTATTGGGAAACATGGGAGATCCCAGCATGATGTGCCTGGATCAAAAAAGGCACTGTGCTCAATGAACAAAACAGAATTGTAGCAGCAGCTCAAAAGAAATGTGAGGTTTGCAAATTTGGAGCCATTTCCACTCCAAATGTTCACATAATCTATTTGTGCCCAATTTGTGATAGAGCTTTCCAAGCTTGTATTGGTCTGATCAGTCACAGTTGAATTCACTATATCACCCTCAACATAGTGATGCCATTTTGGTCCTTTTTTTAGAATGAAGGACAACAACATATGGGTTTAATATAGTATTTTATTTTAAGACATTTTTATTTGATTATAATAGAGTAATAAGATGAAACAGTATTCATCTATTATTAGACTTCCTTCATTGTTTATTCCTTAGTTAAATACCATCATCCTGAGAGATAGTGTGATACTTTAAGAAGGCTCAAGACCAAGGTTCAAATTTCTTCTCTGGTACTTATTTCCTGAGGGATCTCAGGATCCCCGCAGGGGACTCAACCTTCCTCATTCACAATTTCCTTATCTATAAAATGGAGGCATTCCAGTAAATGACTTTTGAGATCCATTTCTGATCTAGATCTTCACAGCTTAAAAAAAAAAATTAGAGGGAACACTGTCATTGAATTAAAATGGAAATTGGGATAATTTGAATTCAAATCTCATGTCAGACATTGACTAGCTTTGTGACCTTGGGCAAACCTCTATCTGAGTTTCCTCACCTGTTAAATGGGGATAATAATAGTATTTATCACAGTGTTGTTGTGATGATCAAATGAGTTAATATTTGTAAAGTATTTAGCATACTGCCTGGAATATAGTTGGTATTTAATAAATGCTTTTTTCCTTCCTATCTTCCCTGTGTGGGAAAAAAATTAAAGTGACTAGTGAGGTAGTAACAGAGATACACTTATGAAAGAATTATTGTGCTTAATGTCTCTGTGATTCTTCATTTAATAAATAATCAGTATCTATTGCATTCATAGCTAGGAAAATTAAGAAATTAACATAATATGTTGTCTCTGTCCTCATGGAGTATATAGTCTAGAAGAGAACTATAACATATTTCTCTCTTGCCATCATCCCTCTTCTCCTCACTCAAAACTTGGATTGGAATTGGCCCCCAAAACCACTCTGGACACTCATAGGTAAACTTTTCCTTTACTTTGGCCAGAATCAAGTTTCTACTTCACTTCCTCATATAATGTCTTCCCCTATCAAAACACAGAACCCTCGAGGACAGGAACTGTCTTGCTTGCTTATATTTTTATTCCCAGAGATTAGAACATTACCTGATACATAGTAAACACTTAATAAACTCTTTATATGTTTATCCATCTATTTATGTATGTCTAACTTTCTATTACATTTAAAGTTTTTTTAGTTCTATATGTATATGTATGTTTGTATATAACTAAATTTTATACACACACACACACTGTCCCAAAAGTCTTGGTAGAGTTTTAAGCTTTAATAAATGGTACAAACTAATTAAATTTTTTGAAATGTATATTATTTAAAATGTTTAAATACTGGTGTTTCTTACAGTAATTCAACATAACCACCATCTTGTGCTATATATACATTACTCCAGTTGATTTTTTTATTTTTGTGAAAATTTTCCTTAGCTACTGCTCAGTGACTGAAGGGATTGCATCTGAAATCCTAATCTTAAAATCAAAGAATATGAAAGAATAAGGTTTTACTCAAGAAAAAGAGATGACATGAGGAATATGCATAATATAATTATATACATATACATGTATATATAAGTGTGTTATCTATGTATGTTTATAAAGATGTATGTATATATGTATGCATTGTATACACATACATACATGTATACACATACATATATCCCTCTTTAATTGTAGCCTTCTTGAGGGTGGAGTGGGAGGAAATCAAGTAAAAAATGTATAGCAGAGAACAAAAAAAACCTGGAAGGAAGCAAAGAAAAGCTGGGTAACTTTAAAAACAACATGGAGTATTTATTATATAGGTTTTCTTGAAATAAAAATATATTGTTTTATATTAAATCCTCTCCTGTTCTGCTGTGTACATGGAATTATTCTTTTTTCCTTTTCTCATTTTGTATTTAAGTTTAAAATGCATAAAAAATTATTTTAAAAAAGAACAAGGTTTTCATACATAAATGACAGTTTTAACGTGAATGTATAAGAAAAGTTTAATGGTGATAGATGAAATAACTGACATAGCCAATCAAGAGGACCTCTAACCAATCAACAAGCATGACAAAGCATTATTTAGAAATTGCCACATATGCAATCAATGCATGTTAAAATGAAAATAAATTGTTTAAAATTCACAAAACCCAGTAAGTACAAAATCAATTTAAATGGTCAAACTTTCCAATAATTTTTTATTATTTATAACATTTATACTTCTCAAGCTATATAATCACATCACAGGCTCAAGATTATGGATCTAGGCTTGGAAAAGCCTTTAGTACAATCCTTACATTTTAGAGATAAAGAAAAGGAGGGCGAGAGCAGTTAAGTTCTTTATACAAGGTCACAGAGAATAAGTGTTAGAAGATAGAAATGGATGTTGCCAGGTCCCTATATTCAATACATGCATCCAATAACTACTTGAAAGTGCCTACTACAAACACTAGGGCAATGTATGGTTAATAGAAAGATAGATATAGTTCAATAGAGAGATGATAGAAAGACAGATGACAGAAAGATAAGTGATAAAAATGTATAAACAGATGAGAGAGCAAATAAGTATAGACAGATGATAAAAAGATAGGTAACAAGACAAATGAGATGGTAAGCTGATGACATAGTCAGACAGACAGACAAACAGATGGATGATTCCGTTGTATACTTCTGGCGGAGAAGTGTCAAATTAGCAGGTTAAGTAAGTTGCCCAACTTTACTCAGCCAGTGTATAATTAAGGCAGGATCTGAATCCAGATTCTCCTGGCTACAAGGCCAGCTCTCCAGCTCCTTTGCTAGGACTTCTCAGACACAATCACAGTTGCTTTTCAGTCCCTCAAACTTGTCATCTATAATTCTTTGCCTTTGTAGAATAACCTGAACTCTTCTACATTGTGTAGGGGAAGGGAAAAAAGGTTTGAAATTTCAGCTGGTGCCAGACTTCCTGGAGTTCCATCATGTTCCCAGAATAGCTGTGTTTCCACCAGCTTTCACCTGATACTGCCGCTGAGGCTTGAAGGGAAGAGGATGGATCCAGCCTCGCCAATTGGGCCAAGTAGCTTCTGGAGTAACTGAAGCTGGAATCCCTGGGTATCCAGACCCCCAGAAATGAGTGTCAACCCCCGGACTTGCTTCCTCCTTTTGTCATCATTGTCACTATTGCACCCTATGGGTTCAAATCTGAGATCAGGGTCTTAGAGGTAGGGCATTTCTCAAAAAAAGTATACTGGTGTGATCTCCACTGTCCCAAACCAGCTGGCTCTGAGCAAAATGATGTCATCAAATGACTGCATTAGGGAGATGGCAGGGCCAGAAAGGATATGACTAGTGTAGGTGTGGCCCCTTAAGAACTGGATATTACGGGCTTGAGGGTTAGTAGGAGGCAGAAGAAGGGGTAAGGAGGAAAGAGTTCTACATTATCACAGTAATATAGTCTTGCTTTGGCATTGTACTGCCTTGAGGTTGAGTCCATCTGCAGTCTCCATTAAGCCAAAGAAGGAAGAACTGGAGCGAGCAGCCATATGACTATTTCCCAAGAGCCAGAGAGCAGGTTTGTATGTACAAGTTTGTAGAATGAAAGAACATCAGACTAGGAGCATAAAAACCTGAGCTCCATTGGACAAGTCAAGTGGATAATTCTTTGAGTCTTGGTTTTTTCATCTATAAAAAGAAGATAATAATACACATGTATATGTGCATATATGTAAATATGTATATATCTACACTGATACATATACCATATATGTACATGTGCACACATATCAGCTAAGGTGGTGCAGTGAATAGAGTGGCTAGCCTGAAGTCAGGAATCTTTCTGAGTTCAAATCTGACCTCAGATACTTTCCAGCTAGATGTGTATCTCGCCCTGTTTGCCTCCGTTTCCTATCTGGAAAATGAACTAGAGAAGGAAATTGCAAATCATTCTAGTATCTTTGCCAAGAAAATTCCAAAAAGAAGAGCAAGATACAACTAAAAACAACTGAACAACAATATATATTTGCATATATACATATATACACTGCCATGGAAAAGCATTTAAAAATATGAGATAATCATAATCAAATCAGCAACTGTCTCTTTTAGCTTCTGTACCTAAGGAGCTGGGGGCATAGACAAGAGAGCCAGGGATCTACACTTATACCAGTTACTCAAGCTTGTCTGCCTATGGATGAAGTTTTGTTGTAGGTCTGGTTTAACTCCATCTCATACTCACACTGCTTTCCCTATCCCCCAAACACCTTTTAACTATCCCTGAAGTATCTTTTTTTTTCATTTTATTAAAGCTTTTTTATTTGCAAAACATATATATGGGTAATTTTTCAACATTGACCCTTGCAAAGCTTTTTGTTGCAAAATTTCCCCCCCCTAGCTCCCACCCCTCCCCTAGATGGCGGGAAGTCTACTACATGTTAATTATGTTAAAATACTTGACAAAATGAATGTGTATACATATTTTTACAGTTATCTTGCTGTGCAAGAAAAATCAGATCTACAAGAAAAAAAAATCTGAGAAAGGAAACATAATGCAAGCAAACATCAATAGAGAGTATGAAAATGTTATGTTATGACCCACATTCATAACCCTCTCTCTGGGTGTATATGGCTTTCTTCATCACTGAACAACTGAAACTGGTTTGAAACATTTCACTGTTGAAGAGAGCCACATCCTTCAGAATTGATCATCATATAGTCTTGTTGTTGCCGTGTATAATGATCTCTTGGTTCTGCTCATTTCACTTAGCATCAGTTCATGTAGGTCTCTCCAAGTTCTCTGAAATCATCAGGCTGGTCATTTCTTACAGAACAATAATATTCCATAATATTCATATACCATAATTTATTCAGCCATTCTCCAATTGATGGGCATCCATTCAGTTTCCAGTTTCTAGCCACTATAAAAAGGGCTGCCACAAACATTCTTGCACATGTGGGGCCCTTTCCCTCCTTTAAGATCCCTTTGGGATATAGGCCCAATAGAAACACTGCTGAATCCCTGAAATATCTAATTAAATTAATTCTGCTTTCCAATCTAAAATAACCGAACCACATCACAAGATTTAGAGTCTAAAAAGTTGTTCAATCATTTCAATGGTGTCTGACTCATCATGACCCCATTTTGGGGTTTTCTTGGCAAAGATACTAGAGTGGTTTGCTATTTTCTTCTCCAGGTCACTACAGATTAGGAAACTAAGGCAAATCAGGTGAAGTGATTTAGCAGGGTCACATAGCTAGGAAGTGTCTGAAGCCATGTTCAAACTCAGGAAGATGAGTCTTCCTCACTCCAGACCTGGCACTTTGTGCACAAGGCACCATCTAGCTGCCTTTGTGCTATCTAACGCCCTCATTTTGCACATGAAGCCCAAAAAGATTATTTTTCCCTAAATTCTAGCACATCTGGGGTTTGCACTCAGCAAATCTAATTCCAAATCAAATGCTGATTCTACTATATAGTCCTCACCTTCTTTCTCTGTCTTAGAAAAACCTACTACTCGGCTTCTAAATCAATATCTTTTTTTTTTTTTTTTTGGTGAGGCAATTGGGGATAAGTGGCTTCCCTAGGGTCACACAGCTGGTAATTGGTAAGTGTTTGAGGTCGGATTTGCACCCAACAATATGTTTTTTTACTGAATGACTATCACCTCTTTGATGTCAAGGTCCTCTTCCAGAAGAAAGGATAAACAACATAATGTGAAAGGTATTATGTTGCATTACATAGTGAATATGGATTCATCACAGACTCAAATCCAGACTCTGACACTTAGTTGTGTGACCCTGGGCAAGTCAATTAGCTTATCTGTAAGATGGTAATAGCACCTACCTCAGAGGGCAGTTGGAAGAAAATGAGCACTCTCCAAAAGCCTCAAAATGCTATCTAAATTATAGTTCTTATTATTATTGTCCTACCTCCTTCACAGGTTGGTTGTAAGGAAAGTGCTTTGTAAATCTAAAAGCTCCATATAATTGTGAGTTATTATTGGAATATAAGGATGAGAGAAGTATGAGACAAAAGTCTTACCTTCCAGAGGTTTAAAGTCTAATTGAAGAGACAAGCTACATATACATGAAAATAAAACTATTTTCTTCTCTTTTGCCCCAAGTTCATTTGTCAAGTATTACTAATTTTTATCCATCTCATATCCCTCTTCCCCTCTTCTTTCTTCCAACAACCATTCCAGTTCAAGAACTCTCTCATATTTGCCTTCCTTCTAATCCAACCTATATGTTGCTACCAGCTTAATCTTCCTAAAAGGACAATTTGTATGATGTCATGCTTGCCCACCTCCTCCTCCCCTAAGTCCCAAAAACTTTTCCTGGCTTCCCATTATGAATTAAGTAAAGATTCCTCAGCCTGACATCCGAGGTTCTCCAAGATCTGATTCCAACTTGTCTGATTTTTGGCTTCCAGTCCACTCTCTCTCTCCCACCTCCCCACTCCCTTTTTGGTAGCCTAGCAGATATTCCCTCCTCCTAAATAGCTTTTGATTACATCATTCCCCAACCCTGAATGCCCCACCCCCACATCAGCACCTGCTATATAATCCTATTCATCTGTCTCAGTACAAATTCAACCCCTGGATTTATGGGATCACAGGACAGAGAGCTGGAAGGGACCTTATGGATCTCATCTACTTCCACCCTCACCTTTTACAAATTAGATAATTGAGGCCCAGAGCCTTTAACTGACTTCTCCATGGAATCACCTTCCCTAAGTCAGAGATGTTGCTCTTTGCACTCAATCATACTGCCTCTCCCACATATTAGATTCAAGAACATTATTTATTTTTATTTTAATAGTACTTTATTTTCCCAAATACATGCAAGTATAGTTTTCAACATTCACCTTTGCAAAACATTGTGTTCCAAATTTTTTCCCCTTTCACTCCCTTCTCCCCTCCCCCAAACAGCAAGTAATCTGATGTAGATTAAACCTGTACAATTCTTCTAAACATATTTTCATATTCCTACATAAAAAAAATCAGATAAAAAGGAAAAAAGCCAGGAGAAAGGGGGGAAAACAAGGAAACCACAAAAAAAGTGAAAATACTATACTTTGATCTTCATAGTTCTCTCTCTAGATGAAGATGGCACTTTCCTTCACAAATCTATTGAAATTGCCACCTGATTGTTGAAAAGAGCCAAGTCCATCATAACTGATCATCACATAATTTAAAAAAAAAACATTTATTAACTGACTCCTATACATAGAGGATATAAAGCTGGTTCAAAAATCGGAAAGATCAACATCATTCACTAACTATGTGGTTCTGAAAGAGCAGATTGCTTTAGGGAAGATTATCAATCTCAGGTTCTATCAGCAATTGATAAAGGAAGTTCCTCGCTGGGGAGCTCCAAGGCCAATGAAATCACAAGACCTGTTCCCACCCCTCCCCCACAATGGAAAAGCAAACTGGAACATGTATGCCTATTTAATAGATACCTACAGAGCAGATAAAAGGAACCTTAGAGGGGACAGAACAAGCAACTGGGTGGACTCTTAAGGATCTCCTATGGAACAGAGTACTAGAACAAGTCCGAAGGAAGCCGGGGGAGGGGGGGGTGAGGGGGGTGGAAGACACTGAATGAAACCCATACTAACAAAGGCACAAAAAAAACAACCATAATCATAGCTGGGACTTAGATAGTATTGATGTTATCTCATTCTATTTTAACAGCAACCCTGGTAGCTAGGTGCTGTTATCCCTATTTTACAGTTGAGGAAAATGGGACATAAAGGGAATCAGAGACTTTGCCCTGAGTCATCCAGCTAATAAGCATAGTCTATGGTCATATTTGGACTCCTTCTTCCTGATTCTAGGTCCAGCACTCTACCTACTATGCCTGCCTAGCTGCCTCTAAGAAGAGGTGGAATGTCTTGTGAGAGGAATAGCGAGTAAGCCAGTATGACCGGAACATATTGTACAATAAGCCTGGGAAAGGAGGCTTGAGCCAGATTGTGACAGGTTTTAAATGCCTAACAGAGGAGTTTATATAATCCTGGAAGCAATAAGGGAGTCCTTGGAGTTTATTGAGTAGATGGTTGACTTGGACCTTAGGAAAATCACTTGGTTTCTGGATAAAAGATGAATTAGAATGAGGAGAGACTCCAGGGAGAGAGGACAATTAAGAGTCTGTTGTATTAGGCTAGGCAAAAAGGAGGGGCAGATTTAAATCAGAAGGTATAAATAAGAGAGACGTGGAGATAGAAATGACAGATTGTATTATACTAAAGAGTAATGATGCTGGGGCAGCTAATTGGTGCAGTGGATAGAGCACCAGCTCAGGCAGACCTGAGTTCAAATCTGATCTTAGACACTTAACACTTCCTGGCTGTGTGACCCTGGGCAAGTCACTTAATCCCAATTGCCTCAGGGGGAAAAAAGGGTAATGCTGTTGTTTAGTTGTTTCAGTCATTTCTGATTCTTCATGACCCTGTTTAGGATTTTCTTGGCAGAGATTCTGGACTGATTTGCCATTTCCTTCTCTAGCTCATTTTCCAGATTAAGTGACTTCTCCTTGGTAAATGAACTGAAGCCACATCTGAACTCAGGAAGATAAGTTTCCTGACTTCAGGACTGGCATTCTATCCACTTTACCATTGAGGGACATTCAAAGAGAGTTTGGGAGGAAAGATAATCATTCTGTTTTGGATATGTTGAGTTTGAGATGCTGTGGAAAAACAGTTAGAAATGCCCACCCACCTATTGGCAGCTGGTGATGAAATCCTGGAGCTCAAGAGACTACTGGATATATATATATATACATATATATATGTATATATATATGTGTATATATATATATGTATATATATATAAAAGAATACCCATATATCCATATATCCATATATATGCAGATATATCCATATATATCCAGAAAGAAGGGAATGTTCAAGAGGAGAAATTGGTCAACAGGGGCAAATGCTGAGAGGCTGAACTGGATGAGGATTGAGAAAAAGCCACTCAATTCAGTAACTCAGATTCCTGGTAACTTTATAGAGTATAGTTTTAGCTGAAGGATAAGGTCAGAAGTCAGACTTTATGCTGTTTAAAGGGGATGAGAGAACTAACAAATTTAATTTCTTTTCAAATAATTTAGCTGAGAAAGGGAGGAGAGATATAGAATGATAATTAAGAGGAGATGAAGGGATCCAAGGAGGGTTGTTTTAAGAATGGCTGAGACAAGGCTATAGAAAGGAGGGAAGGGACTAAGAGACAGACTGAAGTTTAGAAGTAGACAGATCATAATGGAGTGATCTATTGGGAAAGAGAGGAGAGAATATAGACAGGATCAACATGTAGAGGTGTTGGGTTTGTAAAGGAAAAAAGACTACCTCTTCATGTGAGACAGATGAAGGAGGAAGTAGAGGGGGTTAATGTCATAAGTATGTGAGAGGAGAAGTGAAGAAGGGGAAATTCAAAGCAAATGACCTTCATTTTTTTTTTTTTAAGTGAAGAGGTGAGGTAGGAGTCTTGAGAGTTGAAGAAAAGATTTAGAAGAGCCATGGTAGTGAGTGGAACAGAGAAATTTAGAGAGAATAGAAAGATTGTCTTTCTGCAGGGAGGGTCCACTTGAGATTAGATAACATAAATTTGTATTGGATACAGTCAGTCAAATTTCTTGGCTTCTAATTCTATTCAGCAATATGTAAATGGGAAACATGGGATAGAAGTAATCTAAGGCTGAAGTTTGGCAAAATGTGAGTGACAATAGAGAAGGATGCACAAAATTCAAGAGTTCAGGAAATGAAAAGATTTACACAAAGTGATGCAGAGCAAAACTAGTAGAACCAGGAATATACTGTACACAATAACAGCAAGTCTGTGCAATGATCAACTATGAAGACTTGGTTTTTCTCAGCAATTTAGTCATCTAAGGCAATCCCAATAATCTTTGGATAGAAAACACAATCTGTACCCAGAGAGAAAGGTATGGAGAATGAATATAAATCAACACATGCTATGTTCACTTTTTTTCCTTTTTCTTCTGCTTTTTTCTTCTCTTGTGGTTTTTCCCTTTTTGTTCTGACTTTTCTCTCCCAACATGATTCATAAAGAAATGTGTATTAAAAAAATTAATGTCCATGTATAATCAAAAAAATATGGAAAAAACTTTTTAAAAAGAGTACAGAAAAGTATAGCCAGAGTCAGCATCATGCCTAGGAAGATATAGGGATTAAAGATCATAGTGGGTGAAAAATAAATTTAGGAGTAAAATGTAAGAAGAGATGGAATGATAAAATATTATCATTGAATAAAGCAATTTCTGAGTTTGTGAAGATGAACACTTGTGAGTGTCAAGATATCTGAAGACATCTTGTTTCCCAGAGCTAAGTTCAGCAAACAGTCTAGATCTTGAGTTTGGCCTAACAACAATATTTGGAGCTCTGAATGATCTCACCCTCTGGCAAAGTGTATTGCTTTGACCAGAACCAGGTATTCACTGAAGATTTATGGTTTTCCTATTACTCAATTCCTGCTTAGATTTGGTGGAGCTTCCACTATTTCCCAAGGACCCAAGAGTTATCTATCACATCTCTTGACATGCTCACAATCCTATTCTTGTAGTTGCCAAGTGAACCACACTAGATACTGTTCCCACCAAGCTAATTCTGATTCTATACTCCACTGAAAGATCACGAGACTCAATGACCCTGAAGACAATTAACTTGAAGACTGTTTCCAAAAGACCCAGGAATGCTTTTTCCTACATGAACCTGTTGTTACTCAAAACCTAAGAATGATTGTGTCATGCTCCAACCTACTTGTGGTTTTTTAGGTATATACTCCTGCCTTTGCTCCAGCATATTAAGCTCTCCTTCTCAGGAGGTGGGGGACTAAGCTTGCAAATGTTTTCCTTACTCTAAATTAATAAACCTCTGTTTACTCCCTGGCTCTCCTGTCCCTGGCTTGCTCTGTTCAGCTCTGGTCATGATGACAAGATCAAGTGTATGACCAGAGGGTAAGTGGAGTTGAGTGGAATGGGAATTGAGTAGATTGAAAAAAAAATTGGAATCAATATGTATGTTGAATCCTCCTATTCTAAGACCAGGGGTTGAGATGGAGAGGGAGACCAGTCAGACACTGAATTCAGAAAAAGGATAGATATAGTCTTGGAGATTGGTAGATAATAATTGTTAGGATGATCTAGATTGGATAATAAATGTGGATAAAGGAGGAGATGACAGGTGGTGGTAGTAGAAGAGTCTAGAAGTGGCAATGGGAAGCAAGAAGTATTTTGGCTTTCTCAAAAAGAATTGTGTGTTGGGATTATGAAATGTTGAACCCTTTGTAGAAAGGACTGGCAAGGATAAAAATGCTAGAGAAAGGGGCACCAAGTCTCATGAGTGCCAGAAAGTGGAAGAAACAAAAATATCTAAAATGAAAAGCACTTTATTCATTATAAAATGGAAGTTGCAGAAAGCACAGTGGTAGAAACACTGGAGATCTGGGATGGGATAGTAAGGGGGGGAGGGGGGAGATTCCAGGAAATAGGCATGAAGGAATATTATTTCCCTTTACCTACTCTACCATTCCACCTCTGCCACGTGCATGGATGATACACCACTAATTTTGCCATCACAAATAAGTGTTATACTTTAATATTCAAGACCTCTGAAATTTTAATGGAAACAGTTAAATTTTATATTCTTGGGCTCAAAGATCACTGCAGATGTTGAAGATGGCCACGAAATTGAAAAGACACTCCTTGAAAGGAAATCCATGATCAATCTGGACAGCACACTAAAAAGCAGAGACATCACCTTGCTGACAAAGTTCCAAATAATCAAAACTATGGCTTTCTCAGTACCAATGTATGGCTGTGAGAGTTGGACTATAAGGAAAGCTGAGTGCACAGAATCAACGCTTTGGAATCATACTGCTGGAGGAGGAGACTTTAAGAATCCTTTGGACAGAAAGGAGATCAAATCAGTCAATATTTTTAAAAAATGAATTCAGACTAATCAATGGGAGATCAAAATTGAATTTGAAGCTTGAATATTTTGGCCACAATGAGAAACCAGGACTCATTGGAAAAGACCCTCATGAAGGCAAAAGGAGATAGCAAAGGATGAGATGGATAGATAGTACATGGACTTTGAGAGATAGTGGAGGACAGAAGGTCCTAACATACTACGGTCCATGGGGTCACACAGAGTTGAACATGATGGTACAACAAAATCTTTTATCAATTTATCTCTTTCTTTGCTTTATCTTAAAACTGTTCTTTGTCCTCACTTTGACCAACAATCCTGGCACCCCTCAGTTTTTCCCCAGGCTATATTAGTACTCTTAAATCCCTTAGCAGAGGAGTAGGGAACCTCATTATTTGCATAATCAACCACAGGCTAAGATGAAGTGAAAGCTAGGTACAACCTCTCATTGTTTGAGTTCCACAAGTTGATAATTTTATTTGGTCCAAGAATGATGTTATGTGTGTGTGTGTATTTGTATGGCCCAAGAATGATGTTTTATATATATCTTTGTCTGTGTTTGTTTATGTATATATTGAGGTTTATATCTATATTTATATGTAATATATGTATGTATGTATATAAAAATGGCCCTTATCAGAAAAAAGCTTCCCCGTGCTTGCTTTAGCACCTTTGGAGAGGAATTAGAGAAATGAAGGCTTCTTTGATAATTTTACATTTGGTGTAATTGAGATGAGTGAAAGGAATATGCTTACCATTTGGCAATAAGTCTTGGTAGAGTAGCAATGGATACTACAGATAAAGGTAGAAGATTGAAAAGATTTTGAACTTTTCAACCTTAGCCCTTAAAGTTGTCAATACAATTGCTGAGTCTCTGGTGTCAAGGCTCAGGCTCAAGGTAAGGTCAAGGGAGAGCCAGACTGTAGTGTCCTAGAATCCTGGAATTTTTCTGAAGCCAGGAAGAAGAGGCAAGAAGTTGGCTATAGTAACATTCTAACGTGTTACTTATTTGGATACATCTTATTCCTGTTACAGATTATAAAGTACTGGAGGGCAGGGACTTTGCCATTTCTCCCCATCTTTGTCTCTACTACTATCACTCATCACAGTGTTCTACACATAAAAAAATTGTCAACCTGAAGATGTAAATGCCCCGGAGAAGAGGATGCATTGTACACTGTTCTAAAGAGGGAAAGGGCAGCAATAACATGAGCTCTTAGATGCTTTTCTCAATGCCTTGGAATCTTAGGGAACTGCCTGGCCAATTTGATGGAGGTCACCCAAACCTAAACTTCAGGCTTGGCCATCTGGGGGAAAGCCCAGTTCTCTCCATCCAAAATAGTTTAGTTTCTTGCCTCTGCATTGCCAGTGGCTTGGGATAAGTTAGTGTATTGTAGCTGTGGGCACAGAAGGGTGGGAGGGTAAGGGGGGGGTGGAGTGGAGAGGAGGGAGGAAGTGTACAGCCTCTGCCAAAGGTTTCAGCTCTGCTCATCAGGTGACATTCTTTGCAGGCTCTGCCCAGCACCCTCCTCTGGAGTATATTTCCAAAGGTATGGGCCATGGGCTGCCGATTGCACTGAATGTATGTTTAACTAGAACCGCCCCTGGTACCTAGTTTCCTGGTTCTTAAGGGGCCAAGGCCCACCTTAATAGCTGAACACCCAGGAGGCAGTAAACACCAAGGAGGTAGGTTCCTATTGTTGGCCCTGTGCCTGGTTCCTCCTTTCAAAGAGTCTTGCTGGCCCCTAGAGTTATGTGATGCCTGAGGATAAGGACATTTATTTATCTAGGGCACTGTAGCCCAGACAGTAATAGGTTAAGGCTGATAAGGCAGGTGACTGGGAGCCAGGAGAGGTCAAATGCAAAATCTGTTTACCAGACCAGCTCTTAGCTCTAGCTTGGCACAAAGTTCCAAGCTGTCCAGCAAGGTATCTGGGAATCGCAGGCTTAGTCAGTTCAGCTTAACAGTGTCAGTCAGTGTCCGGGCCAGTGCTGTATTCACAGGAGTGCCTGAACCCCACCAAAGAAGAGTTTCTTCCCTTTACTGAGGAACTAGCTGAAGTAAAATAATAAGGTCCCTTCTGATTTGAAATCTATAAATCTATGCAAGGAGTCAGTGACACAATAGAAACTGTAACCTAGGATTCTTGTCTCCCAACTAGATTACCACTTTTTTCAGGTGGAATCTAACTTCCAGGGCATCTAAGAGTCAGCAGAAGGAAGACTGGATTTCTTTTTTTTTTTTTTTTTTTTTTTTTTTTTTTTTTTTTTTT
>JAJPUD010000844.1:0-11203 GCA_023553655.1 Myrmecobius fasciatus | reverse complement strand
ATTTTAGAAATGAGGCCTTTATCAGAACCATTAAATGTAAAGATGATTTCCCAATTTGATGCTTCCCTCCTAATCTTGTCTGCATTTGTTTTGTTTGTACAGAAACTTTTTAACTTAATATAGTCAAAATTATCCATCTGGTGTTCAATTAGGAGTTCCAAGTCTTCTTTGGACATAAATTTGTTCCATCTCCACAGGTCTGAGAGATAAACTATATTACGTTCCTCTAACTTGCTTACAAAGTCCCTCTTTATATCTAGATCATGAACCCATTTAGATCTTATCTTGGTATGTGGTGTTAGGTATGGGTCAAGCCCTAATTTCTTCCACACTAGTTTCCAATTTTCCCAGCAGTTTTTGCCAAATAGAGAGTATTTATCCCAAAAGCTGTGGTCTTTGGGTTTATCGAACACTAGATTGTTAAGGTTAATGCCTAGGTTGTCCTGATAACCTATCCTGTGCCACTTATCCACTGCTCTATTGAAGACTGGATTTCTAAATTCTAAAATCATAGAATCCTAAAAGGATAGCAATAGAAAAAGGTCCATAGCAATCATCATCATGGGGGAAGGAAAAGAAGAGAGAGGATAAACATTTTTATGGCACTTATTATGTACTAGGCACTGTGCTAATCACTTTTATTTTATTTTTTAATAATGTTTTAGATTTCCACATATGTGCAAAGATAGTTTTCAACATTCACTTTTGCAAAACTTTGTATTCCAATTTTTTCTACCTCTTTCCCCCTCCTCTGCTCCCCAAGACAGTGAGCAATTTGATACAGATTAAACATGTACAATTCTCCTAAACATATTTCCATATTTGTCTTGCTGTGCAAGATTAAATGGGAAAAATGAGAAAGAAAGAAAAAACACAAGCAAATAAACAACAACAAAAAATGAAATACTATGCTTTGTTCCACATTCAGACTCCATAGTTTTCTCTCTGGATATATATGACACTTTCCAACACAAGTCTATTGGAACTGTCTTGAATCACCTCATTGTTGAAGAGTCAGGTTCATTACAGTTGATCATCACTTTCTAATTTGGGGCAATTTTATAAACCTTTGATTGCCTGGCAAAAGAATCCACTGGAGAAAGAAAGAGCAAATCAACCCATTATCTTTGCCAAGAAAACCCCATAGATAAAAATAATATATTTTCTAAACACTAGATTTTTAATTTTGGTTAAGCCATGGGTCAAAAGGGTAGGAACAGAATGAAAACTGTCATGGTGACCTGAAGGATTATGGTTGTACTGGAAGAGAATTCTTTTTCTTCTTTTTTTTTTTTTTGGTTTTGTTTTGGTGAGGCAATTGGGGGTAAGTGATTTGCCCAGGATCACACAGCTAGGAAGTAAGTGTCTGAGACCAGATTTGAACTTAGGTCCTCCTGACTTTAGGGCTGGGGCTCTAACCACTGTACCACCTAACTGCCCCCAGAATCCTTTTTCAAAAGTGATATAGTAAATTGTGGGATTAGGGATGAGAAACAGGAAGAAGTAGTTATTATCATCATCTACCTTACTTTTCTGGGGTTTACTTCACAAGAACCTGCTGAGGAGTTGGGCAGAACAGAAAGAGTTGATTCTTTAATTCAGTAAACATTGATTTAAGACTACTGTGTGCAGGGTCTTGCTGGGCATTCTGGACATGGGGCATATAAAGAAAAGAAACAATCCATGTTCTCAAGAATCTTATACCCCACTTCCCATCCTCCTTCCTTATTCCAGAGCTCCAAAAGGCCAGATCTTGAATTTAACAGTTCAATAAGTATTTATTAAACACCTACTATGTATGTGCCAGGTGCTATATTAAGCACGGAGGGCATAAAGACAAAAAAAAAATTTCCCTCAAAGTAATTTGATTCTAATGGGTTGATAGAACCTGTATTGAAGTAGGAAAGGAGTTTTACCGTGATTTCATTGGCATGGGGAACTCCAGTTGTTTCCAATTGGCTCCTTCTCTGCAATTTATACAGTCTGAAACAGTTGCTGCCCTTGAGCACTGAGAATGATTTACCCTGGCAGTATGTGTCAGAAGCAGGACATAAGTTAGGTCTTCCTGGCTCCAATAACGGCTCTCTATCCCCTATTACATACTCTCTTTGCTTACTCAAAAAAAATAGTCCAATGGATCAGCTAGATAATACAGTGAATAGAGCATATGTCCTGGAATTAAGAGGCTCAGTTCAAATCCAGCCTCAGACACTTAATGATTGTGTGATACTAGGCAAGTCATTTAGGCCTCATTGCAATTTTAAAAAAAGAAAGGAAACTAAATATTCTCAAGAGAGAAAGATCAGGAAAGATTTCATGTTGGTAGATGATAAGAACTAAGCTGTATGCTAAAACATGTGAGGGATTTTTTTTTGGGGGGGGAACCAGGGTGAAGTGACTTACTCAGGGTCACACAGTTAATAATTATCTGAGGCCAAATTTGAATTTAGGTCCTCCTGACTCTAGGGCCAGTACTCTATCCACTGGATCATTTAGCTGCCCATATGAAAAATTCCACAACTTGATGGTAAGGAAAGCCAAAGTGTAGAGCAAATCCTTCCTCTATCTTGAATAGTGCCAGTTCTATACAAAGGAAAAAGAAACCAGTACCTATCTAAATAGCTTACAGGTCAGCCAAGCCATTAACTCATTTCTGAATGTCGTGAAGACATTTATTTATATCTGTCCTACCTTCCACCTCTCTCTTCTTCTCATCCCCCACATTTACATTCATATAACTTTCTTAGATGGTTTTGCACTTATACTATTGAAAGATTCCTTTTGTCAATGGACAACACACGCTGATAGGGTCATTCTAACTTTTTTCATCTTAGTTAATGAATGATACAGAGGGCACTGTAGTGGAAAGGATTTTCAGAGTCCGGAAATAGAGGCCTAAATCCCACTGTCCTTTACTTCTCAATAATGTCACTTTCCTCTCTGGCCTTTCATCTATCAAAGGAGGTTGGATTATATTATCTTCAAAGATCTTTTTGGCTTTAAATCCTATGATCAGAGTGCACAATTAGTTTTATTCTTGCTAATTTACTTTTTAAAATAAATTTTATTGATACTTTGTGTTATAATACCTAAATTTCTCCTAGTATCCCTCCCTTTTCCGTTTTCAAAGAACAAATTCCATTTAACAATATTTCGTTGGTTTTTTTTTTAAGGAAGCAGAAGGAACCAATCAATACATCAAAAAGTCTAAAAATATATATAACGTTCCAAACTTATGAGTCTCCCACTTCTGCAAAGTAGTGAAGAAAGGTGTGTCTTTCTTCTCATAGTTCCTTGAAGTTGATGTTTGTTCTTAGTAATTTTGCAACAGTCATTTTCAATTGTTTTCCATTGGTTCTTTCCATTTGCATTGTTGTAGTTATTGTACATTCTGTTTGCTTGGCTCTGCTTACTTCACATTTCATCAGTTCAGAAGGCTCGTGAATACCTTCCAAGCTTCTCAGCCTTCGAATTCTGTTTCCTTAAAGTACAATAATATTCCATTACATTCCTGTAAACACAATTTGTTTGACCATTCCCCCAAACCATGTACTTCTACTTTATTACCAGTTCTTTGCTACCATTAAAAAAAAAAAAAAGCAAAAATATTTTGGTGTATATTGGGACTTTTTTTCTTTTCAGCGACTTCTATGAATGGATAAATGCCAGTAGTAGAATCTCTGAGTCAAAGGTTATTGACATTTTACACATTTTATTTGAATAATTTCAAATTGCCTTCCAAAAAAGGTTTATTGATGCACTGCTCCTCCAACAATGCGCTACTGTGCCTATCTTCCCTCAATCCCTCCAACACTGTTTCATCTCTTGACATCTTTGCCAATTTGCTGGATGTGACGTCAAATCTCAGGGTTGTTTTGACTGGACAAATTATTTTTAAAGCTGATACCTGTTCTTCCATTGGTAAGTAGATTTGGCTGCTTTTGCAGGTGCTCCTGGGGGTGTTTAGAAAGGTATGCATACTTACATGCATATATAATGGACCCCAGTTTGTGGGCAAATGTGGGAGAGAGACTGAAGTACACTTTGCAAAAGAAACGATTTTTCTCGCCCCCAGGAGATTACAAAGAACTTCAAAACGATTCAGCTTCTATCGAAACCTCTAAACTTCTTTTTCCATCTTTGCCTTAAGATTCAATTTGGGGGCAATATAGGGTTTGGGGAGCGTGGGCCCCTTATTCCCGGCTCTGGCCGCTAAGCAAACATTCCCTCTCTCCAGGAGACAGCAAAGCAGCTCTTACAGTGGTGTGCAAAGAAGAGGCCGGGCTGAGGTTTATCGCTCCGACAACCCGAGTGATTCATTTGAGTTTTGACTCCTGGTTGTCATAGATAGGGGCAAGCAAACAAACAAGCTGCCACGCTATCCCCTTACCCTTCTCCTTCCCGGTCCCCTCCTCCACCTCCTCACTCCAGCCTCTTTCCCCTTCCCTCTCGTTACCTCCACCCCTCCCCCCCACAGCCCGCGACCAGCTGCTTTCTCCCCTCCCCCATGCCTGCGGTCAGAGTTGAGCAAACACGCCCCACCAGCCCTTTGGCTCCGAGCGCGCTTTGCTGGCGATTCCCGGGGCAACCAGGAGTCTGGAGAACTGGCTCCCCAGAGACCTCTCCCCGCTCCCTGTTCCCTTTTTTGCCCCCCTGGGTCCCAGCACCATCTCCCTTCTCAGCACTAGTTGGGCTCCTCTGGGTTGTTCATGCCTTATTAACAAGGTCTCCTTGCGCCGTCACTGGCTGCGTGTCCTACACCTTTCCCTGGCCGGGCCCCAAAGCTCCTTTGGGGAAGGCAGCCGGAAAAATCTCCCCTTGTTTACAAGTCCAAAAGGGTGGAATTGAAGGCTGCCTCCCGATTTCGTTTCCCCTTTCCTCTAGTTTTCTATGGTTCCTGGAGAGTGTGTGAAAGATCTTGTAAACGCCCTACTCGATCTCAAAGGGGAAGGGGGAGAGGTGTAAAGAGTCAAAGAAAGTCCTTGAAATATTCGGAAGGCCCCTTTAAAAGAACCTTAGTAAAAAATAAATAAAGACTTTAGGGCAAGTCAATCCAGATGAGAACGATAAAAGAGGGAAACAACTGAGGACACGGGATAGACATCTAGCCCATTTTACAGGAAGAATAAGGAAAGGGATTGGAGGAACTCTTCGATTTATTTCAGAAGTAACCCTAAGGAACTTGGGAGATAAACAGCTCTGTGGAAGGAAAAAAAAAAAAACCCTACACACAATCACTACGTATGCAAAACACCGAATTTGGAGCGACCACCTAGGTTTTCCCTAGTCTTTCCTCGGAAAGCGGTGTCTAAAAGAAAAGGGGATAGACAAGGGGGAAATTTTGGACGCGTGTGGGATGGGAGACCCGCAGAAGCGACAAAGAAAATCTTTATGTGCAGCTGCTGGAAAAAAAAAAAGCGTATGTATATTGCTAAAGGCTGTCTTTAAAGGGAAGACAAAAGGTGTGTCCAGTAGTGACCCTGTAACAGAAGAAAGATAAGGTCCATTACCAGGTAAGGTGGGCTTCTAATACACAAACACGCGTGCCAGCTAGGAAGTATAGTGTTTGCCCACGTGTTAGTGGGGGAGGGGGCGGGGAGAAAGAAGGGTTGGGAACTGTAACAACCGAGAAACTAGCTTTTCCAGAAACTCAAATTTCCCCCCATCTGCCCCGAAAGCTAAGCACTGGAAGAAGTGGAAATGAGTCCAGGAGGCGGGGGGGCCCTCCGGCGAGGTCTGGTTTAGTCGTAAACTGATTTCACATACCTGGGAGCGCTGGCTGCAGAGTGCTCGATAAGGGCCCTGAATGGAGGTGATGTCACGCTGATGCAGAAGCCGGCCCACCCTCTAGGAAGAGAAAGAAAGGCAGTGGGGCAGACTTGGGAGCGGGAGGGAAGAAGATAAGCCGACCCCGCTCTCTCTCTTTCTTGCTGTCTGGGCCTGTGTTAAAACTGGTAACCCCTGACCCCCACGCGTCCCAGTTCTGCACCCTCCTCCTAAATCTCCAGCGTCTGCCGGTCGGGGAATCCAGCGCTGGGACCTGCGCCCACGCCCAACCAGGAGTCCCTCCTCCTTTTCCTTTCTCTCTCCAGTCCTTCCACTTGCGCGCCTAGCTCGGGGCCGCTGCTGGCCCCGATCTCTCCTCCGCTGCTGTCCCGGAGGCAGAGGCGTCCCAGGTAAGTATGGCTTCTGTTCAGTTGGCCTCTTTGGGAGGGAAGACGGGGAGCTTGGGAGTCAGGGGCAGGGGAGTGAAGGTGGCAGAGTCTGGGAAGGAATCCGGATGGGACGGAACTGGCACCCCCCTGTCCCAAGATTTAGTCGAGTTCCTTGGAGGATTTTCCTGGAGTCCTGGCAGTGTGTTGGAAGGGCCAGGAAGGGGATGTTCAGGGAGAGAAGGAGAGATTCCTTCCTACGGTAGTTCGGGGGGTGGGAGGTGCTCCCAGCGGCTCCCCTGGCTGCTTCTCCTAGGGAGCCCTCTCAGTCAATATTGACTCTTGCGGGTCGGATTCCTCCGAGCTGCCCGCTACCGGAGGGGGTTGGGGCAAGAGCAGATTGCCATGGCTAAAGAACTACCCGAAAAATCAGGCTGCCACACAGTAGCACCTCCAATTTAAGAACAGTAGGAGTAAACGGTAGAAGCCAGAGGGATGGGGGAGTGTCTAACTTCAAGGAAGACTTTGGCGTGCAGACCCTAGTACGTCTCACCCGACCTCCCTTCTAGCCATTTGGCTTTTTGTTCTCTGGCTATCCTCCTTCACCTTACCCTGTCTTCTTAGCTCAGCCCTTGATGCCTTTGCGTCCCAAATTCCCTTATCAGCCACAAACCATCCCTTAATCTTCTCCTTGACCCCGAACACTTGTATTTAGGAGTCACATAAAAACAAAATAAGACACTTTCAACTTTGTCCAGGAACTACTGGCATAGAATGGAACCTTTTCCTTCAAAATAGCTATAATATCAGGAACTAGGACTCGATAGCTCAATGCAGAAGGTACTCGGGTCCAAAAGTTTGGGAACCGTTTCTAATAGTATTAGTTGCCCATCTTTGAAGACTGATTAATGTTTCCTATTGACTTGATTGCCCCTTTTTAGTTTTGCTTCTTTCTTTTTACTGGGAGTAGGGGGAGAAGTGTTGAGAAACAACTCCAAAACCCATTACAACCCTCTGGAACTCTCCGGATTGAGAAGTGTGACCACAGGCTACCTCAGGGGACAGGAAGAAGATAGAACAAATGGGATTTGAGTAGGAGGAAATGCAAAGCCATCAATATATCTATAGATTTGATTGGCTGTTTAAGTGTGCACCACTGGGAGGGGGAAGGAACAGAAAAAAGTAGACAGAAAGGAAGAAGAAGGTAAAGGATGCTTTAGATCCAGTTTTTCTAGACCCTTCCTTCGCTTGGCTCCTGTACCTAAGGGTGTCTTTTGTATTTGGGAGAGAGAAGGGTGAGTTGATTGGAGTGGGGGCTGCCTCTGGATGGTATCTGGAATTTAAATTTTATGCTATTGGGATAAGGTGAGTAATAATGTACTTTACATCATTTATTTGATAAGGAAATAAACACAGAGAAATTAAGCTAATTCCTTACAGTCCCACAGCTTCAAGAGACAGGATTCCAACTGAGGGCTCTCCAGAGTTCAGTTCTAACATTTTTTTTAATACTATACCATGCTACCCCCTAGGATCTATGTAAATAAAGACTAGTGTTCCTGATAGCAGCTTTTGTCTGTTGGTTCTCAAAGTTTAAGGCACAAGGCATGTGTTACTCTGAATAGGTACTGTGAATTCCAAAGACTGGTGATAAGAGGGAATAGTGAAGACAGTAGGTGTCCTTTGCAGCCCATATGCTAAAAATGGTTCAACTAAGCTGGGTCAGGTCTGGTTTTGAGTCTTGAGATGACTCTCATCTCTTTTATTACAGCTTTCCCCAACCCTCCTCCCAATTCCCCTGCTGAGACCATTTACTTTCCTCAAGAAAGGTGAGAGCAGAAGAGGAAGAAAGGAACTAGAATAGACTGGCCTGACCAGGACCAATGTCAAGGAGCTGGGTGGCTTGACCTGGGTTTAGCTTGATTTCAAAAATGATTAAAAAAAACTTTGGTTAGGAGCCACAGACACAAAAAGTGAACTAGGAATCCTAGTTCAACACTATAATAGGAAGAGATATACAGAAAAACAAAAAGGATTTCTTCTATTCTTTTCCCCTCTGAAGTCTGAATTGGCCAATTCTAGTTTCCTTTTCTGGGTCCTAAAACAACAGCTCAAAAGAGTAGGGGATCCTAGCTTTTTTTTTTTTTTTTTTTTTTTTTTTTTTGTCTGTTGGGCTCTTCTAGAAGTCCTTTGGAATCTCTGAAGATGTAATTTTTTTCTCTGACTTCACCAAACCCCTACCACCATGGTTAAGAATCCAGCTGTAAAAATCAAGCTTTTGGAAGCTCCTCTTAAAACACATGAGACAGATGGTGCCAGCAATAAAAAGAAAACAAGCACCTCTTACCTCAGCTTGGGTAACAGAGTACAGCCTGCTTTGGCCTCTTTTTGCTAACTCCAACCTTTAACCTTTTATTGAGGGGAATAATAAGTCAGCCAGAATTGAATTTGAATTCCAGTCTCATACTACAAAGAGGACTTGAAGTCAGGAGTCTGTAGCTACCAGATTTGTACGGGAGCTTCAGGCTGTCCCCTGTTCTAAACAAGCATAGCTAGAGCATAGGAACTCAGAAAACCTTCATTCTTTGTCCTTGTAAAAAGAACCAACTCCCCTTGGTCATTCTACCTGTCCCCACCAAACTGGTATTTCAGTGTTACAAGTCAGTTTTTTGATCTGAAGCTTAAGACAGAGTTGATATGGTGAGCCCATTGATGTCTTCTAAATGGCCCTATTCTTCATGCTTTCTTGAAAACTCCCATAGATAATAGAGAGATGATTAGGAAGGCTGCCAGACCTGTAGAGAGGAGGAAGGGTCAAGGAAGGACCAAGAGGGTTACCTGACAACAGGCAATTAAGAAAATAGACAACTTGAACTGAGATCTGATCAGATATTTTCCTGGAGTGTTCATCAAAGCAAAACGGAAAGAATGGATTCATTTTTAATGTAGTTCTTTCATCAATATGGAGAAAAGAATGATGTGATCTGACTCCACATATTCAAAGAAAGCTGTGAGTGGGAGAGAATTGATAAAGGTATTTAGACAGAGATTTTACACGGTGGGGGAGGGTAGCATTTTCTGACATGTGACTCACCTTCCCCAGCTCTATCTTGGTATCTTTCCCTGTAGCTCATAAAAGTCTCTGTTAGGGATAGCTATAAAGAAATCTGCAAGAAACTTACTTATATGTGTATGTTATCTGTTTATGGGGGTTCTCTCTTCTTGACTATAGATCAGAGCTCATCCTTACCTTTTCATCCTATGCAGTTAATTTTTAGTTATATATTCTTGCACAATCTTGTATCTTATAACATAGGGAATCCTTGGATTATTAGTCCAGTATTGATTAATGGTGACTCCTTTACACATTAGCCTCACCCAGATAACTTTTTATTCAATCTTAATTTGGACAATATTGATTTATGATCTGTAGGAAGTTCCCACCTTGTAACTAGGCAGTACAGTGGATAATATCTGGCCTGGAGTCTGAAAGACTCATCTTTCTGGCTCAGATATGGCCTCATATACATAATAGTTGTGTTACCCTGGACAAATCACTCAATCCCTATTCGCCTCAGTTTCCTCATCTGTCAATGAGCTGGAGTAGGAAATGGCAAACCACCCTGTTTCTTTGCCAAGAAAATCCTAAATGGGGTCACAAAGAGGTGGACACAACTGAACAGCAAAACACCTAGTATCTTATTGCTTGAAACTCGGAATATATTTTCCCATGATTTGGTTGAGTGGACCATTCACTGGACTGGAAGTCTAGAAACTTACGTTTGAGAACAGGTTTTGACATTTGACTAGCTCTGAGATTTAGTTTCCTCACTTGTAAAATGGGAATATAATACCTCAATCACAAGATTGTTGTGAGTAAAGCACTTTGTAAATCCTTAAACTCTAGATAAATGTGAGTTATCATCATTATTATATACTGGTGGTTATGTTTTATCTGTGGCTTTTTACTATTACTTAAAATACCTAGTTGCTTCTCTTTATTAGAAAGTAAAATCCCTAAGGGCAGGGACTGTTTTTCCCTTTGTGTACTTAGCCCTTAATATTTACCACCATACCTAGCATATGAGAATTGTTTAATAAATGCTTCTTGACTGATGAGATTCTGTAGGCATCTATATGAAGGTTGCACTGTTCTTTATGGGCATGTCTGGAGTCAGGAAGACTCCTCTTCCTGAGTTCAAATGTGACTTCAGACACTTAGTCATGTGATCCTGGACAAGTCACTTCACTGTGTGTTAATTTGTAAAATGGGAGCTGGAAAAGGAAATGACAAACTATTCTAGTATCTTTGCAAAGAAAACCCCACACAGCATTGTGAAGAGTCAGACAGGACTGAAACAACTAAACAGCACTAATTTTTTTTTGACAAAATAATTGGTGTTAAGTGACTTATCTGGGATCACACAGCTAATAAGTATTAAGTGTCTGAGATTGAATTTGAACTCAGGTCCTCCTGACTTCTGGGCTGTACCATCTAGCTGCCCTCAACAGCACAATTCTTTAACTTATAATCTTAGTTTCCTGGGATTTAATACATTGAACGCCTTATCTGTGATCACAAACTTGTAATTGTCAGAGGCACAACTTGCTTATTTTTAATTAATAGTATTTTTTCCAGATTACATGTAAAGATAGTTTTAAGCATTCATCTTTGTAAGATTTTGAGCTCTAAATTTTTCTCCTTTTCTCCTTTCCTTCCCCTCTCCCCAAGATAGCAAGCAATCCTATTATACATATTTCCACATTAGTCATGTTGTTGAAAAAGATTTGGAACAAAAGGGAAAAACCATGAGAAAGAAAGAAAAAATGAAAATAGTATGCTTCCATCTGCATTCAGTTTCCATACTTCCTTTTTCTGAAGATGGATAGCATTTTTCATCATAAGTCCTTTGGAATTGTTTTAGATCATTACATTGCTGAAAAGAATTAAGTCTACCTGGTCGATCATCGAAGTGTTGCTCACGCTATGCACAATGTTCTCCTGGTTCTGCTCACTTCACTCGGCATTATGTTAGTCTTCAGGTTTTTCT
>JAJPUD010000843.1:492594-554699 GCA_023553655.1 Myrmecobius fasciatus | reverse complement strand
TTTTTTTTTTTTTGAGAAGGCATGGATATGTTGGGCTCTGTGCTGATGGAAGGAAGAAATGGGATGACAGGTCCATTGAAACACTGAAGAAGTATACATGGGAACTATTACTATTATCATTGTTAGTATAATCCTGTAGCTAACTCCATTAAGCAGAGCTTCAGACCTCATAGGTGGTAGGTCAATACAAGACTCCATGACAGCTGGAGAACAGTTTCTGGAGGGCCCACGCTGAGCAGACCACCAAAATGAGAGGTAAATGAGGAGGCTGGAAAGGAGGAGGGTGGTAACCTTGTCTACCCAGACCCCCAAGTGTTTGTCCCAGGCACACTTCCTGGCTGATCCCTGAGGGAGGATGGGCCATTTGCCAGATGTGCCTCTGCAGCTTACTTAAAGGGGCAGCTGTTCCTTCCAGCCAGCAATCAGCCTGCATTTCATCCTGCTTCAGCCTTCCCCCCAACTCAGTTCTAAATTGCACATGTAATTAGCACCTCAGCTTTTCTAATTCTCTCCCTAACTGCCTATAATTACCATCCAGCTGACCTTTGTTCCCTTAATTGCTGTTTAACTCAGATCCCTTTTTACCACTTCACCCAGGTCCCCATTCTTTTCCCCTCCCCTATTAGTCTTACATTTTGTCTCTGAAATAGCAATGAAGTCACCGAGTATCCCCATTTTTCTGAGTTGGGGAAAATGCACCTTTCAACCTAATTCAATTCAGTTTAACAAACATTTATACAGAGGGCCTGTTCTAGAAATACAGAGATGAAATAGCACTCACCCCCTCCAAGAACTTTAATGCTTCATTTGATCCTCAAAACAATCCCCTCACTGAGGTAGTGAATAATAGACAGTATTATTCCCATCTTTACAGACTAGGCGCACAATAGTTTAGTGATATCCTTAAGATTTGCCAGAGTGATATTCCTAAAATTCAGGTCTGAACATGTCACTCCTATCCTCAATAAGCTTCAGGGATCCCTTGTTGTCCTGAGTATCAGATACAAGCCCCTGTGTTTGCCACAGAAAGCCTTTCACCACCTGGCTCCTGCCTACTTTTTTGAGAGTTATTATAAATCCATTCCCATTCTCCCCTCCATTCTCCTGTGCTGTTCTTCACTCAAGATATCCCATCTCCCTTCAGTCTTTGCCCAGCTTGTCCCCTATGCTTGAATGTTAGCTCCCTTCTTCTCTTTGCCTCTTAGGATCTCCAGACTCCTTCAAAATTCAGATCAAGCAATCTCTCCCCCATGAGGCTTTTCCCACTTCCTCCTGCTGGCTGCTTGTGCTAGGACCTCAAATTCTCTTTTGTGGGTTATAAGGGGCAAGGCCAGAAAAATGAAGTGGAAGTGGAAGACTCTTCCAGGAATGAATCAATCTTAATCTTCTAGAAAAAAGCTAGGTAATAGAATAGAGTCAAGAAGGCTCATCTTCTGAGTTCAAATCTGTCCTTTCATCCTGTGACACGGGGTAAGTCATTTAATCCTGTGTGCCTCAGTTTCCCCGTCTGTAAGACAAACTGGAGAAGGAAATGGCAAAATCATCTCAAATGGGATCTCAAAGTTGGATACAACTGAAAATAACTGAAAAACAATTCCCCATATGGATGCTAGATCACTTAGTAGTTCATATGCATAGGAAAGGCAGGAGAAAGTGAAATTGCCTCCATTTTCCTCAACTATTCATTTACAGCGCTCAATAGGAGAGATGATGCTTTTAAAAGCTGGGTTACTCAGAAAGCTTTGTAAGGGTCAATGTTGAAGAATTACCCATACATATGTTTTGCAAATAAAAAGTTTTAATAAATATTAAAAAAAATTAAAAAGAGGAAAAAAAGAAAGTATATGTATAGTAAAAAAACAAAAACAAAAACAAAAACACCAAATTGGGTTACTTGACCTTGTTTTGGCCTAGTCTCCAGAGAGAAAGACTTGGGAAATGAACTGGATAGCCATCATAAGTCAGAGTGAGGTCTCTCATTGAGGAAACCAGCCTTGAACCAGAAAGGATTGTTCTAAGGAGGAGCTATATTATTCTCTGCCATTTCCTAAGTGAGAGGTGACAAATCTCATAGCCATTGAAGCCATTTGGGGAGCAGCACTGGAGAACTGTAGCATCCTCTGCTACTTCTAAGTTGCATCAGGATCTTTTCCCTTTTGGAAAGAGTTTAACAGCAACCTACCCGAAAATTGGAGGTAAGCTTAAAGCTAGGGGAGTAGAGACTTTGGTTGCTTGTTAAGGAACGAACTCAGAGAATTTCCTAGTTGAACTTATTCAGAAGAGATGCTAAGCTGAAGGAGGAGCCAGCTCAGTTTAGCAGTAGAATAGACCAGATCATCCATCACTGATACAGCATCCTGTGTGAGAACTGTCCAGAGAAAGGCTTTATAGACCTAAGGATATGGAGCCATGAGCTGCCCTGGCTACATACATTCCCTATCTGGACCTCATTACAATTGTACATTGTTTGTCTTCACACTCCCCACATGAATTCTTTGGTGTATTTTAGTAGGAGAGTGTGCCCAGGTTTAGGTACCCATTTGGGTAAATGCCTGTAATAAGAGTTAAGTTTCCTCCGTAACAGCTACTATATGCCAGAAACTATGCTGAATGCTTTACACATACTACCTCATTAGATCTCGTGAGGTAAGTGCTATTATCCCCATTTAACAACTGGGGAAACTGAGGCAAACAGTGGTTACACAACCAGTAAGTATTTGAGGCTAGATTTGAATTCAGGTGCTCCTAAGACCAGGATTACCTAGTACCACCTGGCTAGGAAAAGGAAAGAAATCAGGAAAGTCTTCTTATAGAGAGGCTGGAATAATGTGATTGCCTCAAAGTCATGAAGTTAGTTGGCGGCAAAGAAGAATTTTAAGTTGGACTTTAAAGAGTGAGGGGATATTCAATGGACAAAGAAGGGGAGGGATGTACAGGTACAGGGGACAATATAAACAAAAGCACAGAAAAGGGAAAGTCTAAGATATGTTTGAAAGAGATAGTCCAGTTTGGTCAGAGAAGAGAGAAGGGTAAGAGGATATAATAAGAGACAAGATAGAGGTATATCAGGTTAGACAGGCTCTCTAAGGGTCAACTGGCCTCTAAAGGGAGATTCTAAAAAATGATCAGACTTTCAAGGAATCCGAATGGACTTTCAGAAATTTAGTCAAAATAGGCGCTCCAAAATATCCTGCTACTTCTTTCCATAGACTAGGGTAGCATTCTGGCCAACAATAACCATCAAGGATTACTTTACTGTCTTTCCTAAGGTGAGGATGTTACAGGCTCACCATCAGCACACAAGTACTTCTATGAGTTGTTGGGTTCTTCCTCCAATAGTAGCAATGGGATTGCCCTGATTCCTCCTACCTTTACTCATGGACAATGGGTGGGCCAGTTTGTGGATGACAGAGATTGAAAAGCAATAGGAAAATAACCCACAAACCTATGTTTTGATTAGTTGTCTCAGGCTCAGATGTGATGCTCCCTTTAAGTTTTTGACACTCCCCTATTTTCACAATAGTTATAAAATTTTGCTTCCCTTCAGAAAGACTTGTTCATCCAACTACAAATTGACCTGCATAAGGACAAAAAGCTGCATTATGTGCTAGCCCAAAGCAATGATTCCTGGAGGGAGATGCTTTATTTTGCTTCAGTCCCTTAGTATTTTTGTTTCCATTTTCTTATCTTCTGGGTTCCCTCCAACCCTCCCACTTATTCCTTTCCATCTAATCCCAGATAGCTGCTAGCTATTACAATGGAAATTGTTACAAGATGAATTCTGTTATTTTCAAAATTATCTGGGCTTAATAGAGAGGCAATTGGCCTTGGGGTCACTTCATAATGTGCAGAGGCCTTCACTGCAGTTTGTCATTATCAGGGATTTAGGTTCGTGATGGGGGGGTGAGGTGGAGAGAGGAGATAGATGGGAAGCTTTGTTGGGTTTAATGATAATGAGTTTGAATTTGGTCTTGGTTTGGGAAAGAAATGTTGCTGGACCATGATTGTTGTTTTCTTGGATCTGCCATTTGGTGTATGTGTTCCAAGGGAGTTTCTTAGCCAACATAAAGACTGTGATCTTTTGATATAATGAAGACTATATAATTGGGAAAGGTCAATAATATTTAGGTAATGTCAATTTTATCATCTATCAATAAATAGGTTGAATTAGATCAGCTCTGAGTTGCCTTCCAGCTTCAAGGTCTATGATTCTACTCAACTTTTCATGGAACTTTCCCTATGAAGTAAAAAAAAAGAATGCTGCTGACCCAAGGCAGAAGAATTGGGGTTCTAATTTCTGCTATATTATACAGACTCATGTGACTGCAGAATTTAAAGTTTGAAAGGGACCTGAGAAACCCTTTAATCCAACCCAATCCTAAACAAAAATCATATCTATAACATATACAACTGGTTGTCCAATCATTGAAAGATCTTCACTAAGGGAGAGCCTGTTGTCCTCCAAGGAATCCCATTCTATTTTTTCAGAACTCTAATTGTTTCAAAGTTTTTATCTTAAGCCTAAATCAGCCTCTCTGTAATTTCTACCCAGTCACTACTAGTGGTTCCTGGAATCAGGGAGACCTGAGTTCAAATCCAGCTTCAGACACATATTGGCAGTATAACCCTGAATGAATCATTTCACCTCCATCTGCCTCAGTTTCTTCATGAATAAAATGAGGATAATAATATCATTTTCTTGTCAGATTGTTCTGAAGATCAAATGAGAGTGAAGTTTAAGGGGGCCAGAGGAGAAGGAGAGTCAACTACATGAGTGTTATCCAGGTGAGGCTTTAAATAGTGAACCTGTAGGAGAGAAAGGTCTGGAAGCCAAAACAATAAAAATAAAGCCTCCATTTTTCTGCCCCAAATGAGCATAAAAACAGGATGATAGATCATGTGTAAATCATTTAACTTCTTGGAAGACCTGGTTCAAATTCTTCTTCTGACAGTTATAGCTGTACAATCCTGGACAAATTGCTTAATCTCTGAAAACCTCAATCTCCTCATCTGTAAAAAGTGGACAATGAGGGCACCTGACCTCACCCAACTGTTGTGAGACTCAAATGAGATAGTATGTAAAGCACTTTGCAAACCTTAAAGCAATATATAGATTGGAGTTAAATGTGAGCACTTGGAACCTCGGTTGCCCTATCTGTAAAATGCTGAAAATAATGGCTTCCCTGCTAATTCTATCCAATTTAACAAATGTTTATAAAGATCTATTTACTACATGAGTAGCATTGTTGGGGAGATACAAAAAAAAGCAGTCCTTGTATTTGATGGAGCTTTTAATCTATTGGGTTTGAGGGAAGATTTGGGAAAAGGTCAGTTCTGTGAAAGGCAGTGAACAAGAATGAGAGGCATAAAGTATGAAGGAACAAATGGGTCAGGTCATTAGTAATTAGGGTTAGGAGAAGGGCATGCTAGAGAGGATGGTCTTAAAGACTGGCTAAGTTTAATGGCAGGAAGGGCATGCCTGGCATAAGAAATAGCATAAGAGGAAATGCAGAGGTCAAATGGGTATGGATTATCAATGGAGAATGGCAAGGGATACAGTTTCAACAGATTATAGGGCACTTGGAATGGATTAGTTTGAGATAAGGATGGAAAAGAAGACTAATGTCAAGGGATGATAGGTCTTAAAGAATTGACTAAGAGTTTGGATTTTATTTGGTGGAAGATAGGGAAGCTACTGAAAGGTACTGGAGGTCGTATGATATTGGAATGGGAGGAACTGGGTTTAAATACCATTTATGATATTTACTACCCATGTGACCTTAGGACAAACATATAGAAGGCAATGTATGCCTTTTAATGGCCATGAAAAGATAGACTGCATAAAAGTAAGAAGGTAGGAACTGGCAGGTCATATGTGAGAAACAAGTTATTGAAGATCATTTAGTAGAGAGAGTGTTCTGCTTGATCCCTGAGACTAACTAGGACTGGGGAAATGGGACTAGTTAGGGAGAAATCAGAGGCAACTGGATTTTAGCTCAAACTTCTGATAATTAGAACTTGTTGTTTGTCCTTCATTCTCAAAGACATGAGGTGACGCCATGACATGAAAGTGAGTTGGATTTCAGTGAGGGAGGCTGTACAGAGTCACCAGCTCCACTTTCTCCTCAAGAGCCATCTGGGTCCAGTGGCAAGATATAGATCGGGATGATTGAAGATGACCCTGCGTAGCATTTTTAAGCCTTTAACAAGTTTCAGTTTAACTAAGTCAATGCCCACTTGGTGATTAAGTCAAGATAAGAAATGAGGCAGAGAATGGCCTCTTTTACCTACTCAAGAATAAAAAGTAATCAGTCTGGGAGTTTCTGGTCCAAACAGCAACAATTGCTAATTAGAGTTGCTGCTCATGGGATGGACTGTTTCCATTGACCATCCGTGGGAGCTTTCCTGTAGTAGTAGATGACCAGATGAAGGGATACTATGTAGAGTATCCATATAGTGAGTAAAGGATTAAACTAATGTTTTAGCACTCTAAGAGTCCAAGATTCTTATGCCATGCCACAAATGGCCTTAGGAACAGAGATATTGAACCAAGTGGCCATTTGGATCACTCTTCTGCTACCCCACTTTCTCTGCCTTTCCTTCCAGAGGTGACTCCAACTTTTTCCCAGTTGCCTTTCTTCTCCAATTAAATGAGCATCAATTCAGTACCAGCTCTGTACAGGGCACTGTACTAGGCAGTAAAGATACAAAGTAGGTCTCTTTGTGTCCAGTTTCCTAAGGATATTAATCTATGTTAGCTAAATTGATAATTTATCTATATTCATCAATCTGTAGTCCTCTAAGAGTAATATTTGCTTTTTAAATGGGGGTCTGTTAGAAACCAAAATGTTTTAACCCAAAGGAGGAATGCTGAAGAGGAGAATTTCAGACCCCATGGAGGGCCTATGAAGGAGATATTTGGGGGGGGGAAGCTGGTCTTTTGGCCTCCTTTAATTTGGGGACATGGCTTTCTATGTCACCAGGGCAGCTCTGGGAAAAGAGGCCCAAACTCCTTCCCTTGTTCCATCCATGGCCCCCGTGGCTGATGGAAGCTTGGCAGATATTCCTGGGTAAGCAGATAAAAAATGGGCTGGTGAGCCAGTGAGGAGGCGGATGGACAGATGGTATCCACTTATCTTTACTTATTAAGGTTATGATTCAGGGCCGGAAAGACCCAGGGGGTTTAGACCTGATTAGAGTCTCCCTGATGAATGTACATTTGTCAACATTCCTGAAAAAGCCACTCCCCAGGTTCTAGGAGGAAGAAGAGTACCCAGTTAAGAATTTGCCATCATAGTTGGAAAAGACTTACCCCTCAATCCCAGGTGAAAGGGTAGCTCAGAAAGACCCAATTAGCCCATCACAAACTCTAGACTATAAATACTATGAAAGGCCAGGCATTTTCTGGGAGCTGCAACATGAGACAAATCCATCCACATAATCTCAGAGGTCTCTAAATCCCTCCCAGAGGTCACCAGTCACAGCCCAGATTCCATGTGGGGGCGGAGAAAGTTGGGGCTGAATGACCTCAGTGAAAAGGAAAATAACCCAAACTGCTCTCTGAAACTGTCCAAAGGGAGATTGGCCCTATTACCAGCATCTAGGACTGAAAGTGGTTGGCTCTCTTGGGGCATCTCCAGTTTTGGGGGAATAGGTGGCTTTGAGTTCATGACCCTTTACTCTCCTCCTCTTTCCAGACTCAATCCATCAAATGGTTTCTTTTTTTATGGATGTCCTGAGACAATATATGTGGCCATTAAAAAAAATTCCAATTTAGATGATTTGGGACACCACCCAAAATGGTGGTGGATTTTGGGACAATGGGAAATTTAGAAAAATTGACAAGAAGTTGTAGTGGGAGATAAGGAGGATCCAATATGGATGAATGATTGAACTACCCTTCGTGAATTTAACCTGTAAATGATTTAAGAATCTGAGTGAGAAGGAAGGCCCTCTAATTCAATTGTGACAACAACAATACCCTTCCTAGACTTCCTAATGAATGGTCATTTATGTTCTTAAGCCCTATGGCAAAAGAGAACCCTCAGTCTCCTGAGACAGCAGATTCCATTTTAGTATGGTGCTAATTGTTAGAAACTTTGTTTATTCACTGATCCATAATCTACATATCTGCAGCATCCAGCCATTATTCCTAATTTAGCCCTTGAAGATCAAGTAGAATAAATTTTTCTGCTTTCTATAGGACACTCTTTCAAATGCTCAAAGCCAGCTATTATGTCTCCTATTAATTCTTCTCTGATTAAACATATACAACTTCTTCTATGATTTCCATGTGATTTGATTTCAAGGCTCTTCATCCTTCTTTACCCTCTTGATATTTTTCACCTTGACAATGCTCTCTCTAAATTGTAAAATGGAAGATTGAACAAATCCTTCAGATCTTGTCTAAGTGGAATAGAATATGGGAGGACTATTATCACCCCAAATCTGGGCACTCTGCCTTTATTTGTATTGTCTAAAATTGATTTCCATACCACATTGTTGACTCATATGGAATTTGAAGTCCATCAAAGTCTCCTGAATTGTTTTCAGATGAACTATTGTTTGGCCCTACTTCCTCATCATATATTTGAAAAGTTTTTGTTTTGTTCTGGATACAAGGATAAAACTTTATATTTTTTCTCTTTTCAGTTGTGGATGACTCTTCATGACCCCATTTGGGGTTTTCTTGGTAAAGGTACTGGAATGGTTTGCCATTTTCTTCTCCAGCTCATTTTACAGATGAGGAAACTGAGGTTCACAGAAGCTTCTTGTTGGTAATTATATAGCTGGTTAAGTTTCAGATTCAGACCTGGCATTTCTGACTTCAAACTTCATGAGCTGTTAAATTGCTATCCTCCTGAAGTCAGGAAGACCTGAGTTCAAATGTGGTCTCAGACACTTAACATTCCCTAGCTGTGTGACCCGGGGCAAGTCACTTAACCTCAATTGCCTCAGCAAAAAGTAAATAAATAAATAAATAAATAAATAAATAAATAAATAAATAAATAAATAAATAAATTGATATCCTTGTAACCTCAGACCTTGGTGCATAGTGTTTGACAAATTTTAATTGGTACAAGTTCAGCACTCTTTCTAATATATCACTCAGATAGAAAACAATAGGTGGGATGGGTAGGAATTGATACCAAGAGGTGTCTGGACAAAGACATCTTCATCCTTTTCCTTCCTTTCTGTGCGTTCTTCGCATATTTTAATTCACTGGATGAAGGTAAGCTAATTCTAGATATCTCTAGATTTGGAAGGAATGTCAAAGGTTATCTGGTCCAATCCCTTCCTTTTCTAATAGGGAATTTATTAGGTATATGACTTACTGAGGTCACACAGGTTTTTTTAACCATCAGAGGAAGAATTTGAACCCAGGTTCTCTGCCTCCAGAGGCAGTAGCCTTTTATATGTTCTACTGGGAAATAATGAGCTCCTTGTTTGCTCATTATCAGTCTTGTTTATTGAGCTAAGGAAGAAGATATTCCTCTAAATACTCCCTACCTCCCACATCCTGGGGATCTTACCCAATTTCAAATGGATTATGTGATTCAGCTGGACATATGTAAGAACACTCATTAAACTCCCCCATCCCCCAAAAAATAAACTAGCTACCATCATCCCATGGCCAGTGGCCAAGACCCTCCTAACAAGACTGTAGGTGACAAGGTCAGACTTAAGTTAGACATGAGATAACTCGAGGGTGAGATAAGGCTGCTGTGTGTGTGTGTGTGTGTGTGTGTGTGTGTGTGTGTGTGTGTGTGTGCTCAGCCACTCTCACCAGCCACTTCAGTGGCTTCCCTGGAAGGTCTAATTAAGCAAGCCTACTGCTTTCATCAGGAAACAGTGCCAACGCAGTCCCAGCCTTACAGGAAAAATGCCCCGGTGGTGCAATGGGCTCAAAAGTGAAGGAGAGGCCAGAATCTCGGTGGCATAAAGTGGCCAAGAACTCCATCTCACCCCACACCGGTTGGGTCTTGCCAACAGTGTCTCAGCCGAAGCTTCCGGGACCTCTAACTGGAACTCTGAAAATGTATTAGGGGAAGGCTCAGACTTCCTTGTGATTCAGACAGAGATTATTGGAAGGATGTTAGTGCAAACCACCGTGCTTGCTGCCCCAAGCTTCCCCTCAGCTCAATTAAGGCAGAGTTGGGCATTTCCTCGTTGCTGAACCCACCCTGTCTCCTTCTCTGCTCTCCTGAGCATTGCTGTATGGTAAAAGGAGATCAAAAGTCTTTCCTCTGGGGTTAGACTGGGAAGAAAAGGGAGATGGGCTGGAAAGAGAAATCAGCCTCTCCCCGTCTAATGGGAAACCTGCTCACCCCAGAAATTACCCTAGAGTTAGGGGGAATAGCTTGTTCCATGGCAAAATAACTCCTCTTCCCCAGAAGCCAAGAAAATGCTGAACTATTTTCATCAACATCAATCAACAAACATTTGCCAAGCAGTTATGATCGACCGATTTTTTTTGCCATGCACTGGGGGGCACAAATTTTAAAAAACAGTCCTTGCCCTCAAGGAGCTTACTTTTGAATGGGGAAGACAGCAAATATATAAACAAGTAAATACAAGATACTTACAAAGTAGATATAAGGTAACCTTAGAGGGAAAGGCTGTAGCAACTGGTGTGTGTGTGGGGGGGGAAGGGAGTGTGTAGGTGTTAGGGACAGGAAAGACCTCCCCACAGAAGGTATTTTTAGTTTTTTTGGAAGAAGGGAGTGGCTTCAGACCTGTGAAATAGGGGAGTACTTCCAGTGTGGAAAATCTGTCTATTAACATCCATTGGCCTTATTAATACAACTTCATAAAATAGTCTTAAAGCATTTCCTAGGGGCAGTGTGCCTAATGCAAAAAGGCACAGAGACAATATATATTAAGAGGCAAGAGAAACCCAGAATTTCCAGACTGGTCTTTTCTATCCATTCTCACCCTAAATCCATCATCACCATCATCATACCTTACATATGTACAGCACTTGATAATTTCAAAGCAGAAACATGATCTCCTTTGATCCACAAAAATTCTGGGAACTGAGAGAGGATGACATTTATCCTCATTTTATGGCTGAGGAAACTGAAGCTCAGAGAAGTCCAATGAGGTCAAATGTCTAGTGAGTGGTAGGATAGTAGAGTAAGTATGGTTTATAGAAAAGGTGGACATGAAGGATTACTAGGATTCAGATAGAAGGGGCAAAAAGAAGTCCATTTTACAGATGAGGAAACTGAAGTTTAGAAAAATTAAATTGCATGGTGGAAGAAATAGTAGATTCAGAATCAGGGTCCTGCATTTGAATTCTAGTTCTACTTATAGTTTAATCAAATCATCTCACTTCTCTTAGCCTCATTTCTGGCCCTTTCTTTCTGCTCCCCCAGACATCATCTTCGTTCAGGCCTTCAACATCACTCTCCTAGATTATTGCAGCAGTCTTTGAATTGCTCTCTGAATCTTTGTGTTCCAATCCACCCTACCCACTGTTACTAAAGTCTTTCTCCTAAAGTGATGGCTCAACCATGTCTCCCCTCCTCAAGAAACTCCACAGACTCCCTATTGCCTCCAGGATAAAATATAATTGTCCCTGATTATCTATTAAAGTTCTTTGCAACTTGACTTCAATCTAGCCTTCCAGCCTCAATAGCTATTGCTCCCTATATTCTTCCTACTACTTCTCTATCCCCATGCCTCTGCATGACTGGAATGGATTCCCTCCTTTCTTCCATTATCTCAAAGACCATCTTCTACATGAAGCTTTTTCTGATGATTCCTCCCACCTGTTAATGCATTTTCTCTCAAACTATTTGGTATTTAACACCTTTGTTTTAAGCTTCAATAGCTTAAAACTGCATTAAAAATTTAGGGACATCATGTATTATTATCAGGGAGATGGTGACACAATGAATAGAGTGTTGTGCCCAGAGTCAGGAAGACTGAATTTCAACCAGTCTCAGACATTTACTAGCTGTAGGACCCTGGGCATGTCACTTAACCTAACAGCATGTACCTTTCAGAGTTGCTCTGATGATCAAATGAGATAATATTTTTTAAAGCGCTTAGCACAGTGCTTAAAATATAATAAGCGCTATAAAATGCTTATTTTCTTCCTTCCCTTGTTGATATTTATGCTATATATACATATATAATTATACCTATCTACACACATTCATATAAGTACATATAGATATATGTATATATATATATATATACACACACAGAGCTTGTCATCTCATTTTACACATTAGGAAACTGAGGCAGAGATTAAGTGACTTATATAATGTCACACAACTAATAAGCATCTAAGGCCAGATCAGAACTTCAGTTTTCTATCTACTCATTATTCTTAGTTCTAGCACCAGGGCCAAGCAGAACAAGTCTAATCCTTTTTCTACATGACCTTTCACATGCTTAAGAAGAGCTCTCGGGCTCTCCCCAAAGTCTTCCCTTTTCCAGGCTAAATATTCCCAGTTTCTTCCAACTGTCATTATTAGTATAATCTTTCCCTTTGTTGCCCTCTTCCAGAGGTTCTCCTGTGTACCAGTGTCTTCACTGTTACTTATTTTATAGATGAAAAAGCAAGTTTAGAAAGGAGGAAAAAGCTAGCTCAAATCAATTGAGAACTCAAGTTACAAACCAGTGTCCCTTTCAGCATACCATGCTCCTTCTAGCTATTGTTCACCAATTTCCCATATGAATCTGATATCTGGGTTCACTGTACCTCAAATCCAACTTCAAGCAGTTTCTTAACTCAGTCTAAAGTCCTACTGGACATGATACAAAAGCATGATCCCTTTTACTGATAATGGGAAATAATGGGATTCTAAGGCAGTTGATCCAAGTGAACAGAGTACATTTAAGAGCAAAGATGCCCAGAGAAACTCTTGGAGGATTCATTGATACATACTCTTAAGCAATCTTTTGTTACCAAGGATGGTTGAAAGGTACTGCTTATTTCCTTTCCAAGCAACAGCCTGAGGGAACTGCATTGATCTTCAGATACCAAGACCACCAACTGAAGGATAGATCTCAGAATATAATTAGTATACACTATTTGGATCCAGTCCTCACTTATTCAAAGTATAAACTACATATCCTCAATGTGAAGAGGAGTGTTGGTCTGCTTTGCTCTGTAGCCCTCCAGGTATAGGAGGTAAGATAAATCCCTCTCATGGAGGAGGGATGGCTACACTCATCCTATATGAGGGAAGTCATGTGGGCATAAAGTCATGGAGATGGAAAGGACCTTAGTGGTGAGCAAGTTCAATCTCAGGTGAGGGACTGAGTCCACACAGGTAGTAAATTCTCCAAGAAAACATCATTAAGTCTGATGATAACCTGTGAGTGAGGAGGCAGGGTAGCCTTTATGATAATTCATTAGATCCAACCACATTATCTTAGAAAATAAAAGTGTGTGCCTTGAAGTCAGGAGGACCTGAGTTCAAATTTGATCTCAGACACTTCCTAGCTGTGTGACCCTGGGCAAGTCACTTAACCCCAATTGCCTCAGCAAAAAGCAAAAAAAAAAAGAAAGAAAGAAAGAAAGAAAAGTATGAGGTGTGATAAGTACAATATGACAACAACAATAAGATTCT
Source organism: Myrmecobius fasciatus (assembly GCA_023553655.1). Lineage (NCBI taxonomy): Eukaryota > Metazoa > Chordata > Mammalia > Dasyuromorphia > Myrmecobiidae > Myrmecobius > Myrmecobius fasciatus. The sequence continues at coordinate 541,110 of JAJPUD010000843.1, read as the reverse complement.
TCTTATCTTAGCCTGTGCTGCAGAATGTTCAAGCTTCCAAGGAGGTAGCATTTGGGGGACACCATCAGAGAAAAATAATACATTATAGATGAAGCCAGAATGTTTTCCAGAAAAACCAAAATTTTACGGATTCAGAACTAATTAAGCAATGTATAGATGAATGCACAGCAGGAATTGAAATAGGATTCTATTATTAGATTCCATATCCACGGTCAATTTATCTGCCTCCAATGACCCTTACTCCCCTACAAAGTCATGGACTTCAAACCCAGCAGAAGCTAAGGAAACTTTCCAAACCATTCTAAAACAGATCTCACAATGAAGTTTCTTAATCCAAGAAATAGGTTCTGTATGTGAACTGTGGGTTAGGCAGGGCCTGAGCACAAACTAGATGATAAATCTTTTCTCTCTGGCTTAAGTCCAGGCAAAGAAAAGGAGGGCAAAGAATATAGAGTTTTTGATATAATTTCTCTTAAACACTCAAAGATTTGGTCCTTAATCTCATAAAACTAATTTATATGTTCTTGAATTTTTCAGTCACAGTGTTGCTACTAGATAGGAATATGCTAATTTCCAAAGATCATTCCTAATCATGATCTTAGTAACATCTAAGATGAAAGTCTGAACGTAGTAATAATTGAGTTTGAAGTTAAATTTTAAAAACTCTAGCTGAATATACAAAGGAAGCTAAAGAGCAGAGATGTGGCAGTACCTGTTAGCAGCTTTTCTTGGAAGTTCTTAAAATTCTTATGACAATCAGATACTAGCTTCAGACGTGGAAATTTTGTTTTTGGACTTTATTTTGTTTTGTGTTTAAGTTATGGATATATTTAAAATAAGATCTTTGTTTTAGTTGTTCTAAAAGATATCCCTCTTTTTGGTTCTCTTGACTTTTCAATAATATAATTTTCAATAATATTCAAGTAGGCTAGTTTCTCTTTTATAATCTTAGCCGAGTAAATCATCTAGTCCCCAAACCCCCTTAACTGCTAGTGGAAAAGATCACAGTTTTTCATGAAAGTTTTGGGGAGGAGGGAAGGATCCCAGACTTTCAGGAACTGATGTAGTATATTTAATTCTATCCATAAAATGCATACAATGTACAAACAAATTCTAAAATATGTGACTTATAATTTTGGCTTCAAAGCCTTACAGCAAACATACTCTAATAGGCAAAAGTAATTGCTGTTTCTAATTGACAACACAATTGGAATCTCACAAGCAGAAAAATATGCTGTATAAATTACAAGGCTAGCCTGATCTTAAAATTATGTACATATGGGAAAAGGATAATCTAGATCAAAGGGAGAAAGTACTATGCCTTTGCTATAAGTCAGGGAAAAACATATTGAGAGCCCCTGTATATCAGTGTTATCTTTTCAAAGATGATTAAAATGTTCAATTAAAAATTTCTCATAAAAAAGGAAAATGAAGTATGACTATATAATAAAACCTCCTTTATCCAAAGCTCTAGAATGCTCAAATAACTGGAATATGCTTGCAGATGGTAATAGTTCAGAGCGCTGACCCTTAAGTCCTACAAAATCCTGTATGATGTGACTGCATGTTTTCAGAATCATCAGAGATTTAATATCACTGGACTAGAGAGTTGAAAGATGATGTCAGATATTGAATTGCTGAATATCACATTTTTGAGCTGAAAGGGATGGTGGAACAGAAAACCTAGAACTTTGGGTTTGGAAGGGCTCTTAGCTAATAAAGTTTTGAAATTAAAAGGTACCTTAGAACATCAAATATCAGAGCTGGAGGGACCTATTGGACCTAGAAGGGCTCATTGGAAAAGAAAAAATATGGATTGTCAGATATGGAAGGAACCAAAGGAATCATTTGTTTCAAACCCCTCAATTTGCAAATGAAGAAAATGAGTCCCAAGAAAAACCAAAGTCATAGAGAAAGTATATTAGGACTCTCCTCTCTTCCAGTCCATTGCTTGTCAAAGGCAACATTCTGGCTCTATTCTAGAATATTTTATTGCCTTTTAATTCTTTGAAAATGAGCAGTTCATACATGACCAATCCAATCCAATAAACATTTATTAAGTACTCAATGGCCTTTCAGCTCTAAATCTATGATCCTTCAATCCTGCTGTGTGTCTGGTATATGCTAAGTAAAATGAAAACTGGTACTTTTCTCAAGAAATCGCCATTCTACTGGACACAGGTGCCAAATCTTTAATCAACCAGAATATTTAATTAACTAGAGCACTTCCTTCCAGGACCATTCTGCATGAGAGGTTTTATGTGTGCATTTGTATAGGTAGAAAAGAGGAGAAGAGAGAGAGAAATCATAAGGTGAAGGGGGAGGAAAAGATAGAAAGAGAGGGAAAGGGAAGGAGGGAAAGAGAAAGAGACGGAGAAGGAAACAGAGAGAAAGACAGAGAGACAGAGAGAGGGATGAGAGAGAAAGGAAAGATGAAAGAGAGACACACAGAGACAATCAGAGAGAGAGAGACAATAGACAGAGAGAGACAGACAGACAGACAGAAACAGAGACACAGAGAGAGAAACAGTGACAGAGAGAGAGAAGAGAGGAGGGAGAAACAGCAAATCAGGCATAGAGATAGAGAGATGCAGAGACAGAGAGAAAGAGAAAGGAGAGAGGGAGAGGCAGAGAGACACACAGAGACAAAGAGAGGATGAGGGAAAGACAAAGACTGAAACAAAGATAGACACAGACAGATACAGAGACAGAGACTGAGACAGACATAGGCAGAGATGAGAAATGAGACAGACACACATAGAGAGACAGAGACACAGAGAGACTGACAGACAGAGAAGAGAAGAGGGGGAGAAGAGAAAGAGGGAGAGAATAACAGAGGAGGAAGGGAGAAAAAGAGACACAGAGAGAGAGAATGGGGAGTGGGGAGAGACAGAGTCTCTTCCTGCTGGCCTTCTCCGTACCTTCTAAACATATTTAAGAGAGACAGAATGATGCAGCAGACTGAATGGGGTACAAGTTCTGGGTTCAAGGCCCCCGTTGGACACATACTGGCTGTGTGACTTGCCAGGGTTCTGGGCAGCTCTCTAAAACTAGCAGAGAAGGTGCCAACCGGTCCTTGGAGGGGAAGTTTTCTCACCTGGTAGGCCCCCCTTCCCACTGAAAACAAAGAGGTAGCCCCTGGGTAGCCGGGGACCAGCCCTGCTTCTCTTGGAAGTCCCTGGGCCTGTAGCCCAGCCCTCCCTCCCTCCCTCCCTCCCTCCTCCAAGAGCTGACCCCAGCTCCCTCACAGACCTCCCTCTTCATCCCCTCTTCACTCAGAGCTAAGAGGCAGCTCCCGGTGAAAGGGCTAATGCACTAATGAAATGAGCCCCCATTTGGTGTCAGGCAGCCAGCCGGCTTGTCTGCTGGGGTCAGCGGGCAGCGGGAGGCCCCTCACCGGATCGTGGCTCACTTCCCGGCACCCAGCTGCCGCGGTGGAGGATGTATAAATGTTTCAGTGTTAGTACTGGGAAACCACATGAGGGAGCATTTGGCGAATGGAAACGCTCTCCTTGTATCAGTGTCAGGAAGGTGAGGGAACCAAACCAGAGGCCTCTCAATGGAGAAGGGATCCAAGGCCATGGAGTCGGCCCCGGGGGAGCTGTCCATCTGAGATTAGGTCCTGCCTGCTTCCCCTGGAGTCCTGGGAAACGCCGGAGCTGCGGGAGAAAATGTAGTGGGGTGTGTGTGTGTGTGTGTGTGTGTGTGTGTGTGTGTGTGTGTGTGATCTCCCGGGAGCCCCCCTTTCCAGAGACACCCCCAAAATGGGGGAGGGGAAGAAGTTCACAGGAGATCATCCATTCCCAAGCCTCCTTGTCAGTTCTCAGTCTAAGAAAGTAAGAACGAACCTGGTTTTGATTTTTGCTTCCCCAATGAGTTGCACCTTGTGGATATTGTTCCTTCCCATTTGGCACATCAGAAGTGCTTTGGGCTCTGGAGAACATCACAGAGACCTCAGACTCTCTGGTAAAACATTCACTGGACCAGCTGCCCGAGATGAGAGTGAGGGTCCCTCTGAAAGCCCTGTGGTGGAGGAAGGAACTGATTAAGAAGGCTCTCCCTTTCAAATAAGGGGAGGGGAGATTATGGGGTCATAGATCCCAGCTGGAAAGGACTTTATTTCACCCACTTCCCCTTTTTTTACAGATGAGCAAATTGAGACCCACATAGGTTAAGGGATTTGCTCAAAGTTACACGGGTGTTAAATAGGACATTCAGGATTTGAACCTGGATACAGGTTGCTTTCTATTACCCCTTAGTTGATCCCTAACTCCTACAGGGTCCCTTCACCGAAAGACAGAGTTCTAACCATTTCCTTTTCATAGAAAAGATCCAAGTTGGTTGATGCTTTCAGAGATGCTGGGAAATGAAAGCCATGAGGGTTAATAAAAGGACATAGTTGAGGAATGGCAGGGTGTAAAAGGAGGAGGCAAATGGGAAGAAAAAGTCAAAGGAGAAAGTTCCAACTGAGAGTGAGTGGTAGAGGTGGCTCCTGTTTCCAGGCTGTCATAGAAATTTGGCCCACCCTGTGTCCTGAGTGGAAGGCAATGAGAAGTCATTTGGGGGGCTCGCCTTGGGTCCATATGCTAAAACCACATGTCTCAGAAAGCCTTCGATGCCTGTGAGAGACTATCTGGTCAGCTTGCTAGTGGAAAAAGGAGGGATAAATCATGTAGATATTTTAAAGGGCTCGAGGATCCCAGCTTGACTATCCCACCTCATAAACCTGACCACTCCCTTCTCACACAAGAGAAGCAGGATGCACTCATTGGTAAAGAGTTTATCAATAAGCCTAAATTGTGTTGGGTTTCTCCTCCCCCTCCCTCCACATCTGGGGCAACCAACTTGTCATCTGGAAGCAGGAGGATATTGGAGATCTGGGGAGACATTTGAAGGGATGCCCTGGGTTTTGTTTTTTATTTTTTTAGCAGGGGGAGGGAAAAGGGATAGATGTGTGGGCATGATGTCTCTGTGAGATTTCTCAGGAAATATAGCCACTTCATCATTTGGGTTACAATCAAGCCAGCCAAACTAGGCTTGGTGTTTCTCATTATTCCCATCTCCAGAGAGCACGTATCCTTAGGTTGGCTCCAGTAAATTGGACTTTAAAAGGTAAATGTAAATTCTAGTGTTAATTTATTTAAAGTAAATTATTCAAAAAGTCATATGTCAGCAAGCTTCCTTTTGTGGCACTCTATTAATGTCTTCCTTAAATACAGTGAAGCCCTCTCTAAAAGCTGTTTTATGGATCCAGGAAATTATTATGAAGAAGTGCTTATTGTAAAAGACAGCTTAGTAGTTGGGTTCAATTAGGGAGAAAACCAGGGTCAACAGAAGCCCGATGTGTGAAATAATCCTAATAATAGAGATGCTGGGGAGAGATTGAGGCAAAAGACCACGTGAACAATATGGAGAGACATGAGCTGGAAAGAAAGAAGAGAGAAACGAAGATTATCACTTTAAGTTTCAGTCTTTCAAGAAAATCTGACAGCATGATCTGGATGATGACTTGCTTTGGTGGCATCTAGACTGGAAAAAAAAATACAGGATTTGGGAGTCCAAAGTCCAAAATTCTAGTGTCTGTCTTGATATACAATCTTTGCTGAGTTACCTGGACCTTGTTTCCTGACTTATAATCTTTATCTCTATATTTAAGGATATCCTTAGCTTTACCTAGGGCTAATAATGCTTGCCTTTTGAGAAACATTCAGTGGACATATAGCAAACATGCAAATGAGAAAATGGATGCTTAAGTGCTTTCAGATTCTAAATGAGCCAGGAGAATGTATGATAGGGTTACCACCCGTGCTTTGCTATTTCACAGTTAGATATTAAATCTTCATTACTGCTGGGAAGGGAGAAATTGAGAAATGGAATACATTCATCAGACCATTCCTTTGCAAGATTCATCCATCCTCTAAGAGAAGCACTGGAAGGTTCGAGTGAAATGATGCAGAGTGAAGTAAGCAGTCTATTCACAATAACTACAACAACATCAACAACAACAAAGTCAAATGCTGTATGATTCTAATGGCCTAAGAGGCTCACTGATTGATTTTCAGCTCTAAATCTATGATTGAAAGAAAGTTTAGTTTCTTCAAGAGGAAGGCAGATCACTGGCTTTCATCGAGACCCAGTTTTCTTCCCTGGTAAAACAGAAATAATAATCCGCGGGCTATTCCCCAATTGAAAGGAAAATGCTTAGATGACTTTCTTTTTTTTTTTTAATTAAAAAAATTTTAGTTGACTTTCAAGGGCCATGAAAGTGTAGAGGGAATTATAACCAGAGAATAGTCCATTTCCACATCCTGGAAATAGCTTTATTAAGCAAAAGACAGGAACCCCAGGCAACATTTTTTTTTTTTGCAGGAGGGAAACCCCTTTCTGGGTTTACCGAATCCAAAAGATAATAAATGTCTTTGGCCAGATGCTTCTTCCTGCTAATTGATGAGTCAATTATCATCCTTCATTAAGACGCTATCTGGGGTGGGGAAGTGGGGTGATCATTAAAGGATCACAGATCTGGAATTGGAAGACTTAAGAGTTCTTTGAATTCAAATCCTATGTCTTACATATGAGAAAATTGAGGCTGAGATTAAATAATTCACAGCTAGTAAGAAGGGGATTTGACAAAGAGATATCCATCAATTGGGCTACGGCTAACTAAGTTGTGGTTTATGATTGTAATGGAATATTATTGTGTGATAAGAAATGACAAGCAGGATGATTTCAGGAAAATATGGAAAGACTTACATGAACTGATACATAGTGAAATGAGCAGAACCAGGAGAATGTTGTACACAGAAACAGCAATGTTGTTAGATGAAGAACTGCAAATGACTTGACCATTCTCAGCAATACAATAATCCAAGATAGTCTCAAAGGACTAATAATGAAGCATACTATTTGTTTTGAGAGAAAGAATTGATATTGTTGAATACAGAGTGAAGTGTGCTATTTTTCTACTTTCTTTCACTTTTTTTCCCTTTTATTTAAATCTTCCTGTATAAATGACTAATATGGAAATGTTTTACATAATTGCACATGTATAAAGTATATCTGATCACTTACTGTCTTAGGGAAAGGGGAAGGGGAGGAAGCATAATGCTCTAGATGCAGTAGGTGCTTAATAATTGGCAGATGGTAGATATATGTACTTAAAGTATAGTGTTGGCCCCAAAATATATGGAAAATTTATACTTACAAATACACATATGTATACATACAAATGTTAAGTTTTAATAAACAAAAACTGCTCTAAGACTTTGGGGATACCAAGTGTACACATACTTATTTGTATGTATGTATATTTCTATGTACATATAATAGATATATTTATCATATATTTATTTTTATAAATATTTTATTTCTATAAATATCCAAATGTCTTTGTTTTAATTATATGGTTTTATATATAAGCCTATATAAACACCTACAATTTAAATATATTCATATAACATAATTTTTACTCTAAATATAAAATTATTGTTATAGTAAATATATTTTTATATTGCATTGTATTATGTATTATTATTTGTGTCTCTATATTAGTTGGAACTTTGATTTCGTCGTATAGATAACATTTGGTGTGGGAACTCTCTTTACCACTCCAGACTGAAGGGAAGCTAGATGGCACAGAAGGTAAGAGTGTTAGCCCTGGAGTCAGGAGGACCCGAGTTCAAATATGACCTCAGACACTTAACACTTAACTGTATTAAGCCCCTCTATGTACCAAGTACATAGGCAATACAAATACAAAGAATAAAAGAAACTATATTTTCATTGACATATACTAACTTGGGAGAAAACAAGTACAAAGTATTCAGTATTCATTAATGAGAACTATGAACTGGGAGAGAGGAGACTGGGTTCAAATCTTGGATCCAATGCTTATTAACTGTAGGACATAGAACAAGTAGTCTCATCTCTCTGCATCTCATCTTACCCCAATAAAATGAGAATGAGAGCAAGTATACTATGTACTTCACAGGACTGTTGTGGGAAAAGCCCTTTGGAAACTTTAAAGTTCTCCATAAATTTGAGTCAATAAACATTTATTAAGTGCTCAGTGTATACAGAGCACTTTGCATGTGCTATTCAAAGATGAAAATACATAGTATTTGCCCTCAAGATATTTATAGCCCAAGAGGAGAGGTATGGCATATACAAAAATAAATACATGAGGAAGGATGTGATAGGAGCAAAAGAGAGACCAGCAAAGTGCTATGAGAAATTCAAGAAAATTCATTATTTTTGCCTAAAAAGATCAAGGAAAACTTTATGAGGAGGTGGTACTTGAGTTAATATTTGAAAGAAATGTGTTATTATCATTTTAATGATCAAACGCCTATGACTTTGATATCAATTCCTATATAATCCTGGGATAAATTGTGTGGGTTTTAATTCTATGCATGAACTGGCTTCGGTAGATTATAATCACCCTTATTCAGATAGGGGCCTATATTTTTTTGAAATACTACTACTAAATATTAATAATTCTTAGGGCCTCTGCCCCAAAGGGATTGAGTCATTTTCTTTTGATATCTTCCCAGTTGCAAATCTGACAATATCAGCGAATTCACTGAAGATTCTAAGCTATGTTTGGAAGGTCAATTAGCTAGATGTTGTGAGTATAAAAGTTAGCAGTGAAACGATTAATAGTTCCAAATATTTACCAGTTTATGGAAGATGTTTTGCCAGCTTTCTCTCCTCTCATATCATATGTAGATGTTTGGGAGAGCAGCGTAGCCAGAAAAATTCAGATCAGAAGTTACCAGATCTACTGTATCCCTATAGTTTTATTAAATGAAATTCTGTAGTGTTATCTGCCAGAGGTACTATAAAAGTTGAGAGAGATTTACTCACCCTAAAACTCATATCAAGTATATATGTATGGAAAGAGAGAATTTTTTTTGGTGTAGAAGCAAAGTGCTCAAAAGACATATTTAGATTGAGTGAACCTGCTGTGTTGACTGGGTGCTTGATGTAAATGGATCTGATTCACAAAAAAGCTATAATAACCAGAGGCTATAGACTAGTTTACATTATAATTGGAAACTTTTCTTTGAGAGGAAATGACTGCTAAAAAGTTGCAGTTCAATGAATGACAATAATAACTTAGTGAATAAAGCTGCAAAGAAAGGAGGCCAGTACATGACTTTAGCAGCTTTCTCCACAACAGATCAGCAGAAGATATTAGCAGTAGCCGTGGTGACCAAAAAAAAGGTATTCTATCTGGGACACAACCCTGGGTTATGTATGTTTTTTTTCTTCTACTGATGACTTGGGAATCTGTGGGAAGTTTGCCCTTATTTATATTAGGAAGAGAGAAAGATATTTTTCTTTGTTGTTTACCTTGATATTCTGTGTAATTAAATGCTTTTGCTTGGGTCTGGACAAAAAGAAGTATCATGAGCGATGGTTTTGAATAGATATTGAGCCAGAGTACCTTGAACATTGATTTAGCTTTCAGGTGCCCACAATGAGGCAGAATCCAGGAAACAGATAATAAAACAAGGTCAATACAGTAGTCACCTGGCAAAAAGAATTAATTACTTTCTATGTATATTTCATTGTTTTTATAATGTAAAGCTTCCCCAGAGTGGATTGGGCTGCCTTGGGAGAGAGTAAATTGTCCATCTCTGGAGGCCTTCAAACAGAGACTGAACAACTACTTGTCCAAAGCATAGTAGAGGGAATTTTTATTCGGCATTAAATGAATCTGGGGTTTTTCAGCTCTGAAATTTTATGATTCACTGATTCCATGACCTCAGTCTTTGTACAATTTGAAATAGAATTGTTATACAGATCAGAGCATATCAGTTTATTTTTCTATCATTTGAATGCTGCTTTGCAGATAGTAATAATAATAGCATTATATAGTTCTTTAAAGTTTGCAAAACATTTCATTTTACAGATGAGGAAATCAAGGCAGATAGAAATTAAATTATTTGCTCTGAGTTACACAGCTAGTGTCTGAGGCTGGATTTGAACTCAGCCTTCTTGACTCCAAACTCTAACCACTGCACCTCCTAGTTAATTAGACTTGTAAAATTTGTGAAGCAGCCTGTCTTTGGGATTCTAGGTGATATGCACACCCCCAGTCTCAAGGTACCCAGTGGCTTCATGTTACCAAGGGCTTCCCTACTATCCCTTCCTTCCTCCTTTGACCCCAAGTCTGCTTTTTGAGACAAGCTGGTCAGAACTTAAGGTGAAAGCAGTTAATGGTATAGATTGGGAGGTAGATAGATTGTTGTTGTTGAGACATTTTCAGTTGTGACCTCATTTGGAGTTTTCTTGGCAGAGATACTAAAATGGTTTGCCATTTTTTTTTCCAGATCATTTTATAGATGAGCAAACTGAGGCAAACAGGGTGAAGTGACCTACCCTGGCTCACATAATTAGGAAGTATCTGAGGGCAGATTTGAACTCATAGAAATGAGTCTTCCTGACTTCAGACAAGCATTGTATCCACTATCTCACCACCTGGCTGTCTATTGGATGCATATTAGAAATCAATAATCGATCTTCATTTTATAAGTGAGGAAACTGAAGGTTCGAGGAATTGTTTTTCCCAGTGTCGTGCAGTTCGCAATATCAGAGATTTGCACCCATATCCTATGACACCAAATCCAACATTATTTCTAATACTAGATATTACTTGAATTGTCAGTATGCCTCAAATCATGGTATGTAGATTGCTTCCTTCTCCACTTATGGGGTGGATTTGCAAAGTTCTTCCTCACAACAAGCTTATGAAGCAAGAATCCTGATTATCATCATCATTCATATTATCAATATGTTATAGTAATGCTATATTATATTAATATGTTATATATTACATCATAATGTTAATGTGTTATATAATAATTATTAATATGATAACACTGTGGCATTAACTTTAAATAGGAATAATAATAGTATCTACATCAGAGGAATGACATTATAATTATTATAATGTGACATTATAATTATCATAGTATTATATTATGCCATCAATTATAATGTAATATTACAGGAAAGTATTACTAAATTATTATTAATAATAATATTTTTATCAGATCTTTGATTTCTTTACCACTCCTAGTGAAAACTTATCATTGTAGACTTGCATCTTCTTTGAAATTTACCATTGGATAGTGATACTTAGGTCACTGAGAGGCTGGTCACTTGTCAAGGATTGCAAAGAAATAAGTGTCTGATGTGGTACTTGAATCCAGCTCTTCCTGAGCTCTGAATCCATCTCAAGTGTTTACATGTCATTCAAGTGTTTTCCTCCATTATACAAAGAAGGAAACTGAGGCTCTGGAATTTGAAGCATCTTGCCCATGCTCACATAGCTAACAAGAGTAAGAGAGAGGATCTGATTCAAAAATTTTTTCTGATCTAAGTTCTATTATGTTACCCTGCATCTCTGTGCTGGAGCTAAGAATCAATCAAAAGAACAACTTTCAAGTAACCAATCAGCTCTCATTAAGTTCCTATCCTGTATCTAGCACCATTCTAGGCAGAGAAATGAAACAGCTCCTGCTCTCAAGGAACTTACATAGGAGCACCTAGGTGGTACAGTAGCTAGAATACAAGGGAAGTGGGAAGACCTGCGTTCAAATACAACCTCAGATACTAGTTGTGTGACCTGGGTCAGCCATTAGAGAGATCTGTGTTTGCTTCTGTTTCCTCAACTATAAATGGGCATAATAATAGCATTTACCTCCATGGATTGTTATGAGAATAAAATGAGATATTTGTAAAATGTTTTACAAATCTTAAAAAATAAAAATACTACTTACTAATGATGATGATGATAAAGATAAATATAATAATTATTATATCTCAAGGTCTGATACTTGGATTTTGTCAACAACTTGCAAAGGACTTTTCCAAACAAAATAAATCCAGACTTACTCTGGATTTTTACAGAAAGAGCAACTTTACAGAAGAGCAAACCAAGGCCCAGATTTTCCCCACGTCCCACGAGAGAGAGGTCTCAAGCCAAGTCTCTTTGACTCCTAATCAACTGCTTTTTCTACTTGTTTACGATGCTTTTAAATAAAAAGTCCATTTTCAATCCATAAGAATCTTCCAAAATGAATCTCGTTTGACCTCCCTTGTAGCTACATTCATTACTAGATGAATCATCCACTCTGGTGTTCCCTAAGTTCCAAGTCTGTTTATTGGTCTATCATTCATATGGCTATATAACCCTACTTAAAAAAAATTGACTTCCTTTTCAGCATTTTTCCCCTCCCTGCAAAAACCCACTTTTCCAGATGGCCTTCACTTTTTTTCCATATGTCCAAGCTACCTTCAGCTTTTTGATCTTTGCCGACTCCCTTTGCCTCTATTTTTCTCTTAGTATAAATGACACCTTCACGTCTAGTGACTCAACCACATTGCCAAAACTTTTCTCATCTGCTTTCTTTAGGATTCAGGTTTCACACTCACAGGTACCAATCTTTAAACAGTGATTAACCTGGAGCCATAAACTTGAGGGTCTAGGGTATGGCAGAATGAGGCTGAAAGTTTTTGATCTCTTTTTGGTTGCTCCATCCCCCATCTCCAACATAAATCAACTCTTTGAAGTGATGCTCAGCTTTTCTGAAAATGACAAAATGGGACCAAGCTAGGTAGAAGTTTTGAGTAGGGATCATCAGGGAGGGAGTAGACAGAGATAAGAATTTTCCTGAAAGCTTGATTTATAAAGGCTGGTTTCAGTCAGTGATGATCAGGTTCAGTGTCTGTAATAGGAGTAGTATCATGGAGCAAATGGTTAGTGGACCAATCTCCTATTTAACAATACTGGGATTTAAGTTGGCATTTGACACACATGAGCTGCGTGACCATGAATGAGTTATATAACCATTTAGTACTTTGAGCATTTTTCAAAGACTAAAACTTTCCCTAGGAGTTGCCAGTATGAATTGGTGGGGGGAGTTTTCATATCAATGTTGATAAAAAGCATATCGACACAAACCAAAAAAAAAAAAAAAACTACCCCGAAACTCCAACCCAAAACCTAGACAATAATTGAAGTTGAAAGCTAGCATTCTGTATTTTGACTGTCAGTTTCAAAGTGGCAACCCCAAACCAATGTTCATTCTTTTCTCTATATTCCCTTCCAAAAAAAAACAACCAAAAACCAATAATCCCCAAACCAATAACTTTTAAAAAATTTTCCAGACATGATATGAAATGATATTTAGGTTCATTTGGTACAATCCAAAACCAAAAATATCTGCCTTCTTACATTACACCAAGTAGAACTCCTAGATTCCCAGTTGTTCTGGCCAGAGTCTGGTATGATGTAAAAATCAAACACACACATTCTTAGCTCAGCATCTCTAGCCAACAACCCTGAAATCCCAACCCACACTATGGAATATTTCACATCACGGTTTAAGAGGGTCCAAAGTTGGGAAAGTTTGCTTGGTTCCGAGCCTACCAGGGTTGGGATGATGAGAAGGATGTTTTTTGGTAAGAAGAGACTCAGTTCCCTTTTCCATATAACTCAAGCCTCCTCTCCTAGCTAAGTAAACTCTGTATAGAGGAGAACCAGTGAAGCGCTTGTTACTGAGGGCAGTCGGCTCAAACTGGTCAGGGGCATTACCCAGTGTCCAGTTTTAGCACCTCAACTTGCCAGTAGGTGGCAGAAAGTCAAAAAATTTTAAATTCTCTTTTGCTTTAAGGAAGGTCCAAATATCAGAAGCCAATCTCCAATATTCTCCCCACATCTGTATGAGATTAGAAACCAGGAGGGAAGGATTTGTGGAGGTGATGGATCACTTACTTGGATTTTCCATGTTTTTAAGTCATTTCATCCATTTCCCCCCTGAGGGTGTGAGGGATCCTGGGGTATAAACCATTTGATCCATTTTCTTATTTTTACAACTTGTCATAATAATCGAGGCTGCATTTCTGGGACTTTCTCTGCCTCCAAGCTTTGGGAAGCCACACCTTTCATCATTGGTCCACAGGCACCGACTCCTTGAACTTGACCATTTCTGAGAAAGTAAGGTACAAGTTCTGTCTACAGGCTATGATGTGTTGACTAACAGATGTTTGATTTCTTTCTTTTTTTTAAGGTTTCTTTAAAGAGAGATTTATGTCTCTAAGAGTCTAATTGACAATGTCTTCAAGAAAAGACACTAAGAAGTCTGAAAATTCATATTTCAGGCTGTGGGGGTGGAAGGGGAAGAGCTAAAATAAAGTATTCAAAATAAATGAAGTCCTAGAAAACGTGAATTACATGTTCCCAAATGGGATCAGTCTACAGAATAGGAATATTGGCAACATGCAAACTATGGTTTTAAAAAATGATAAAAATTAAAACACTTTTTTCTCTTCCTGTGTAATCTCAAGGAAAAACATATCCTTTCTGTGCTCTATTTTCTGTAAAACAAGTACAAGGCTAGCCAGTGAGTATTCTGAACAAAAAAAAATGAATTGGATCTGTGTGACTTCAAATTTCTCCAGTAAAGATGGCAATAGAAAATTTTTAAAAAGTTCTATTCATAACCTCAGTGTTATCCTTGACTCTTCACTCAGATTCCTCATCCTCAATCTGTTGCCAAGTCTTCCGTCCACCTTGACAGCTTCCCTAGAAGTTCCCTTGTCTCCATTCATATAGATGCTTCAGTGGAGTAGTAAAGACCCCCCATCACCTCATGCCCAAATGATTGCAATTCTAAATCATTTTCCACTCTGCCAAAAACTGCCAAAGCAATTTTCCTAAAGCAGAGGTGAAGTCATGTCATCGCACCCCAACTCGATAAACTCCAGAGGCTCCCTATTACTTCCAGGATCAAATATTTGGCAGTTGAGGCATCTGAAGCTATCTTTCTAGTTTTTTATACTTTATTTCCTCCACATAGTCCATGATCCAATTTCATTGGTCTTTCTTTTATTCTTCATACAGGACCTTCCATCTCTTCCACCCAGATCTCCACTTCCAGGTCTTTTGACTACCTGTCCCCTGTGCCTGAAATATTCTTCCTCCTCATCTCTGCCTCCTGGTTTCCCTGACTTCCTTCAAGACTCAACTCAAATTCTACCTTCTGCAGGAAACTTTTTCTGGTATTTCCATATCACCTCCACACCTACAAAATATATTTATAGTAGCTCTTTTTATAGTGGCAAAGAACTGGAAACCAAAGCAGAAGGAGAAAGTTCTCATCAATGGGTGAACAGATGAACAATTGTTATGCATTCATGCAATAGCGTAAGAAATGATGAAGGGGATGTTTCAGAAAATCCTGGGAAGACAGGTATGAACTGATGCAGAATGAAGCGAGCAAAGCCAAGAGGACAATTTATGTAAAACCAAAAAGGTTGTTTAAAAAAAAAACCAAGTAACTCTGAATCACTTAAGAACTCTGATCAATGCAATGACTAATCATGATTCATAGCACCAATAATGAAGCATGCAACCCATTGCCTGACAGAGCTGGTTCAAAATGTGGAAGGAAACATACACATGGCCAGTGTAGAAATTAGTTTTGCTTGATGATGAATATTTATTACAGGGCTTTTCTTTTTCAGTGTGTATGTGGGGAGGAGGAGAAATTAAATATCTGTTACTAAAAAAGGATAAAATAAAGATTGAAAAGAAAGAAAAGTAATTATTTATTGAGTCTTTGCTAAGTGTAAGGGATTTTTCAAGGTCTGAGCCTTACAAAAAACTACGTCATATGTGGTCCCTGCCTTCAAGAAGCTTATAATGTAATTGAGGTGACAAGATAAAGGCACTTGAAAAGTAATATAAAAGGCAGACTTAGTAATTCAAGACAAATGAGACAGAATGTGATCAATTGATAGTTAGGAAATTCTATAGGAATTCCAAAGAAGGAGAACTCATTTTCAGGGAGAGAGAAAGGGAATAGTATTCATTGAGAAGGCATAATTTCAGCTGATCTCTGAAGGATAATTGGCATTTTAATAGGCTATGAGAGGAAGACTTTATAGGTAGATGAAACAGGGAAAGATAGAAAAGCTCAGAGTATATCTGGGGAATACTGAAGAAACCAGTTTAGCTCAGTCCAGACTGGCTCAATGGATACATTATTCATTTGTACAAAAGGGGTTTCCTCTTTATAGAGAATTCCCTATCAGATTCCTTTGGGGTTTTATAATCACATTTAAAGTATATTAACCAGGAGTATTCTAGTAAATGTTTAACAACTTGATGTCCAGAAGAAAAAAAAATTATGACATACTTATAAGTCTAATCAGCATTATTATTGTATCCATAATTTTCTTAACTCTAGACATTTAGGAATATAAATCAGCAAAACAATGTCATACTTTGATTTGCAGGATTTTCTTGTGGGAATCATAATTGTCCAATTTGCAAGAAAATCGCCCAATTTGCCATTGAGACAGAGCTCTGAGCCATATCACTTTATTAAAGGCTACATGGTTCCCTCTAATCAAGTGAACCTCAGATCTTCCTCGTGATCTGAGATGCCCCCTTCTTTCAGGACCTTATTTTATTTTATTTTATTTTATTTTTGTTTTGTTTTTGTTTTTAAGGTGGGGAAAGGAACTTTTTTTTTAAATTTTTTTTATTAAAACTTTTTATTTGTATAACATATGTATGGGTAGTTCCCCAACATTGATCTTTATAAAGCTTTCCATTACAAATTTTACCCCCAGTCCCCTCCCTCCCCTAGATGGCAGGAAGTCCACTACATGTTAATGTTGAAATGCTTGAGAAGTTATGCAAGAAAAATCCTATCTACAAGAAAAAAAAAAGAATCAGAGAAAGGCAACACAATGCAAGCAAATGTCAATAGAGATCATGAAAATGTTACGTTGTGGTCCATATTTCATTTCTCTCTCTCTGGGTGTATATGGTTTTCTTCAGTGAACAATTGGAACTGGTTTGAGACAATTCTTTGTTGCAGAGAGCCATGTCCATCAGAATTGATCATCATGTAATACTGTTGTTGCTGTGTATGATGATCTCCTGATTCTGCTCGTTTCACTCAGCATCAGTTCATGCAAGTCCCTCCAGGCCTCTCTGAAATCGTCCTGCTGGTCGTTTCTTACAGAGCAATAATATTCCATAACATTCACATGCCATAATTTATTCAGCCACTCTCCAATTGATGGGCATCCCTTCAGTTTCCAGTTTCTAGCCACCACAAAAAGGGCTGCCACAAACATTCTTGCACGTGTGGGGCCCTTTCCCTCCTCTAAGATCTAATTGGGATATAGGCCCAGTAGAAACACTGCTGGGTCAAAGGGTATGCACAGTTTGACAACTTTTTGAGCATAGCTCCAAATTGCTCTCCAGAATGGTTGGATCCGTTCACAGTTCCACCAACAATGTATTAGTGCAGGACCTTATTTTATAAAGCTTAATACCAGATTTGATTTGATACTTGAACATTTTAGAGGAGTGACACAAAATACGGAATCCCATTGGGTGATAGACCTTGCTTCAAGGACCAAAAATGATGCATCAGCTAGAAATAGTATGTCAGCAGGATAGTCATAAGATGTTCACTTGCTCATGTTGGACAAGGCTAGTGGTCCAAAGGTACAAAAATAAGTTGGGGGACTTTCCAAAGAATCAAGGTATCCCACCCATACTGGATTTAGATATGGAATTTGAGCAAAACAAGATGGAGAACTTTGTCAGTATTCTTGTGGTTGCATAAGGGAGTTTCATTGTACATTAAACAGACCCATTATAATGGCCTTCTACAGGAACCCATTTTATCTAATTATCCCTGTATGATTTATGTAAAATATCAAACTGATTAATATTGATTGAATAGAGGGCTCCAAATTAATTATTTCCCACATTCTGATTTCTGAGGTACAAATGATGCTTACACTGGAAATTTAACAATTGCCTTTTAGTGGTGGTCCAAGCAGCTTCAGCAGACCATTGGATTAACACACAAATTCAGGACCATTTGAATATTTGATTATGTCTAGAGAAGTATTGAGGGGGGGGGATTTCAGATGGGAAGGTTTGATCAATCTAAGTTTGGGAGAGTTGAGCTAGAAGAGTATCTTGTTGATAATGGGGAGCCCAACCAGATGTGTTGGGATGGAGATAGGAGCTGGTAACTAGGTCAGGGTAACCAGGCCTTTGCCCCATAAGTGTTAACATCACTTGCAATACTCAGAAGCTTAGAAACAACAGAGATAAGTACCTGCTTAGCAAGAAAAGTTAATGAGGAAATAAAATCACCAGTTGGCCCACAGCTTTTCCATCTCTCGAAGCTGGCATCATTGGTGCATTCCTCCCAGACACCACCCTATCCTACTTTTCTCCACTCCCTGGGATGACTTCTTTTGAATGACTTTGGCCACTTTTTCCTAATTATTGCTCTGTCAATAGTCACATTAGCTGGGCAAGAGCAGAGCTCATCAAAGCTTCAGGACAAGAGAGGCCATGCTTCTCTTCTTCAACCATTTCCCTAAAATCCTTTGTCTTTATCATAGTCTACCTCCTGTGATATTTATTTTGTAGACTATACTGTATTTTCTTTCATTTGATTGTAAGCTTCCAAGGGACTGAACCTATTTAGTTTTTTTTTTTCTTTTGCAACCCCAGTTTTTGAACATTACCTTGAGCACAGTATAAGTACATAATCAACATGTGTTGAATTAGGGAGGCATGAGTGTCCCTGGTGTAATGTGAATTGGTACCCCTCCTTCATGTTCCACTATTTGCCAAGCACTTCATCTTCTCCTGGATCCCTTTGTCTCAGCCCTGTCCTAGGCTGTTCATTAAATTTCAGTAGCTGGAGATTCAAGCAGGTGTGTCTCTTTGGCAACATGCTGACCCATCCATTCTACATGATTCCATAATGGATGTGAAGCTGAGAATTAGCATGGCTAGTGCCCCTTGGGAGGAACAGGGGATCACCCTGATCTGAGCATATTCTGCTGATTTTGAAGACCCTTGCCAATCTTCACACTGCCCTCCTCTAAATGCTCTATCTTCTGGCCAACTGGACTGCTAGCAGTGTTCTAATCTCATCCTGTACTTTCCCTCCATGTTTTTTCATAAGTTACCCCCCCATTCTTGGGGCACACTCCCTTACTCCCTGCTCATGACATCTTCGAAATAATACTCTTCTTTTAAGGCCCAGTTTTGGTGCTACTTCCTTCATGAAGTTATTCCTGATTCTTTACAGTTAAAAATGATCTCTTCCCATACCCTTTGATCCAGCAGAGTTTCTATTGGGCCTATATCCCAAAGAGATCTTAGAGGAGGGACAGGGACCCACATGTGCAAGAATGTTTGTGGCAGGCCTTTTTGGAGTGGCTAGAAACTGGAAACTGAATGGATGCCCATCAATTGGAGAGTGGCTGAATAAATTATGGTATATGAATGTTATGAAATATTATTGCTCTGTAAGAAACGACCAGCAGGACGATTTCAGAGAGGCCTGGAGAGACTTGCATGAACTGATGCTGAGTGAAACGAGCAGAACCAGGAGAACATTATACACAGCAACAACAAGACTATATGATGATCAATTCTGATGGACATGGCTCTCTGCAACAAAGAATTGTCTCAAACCAGTTCCAATTGTTCAGTGAAGAAAGCCATATACACCCAGAGAGAGGGATATGAAATGTGGACCACAACGTAACATTTTCATGCTCTCGATTGATGTTTGCTTGCATTGTGTTTCCTCTCTCTGATTTTCTTTTTTTTTTTTGTAGATAGGATTTTTACTGCACAACTTGTCAAGTATTTTAACATTAATAACATGTAGTGGACTTCCTCCCATCTAGGGGAGGGGAGGGTACTGGGGGTAAAACTTGTAGCGGAAAACTTTGTAGGGATCGATGCTGAGGAACTACCCATACATATGTTATACAAATAAAAACCTTTAATAAAAAAAATGATGAAAGAAAAAAAAAAGATCTCTTCCCACCTTAAATTTCTGAATGCTCCATGAAAGAACACTGAATCTGGAGTCTAAGGATAATAGTTCAAATCCTCCTTCTGCCTTCTCCCTACATTCATTTTCCATATTACATGTGTGATTTTGGGAAAGTAACTCTTGCCTATGAGACTCAGTTTCCTCATCTATAAAATGAGAGGATTGGCCTGTGTGATTCCTAAGGTCCTCTCTAAATATAGGGTGTTCTTACCTTATATTATATTTGTTTATGGACATATTAAAATCTTTCCCCACTTTCTCTTCAACAATGTGATGATTCAGACCAGTTCCAATGATCTTGTGATGAAAAGAGGACTGTGGGAACTGAGAGTTGTTGACAACATAGCACATTCACTCTTTTTGTTGTTGTTTGCTTACATTTTGTTTTCTTTCTCATGTTTTTCCTGTTTGATCTAATTTTACTTGTACAGCAAGATAATTGTATAAACATGTATGTACATATTGGATTTAGCATATATTTCTACCATGTTTAACACAGATTGGATTGCTTGCCATCTAGAGGAGAGGGTGGGGGTAAGGAAGGGAAAATTGGAACACAAGGTTTTGCAAGGGTCAATTGAAAAATTATCCATGTATATTTTTTGAAAATAAAAAGCTTTAATTTAAAAAAAAGAAAAAAAGAAATCTTCCCTACCTCATAAATATAAGCCTCTTGGGCAGGGACTATTCCCTTTTTCAGGCTTTAGATTCTCAATGCTTAATGCCTTACACAGTTTTTTTGTTGTTATGGGGAACCCCAAATAAGAAAGTTCTCTCCATGGATGTCGACTAACAGCTAATTTGTAATATCAAGTCTTTGAGTGTTTCTAGGCCATTGAGAAATTGTGCAAGGTCTAGAAGTCAGTATGTATCAGAAGGGGAGACTTGAATTCAGATCTCCCTGACTCCAAGGTACATTCTCTAACTACTTACTCCCACTATTCACATAGCAGATACTTAATACGTGCCTGCTGAATTTGGTATTATTTTTTCAGTGTAGATTTATCGTTTTCCTTTCTCAAATGATCTAATTTTAGAGATGTGATCAGTGTTCAGGGCTGCCTATATTCAGACTAATTGGGGGAATTGTCAGCTAATGGGCAAAAATGACTCAGTTGGAGGGAATAACAATTTGGAAACAAGTTTACTTCTAAACACCCCTTAATATTGGAGCGACCTCAAGGAATGGGTGATGCAAGTTGTGCCTTTTAACTGCAGGACAGTGCTGTATCATTCCCCTCAGTGAATGGGCTTTTGTTTTCCCAACCTTTTTTTTTTAAATCTTCCAATATAGTAAACATCATGTGTTTTCCCTCTGGATGAGGAAGATTAATTCATTCTTTATTTTTATTAAGGGTTTGCTCATTGCTGAAGATAGTGTTTAGTTAAAAAAAAAAAGCCCAGTACATAGGCTAGTCATTCTAGTGTCTTTCTAGCTATGTTACTCCCCAGTCAATCCACTTAACTCTGTTTGCTTCAGTTTGCTCAATTATAAAATGAGCCGGAGAAAGAAATGGCAAACCGCTCCAGTATCTTTGCCAAGAAAACCCCAAATGGGGTCCCAAACAGTTAGATACAACTAAACAATAATAACTAGTTAGTAAGACCTTGGAAGGGACTGTTTGTTAAGCTAAATATTAAATAGGTTTAGGTGTAGAGATAGTACTGACCTTGGAATTTAGGAAGTCTTACATTAAAATGTTACCCCTGACACTTTTTTACTATGTGATCATAGCCAAGCCACTGAATTTATCTAATCCTCAATTTCCTCATCTGAAAAAATGGTTACAAAAATAATTAGTACTTGGCTCACTGGGTTATGGTGAGGGTTAAATGAGATAAACTGTGTAATGCACATTGCCAATTTTAAAACATTGTATAAATCTGTTATGTTTTAAATACTGTATCATTTTGAATTTAGTTTATACTTCTCTCCAAACCTAACATACAAACTCTAAATGTAGCTTTTAATTTGTCTTCTAGTCACCAGTACATATTTTTAAATATGGCAATTTTTTGTCATTATCTTTCAGTGACCATCGGAAATATGTGATGCTCTCTGGGAATATGTGTGTCTCTATGTGTTGACAAAGATACAAACACATATATAAGGACATGTATACATATTACATGTATGTATATATGTGTATACTGGCCCCCATATATCCTTCCAAAATTGATCTTATTTTAGGGCTGCAGTCTATATTTGAAGATGGCTTATGTTTGGACCACTATGGTAGGCAAAAATGGGCCAAATGAACGTGACTTGCCTTTGCACCAAACAGCAACCAAGATAACATTTGCATTGGAGAGGTAAGGAGAAGCTCATTCACTGCAAGCCCATTCGTCTTCAGGAGCCCTGTGGGAAAGGCAAAAGTAGGAGCAGACATAGTTCTTGCTCTCGAGGAACTTCCGTTCTAAGTTGGGAGGATGATATATACATGTGCAATTGCTAGAAAATGAGACAAAGTAAAAAAGAATCCGGCACCAGATTGTACCTGATGGAGACTGTCAATGCTCTAGGAATTATTGAAAAGCAATTCTCTGCAGCTGTTGGAGTCTCTCTGCAGTGAAGAAAGAGGATTTGCTTCTATTCTCCTGACTTTTAACTCTGTTCCACCAGTCATGGGTTTGAGGAGGCTGCGGACTATCTACCTCCGAATTATACTGAGTCATTTTTTACTTTTGCAGAACAAAGTTCCCTTGTAATGTAGAGCATGGTGCCATGTATATAGTAGGTGTTCAATAAATGTCCCAGAATGGAATTGCTTATTGAGTACCTATAGTGCTTGAGGCAGAATTCATCAAATTCACACGATATGCTCCACCCCCCTGTAAGAACACAGCTGTGGTACAATTCCTGAACCACTATCTACTGATTCTGTAGCAATCTTTAACCATGAGTCTTCTCACTTTCTGTTTGAATTACAATTTATTTTTCATGGAGAAGTCATTTTACCCACATCTGAATATGAGGGAAATTAATAGCAAATTGGAAGTGCTGAAATGGGAAGGGGAGAGCCCAAATACCAGTTCAAAGGCTTGGGCTATCCCTGCTTTTATCAACTATCTCAGTGTAAAAAGACCTGTGTCCTTTGTAGGGCTACTAGCAACAGCTGCCTTTCTGCCCCAAAGCTCAACTGGTAAGAAGCACCATAGCTTCCGTCATTGGTAATATGTTTCTGTTCCCTGTCAAGCAGTATTTAATCCAAATGAGAGAAAATGAAAGATTTTTCATGCTTTTCACTGGTTCATTATTTTATCTGAGAGCATTAAAATCACAATGCTACTTACTGTTTCAAGGGATGGCCTTATTTTTGCGGATTTTATCTGATTTGGTTTTTTAGTATCCAGATTTTTTTCTTTCTTATTTTTGCTGATTTCATCTGCTTTTATTTTCTAGCCTCCAGATTTTTTTCCTTGTTTTTTCTTCTTGTGAACATATGATATTCTCATCAAGTTTCCCTCTGACAGTCTTCACACCCTAAATTATTTTTTTATCTATAGATGTGGATAGGGGGAGGAACTAGAAGGGAAAGTGTGTCAGTCCTCTTAATTAGGCCCATGACTTGGTTTTCACATGTGTGCCCCATCATATCCCATACAGATTTATTCCAGATTAATGCAAGTGAGGTAGAGATGAGATCTGGTCTAATTTGTTCCACTGTGTGAGTTATTCTCATCTCTAAAATAAGTGCTGATCAGTGATATCAAACTCAAGTAAAAATGGGAGCCTCTAAACCAGCCTAATAGCTTCATACTGACCTTAAAAATGATATATTAACATTATTTATATTCTACTATATTTTTATTTATTTTTTAAAATATTTCTCAATTACATTTTAACCTAGTTCCAGTACATTCTAGAATGTTGTATACCATGTGCCTGTTTGACACTTTTGGACTCTATGACCTTATAAGGTTAACATTCTATGATTCTAAGAATATACTTTTTTTTTTCTGAAGCAATTGAGGTTAAGTGACTTGCCCAGGGTCACACAGCTAGGGAATGTTAAGTGTCTGAGACCAGATTTGAACTCAGGTCCTCCTGACTTCAGGGCTGGTGCTCTATCCACTGTGCCACCTAGCTGCCCCTATGAATATACTTTTGAAGATTAATCTGCATTATTAACATGAACTCTGCAAAAATATTTTTAAACACGAAAATATAGGGGAAAGGATACAGGCTGAGAAAACATAATATGAGCCAAAAAATACTTCCTCAACTAGACACTATCTCTTTAGAAATTCACAGATTTAAGAGGTCGGGAGCCAAAAACAATAGAATCGATAGGATTTTACAACTAGAAACAATCTTCAGGATTATGTTGGCCAACCTATACTTGAAAAATGAATGTGCAAAATGAAAATGAATTATCTTTCAATAATTTCCTCAAAGGTGGTCATCTAGCTTTTGCTTGAAGCCTTCTAATGAGGGGGAATTTATAAATGTCTTGAAGCATCCCATTCCACTTTGGGACTGCTCTAATTGGAAGCTTTTCCTGACCTCTTTTAAACGTGTATCCCTAAACTCTAAACTCAATCCCTTTTCCATTTGACATTCTATTCAATACTTAAAGACAGCTCTAGTGTCTCGAATGTCATCTCCTTTTGGCTAAGAATCCTTAGTTTCTTTAATCAGTCCTCATGTGGCAAGAATTTCCCATCCTCCTCGGGATGGTCACCAGTTGAGAAGTGTCCTTCCTAAATGTGGCACTGATCAAAATCTTCCATGTGTGGTCTGAAATGCTATTCTTTTGCAAATGTAGAAAATCATTCTAATTTAAATATCAAACCAAAGAACAGTTATAGTCATCCCCATTTTAAAAGAAAATGCCCCAAGTGGTAGAATCCTGAAGATGAATACACTATAATTACCTAATTTGATTTACAAAATAAAAAATTATATCTCATGTTTACTCTCCCTCTCAATCAGACAAGACTTGAGTTGTTCAGAGTAAGATGTCCATGTTCTCTGTAGCATGAGCTGCTATTGGCTTAAGTCCAGGTGCTGGACTCAGCTTTTGTGGCCAAGCTGTCGAGCTGAGCAAGTTAAAAAGGAAAACTATGGCCCTGTGACTTTGGAGAGCTGCTATTCCTGTCAGAGTCCAAGTCATTGTGCTGTTTATGATGTGGAATGAATTATTTAAAGTTCAGTGTCAACTCACAAGTCTGTGGGCTCTGTGGTAGCTAAAATTAAGTACTGTGTGCTGAATTCTGGACCTGGGACTCCTGATTTCCATCTACATTGATTACTTTCAGAAAAGAACAGGGAGTCAGGTTGAATTTCACATCATTTCCCCTTTCCTTCCAAGCTCTTCTCTCAAACGTGAGCTCATGGGTTGTGACATTTGGAACAGGAATTAAAACAAGAGGGTTTAAAATCCGTTCTGTCACTTAAGACCAACTAAAAGGAAGAATTATAACTAAGGGAGGGAAAGTTGGTCTTTGTATCAGGATGCCAAAATTTAGAGGAGAAAGAAAATTGGAAGGATCTCACCTGTTAGGCTCTCAGGAGAAAAATATCTAATAGCTTTCCATTTTAACTAATTATTCTTGTTCAGCTTAGCTAAGTGCTTTTTATGTTCCTGAAGGAGTTCAATGGCTGTTAGGATTCTCCAAATATCGATACCTTGAGACAAAGTCCAAATAACCTCACCTTAGTTATGGTTCTATTCTCCATTACTGGCTAGATGGGAGTGGCCAAGATGGAGGCAGTCAATAGCTCAACTGCTAATACAGAGAGGGAAGGAGCTCTAAGGTGAAACAAGGAAGCACAGGAAAAAGCAATATTAATTACAAAGAGAAAACCAAGAATCAGACCATAGATTTGAGTAAAGGGAGTTGCCCTTTACTGAGACAGAAAAAACAAGTAAGCACATGCAGGTTGGTTTTAGATAGCTGAGAGGGATGGGGCAATTTCTGAAACTAAAAGAAGTCAAAGCTTTAGCTGAAATGGTCAGTAAACCAGAGAACCAGAAAGTGACAGAGGCTAAGGGGAGGAAGAGGGAGGAGGAGAAAAAGAGAGGGGCAAAGTACACAAAAGGGCCAAGACATTTCTCTGCTGCTTTGTAAAGAGTCAGTGTTTCAGAAAGTCAGGAAAGGATCATAAGAAACAATAAAAGATCATAGATTTGGGACTAAAAATGACCTTAGAAGTCATCTAATTCATCAGCATCAGTCTACAAGGAAGAAAAGAAAGCTGAGAAGGTATTGCAAATCATACCTTTACAAAGGAAGTAAGCATTCATTAAGTACTTACTGTGTGCTAGGTACTGTCCTAAGTATTTCACAATTATTATCTCATCCAGCAATCCTGGAAGGTAGATGTTATTATTATTTACATTTTACAGATGAAGAAACTGAGGCAAATAGCAGTTAAGTGGCTTGCCCAGAGTCATACAACTAGTAAATGCCTGAGGCTAGATTTTAACTTCTTGACTTCAGGCCCATCACTCTAGCCATTATACCTCGCAGTTGCCTCCAGACCCATTTAGACTCAGAAGGGATGTTATAGCTCATTTAGTCCAATTACCTCATTTAACAGTTGAAGGAACAGAGACCCAGCTATGTTACAGGACTTATCTGACTGGGAAAAGAAGGTGACAGAAAGTGGACTGAATTGCCCTTATGAAACCACATAGTGCTTTCAATGCTCTGGGTTTCTCCTTAAAAAAAAAAAAGAAAGAAAGAAATGCATTTTTGAACACACCAGTATCCAAATCCAGTGACATTGTTGGTATATGGGCTTCAGCAGAGATGTAATGGACCAGGGCTAGGATAAAGGATGGTGTCTATGAACTCTGATCAGTTTGGACTTGTGTGTTTGGTTCTGGAGGCCAAACTTTATGAAGGACATTAGCAAGCTGGATAATATCAGGAGGATGGCAGCTAGGCTAGTGAAGAGCCTTGAGATTATGCAACATGGGAATTGTCAAAGGAACTGATGAGGTATATCCCAGAGAAGAGAAAGCTCAGGAGGAGATAATAATTCTCTTCCAATACCCAGCCTTCTATGCCAATATAGCTACTTACAGCTCCCCTCTTCAACATCCCCAACAAGAGGCCATCCAAGATTTTGTTTAAAGATCTCCATCTGGAAGGACCCTCAAGTAGAGGCCCATGGTTGGCCTACATGGCTAGTATCTGAGGACCATTTAGAAAGCAGAAAATGATCATGAGGTGGACAGAAGCAACCATTAGATTAGTTATAGAAGACCTGTCATACTTGCCTCCCATAATGACAAAATCACAAATCCCTGCAGTACAGAAGGAAGTTATATATACCCACCACCATCATCACTTGACCATGAGTGCCATGATTCCCTTATTTATAAGCACTTTCTGCCTCAAATTAGCTTGCAGAGTCAGAGTAAATGCTATCTCCTCCACTGGAATATCAGCTTTTTGAGTAAGGGATTAGTGGGGCCAGAGCTAGAAGAAGTAGGCAGGGGCCAGACTACTGAACACCCTTATTGCTAAACTAAGGAATCTTGATTTTTATTTTATAGGCAAGAAGGAGCTAACAGTGTTTGAGTGAGGGAGAGGTAAAAGGGGCATTTCACAAAGATTAAGTGGAAAGGTGTGGGGAAGGGGGAGACAGGAGACCAGTACCTGGTACCAATTGCAATAATATGATTGGATCAGCTGATGACTCCTGAAGAAGAAGAAAAAACATCGGAGCCTTCAGATACTATTGAGAAGGGACCCCTGAACCTTCCTCACCCTGTCACAATGATGAGATAGAAACATTATCTGCTTAGCAAGGCTCTAACTAGCTTTCAAGTACCCCCCAATCTAGGTAAGAAAGTCTATATGGTGAATCTGTATGACACCAGAGATATTGATAGGGTCCCTTTCAGGGGAAGAGAAAAATTTGATCTGGGATTCACCTGTGGCTGTCAGAGGGGAAAGTGTTAGCTTATGAATAATTCAGAATGAATTAAGAAACTGAGAGTGTCCTCTGCCCTGAAGAGACTTGGTAAGGACATATCAAACTCCAGATGCAACAGAGCCAGGCTGGAGTGTCATGCCCCCTGAAGCTGGCCCCAGGCCACCTCACTCTGCCCATAGCAGCAACTCTGAAAGTAGAAAGTCAGTGGAAAGTTGAGAGGAAAGAAGCAAGAAAGAGGGTGCTGGGAAATGAAATATCCTGGTGGGAAAAGATCTTGCTCAGCATTGGGCGATTCTGCCAAGCCCAATTTCAGCCCCCAGAAACTCTTCTTCTGTTCTTAATCACTTCAGTTTATGAACACAACAGATGGTCATTTCCCAGGGCCTGGTTTTCCAGACAAAGGCCCTGCTTGTTCATGAAGAAATAACTTGGTTACAAATAATACTTCCCTTTCGAATGGCCAGAGCTCTTTCCAATGAGGTCCCCCTCCCTTCATTTTGCAGGCTTTTTAGACATTATAAAACCCAGAAACACGTTGAGATGACCAGAATCTAAGTCCTAGGATTGAATGCATGGCTTAACTTCTGAGAACCTCAATTTTCTTGTCCATAAAATGACCTCACAGGACGGGTGTCTGAAATGCTTCCTTCTCATGGAAGCCCTAGCTCACTTAATGGATTTGGCTCTAGGGTTTCCCTTTGTTATCAGTCTCCTAATTCTGTTATCCTGCTCCACTCTTACATTCTACCCTTCATAAGATAGGTAGGTTCCAGCCTCATTTCACAAGACTTCCTATTCACAGATTGCGTTCCATCAAAATGGCTCCATGATGCTCCCCAAACATTTTCCCCTCTTGCTTCTGCTCATTTGTTCAGTTGATGGAACTCCCTTCTGCTCTGCCCCTCTTACTATCTTTTACTTCCTCCAAGCTCGGCTCAAAGGTGACACTTTGATTTTCCCTAGATGTTAAAACTCTTTCCTTCCTCAAACTGTCTTGCATTTATTTATGTGTTTGTATGTTGTATTCCGCAGGAGGTAGGCTCCTGGAAGCTAGAACTTGATTCATTTTTATCATTGAATCATCCCTAGCATTCACCACATTGTCAGGATCATAGAAAGTACTTAATAAATGCTTGTTTAATTGAATTCACTTGAGGAACATGCTTTGCAGACATTAAAGCACTTTATAAATGTTACTCAAAATTAGTTATAATCAAGTTAGACTCTAAGATGATTATAAGCTCTTTGAGAGCAGAAACTGAGACATTTTTCTTTGTCTCTCTCAATGTACATCTCAGGACCTTTCACATAACATATTCTCTCTCACCCACCCCCACATACACATTTAATAGTATTTTCCCCCAAAGACAGTTTTCAACATTCATTTTTATAAGATTTTGAGTTCCATATGCCCAAAGGGCTATCAAACTTTGCATACCCTTTGATCCAACAATGTCACCACTGGACTTATATCCCAAAGAGATCATAGAGGAGGGAAAGGGACCCACATGTGCAAAAATCTTTGTGGCTGCCCTTTTTACAGTGGCAAGGAAATGGAGACTGAGTGGATGCCTATCAGTTGGAGAATGGCTGAATAAATTATGGTATATGAGTGTTAAGGAATATTATTGTTCTATAAGAAACGAACAGCAGGATGATTTCAGAGAGGTCTGGACAGACTTACATGATGAACTGATGCTGAGTGAAATGAGCAGAACCAGGAGATCATTAAACACGGGAACAACAAGACTATATGATGATCAATTCTGATGGACATGGCTCTTTTCAACAATGAGATGATTCGGGCCAGTTCCAATGGTCTTGTGATGAAGAAAGCCATCTGCAGTCAGAGAGAGGACTGTGGGAACTGACTGTGGATCACAACATAGCATTTTCACACTTTTTGCTGTTGTTTGCTTGCATTTTATTTTCTTTCTCATTTTTTGATTGGATTTTTCTCGTGCAGCAAGATAATTGTATAAATATGTTTGCATATATTGGATTTAACATATATATTTTACCATGTTTAACATATATTGGATTTCTTGCCATCTAGGAATGGGAGTGGAGGAAGGAGGGAATTGGAACATAAGGTTTTGCAAAGGTTAATATTGAAAAACTATCCATGCATATGTTTTGAAAATAAAAAGCTTTAATTAAAAAATATATATATTTTTGAGTTCCAAATGTTTCTTCCTCCCGCCCTTCCCTCCTCTTTTTCCAAGACAGCAAACAATCCAATATGCTATATATTATATACGGTCCTGTTCAACATGCTCCCATGTAAATTTTGTTGTAAAAGAATAATAACAAAAGGAAAAAAAACACAAGAAAACAAAAAAACTAATTTTAAAAAGTAAAAATAATATACTTCAATCTGCAGACACTAGATTACTATGGTCATTTATTGCTGTGTATTGCATATCAAATCTATTCTACTTGATCTACCAGAATATATTAGCCAATATCAGATAGTTTTGATAATTATTGCTTCTTGATGCAGTTTGAAATTTGGTACAGCTAGGCCACCTTCCTTCCCTTTTTTTCATTATTTCCTTTTGTTCTTCCAAATGAATTTTGTCATTTTTTCTAGCCCTATAAATTTTTGTATGTGGTAGTTTGATTGGTGTGGTACTAAGTTGCTGTGTTGCTGTTATTGTTCATCCTTTCTTCTTGAAGAGAACCAATGATATCAAGAACATGATGTCTTGACTTGAAGCTGTGTGGGATTTGAGTGAGGGAGAACTGCAGAATGTCATCAGCCTCACTCCCTCCTCCAAAATCATGAGTCCAGTGGCAAGAAATGAATTTAGGTAGAAGCGTTATTTTTATTATATTTGCTCAACCTGCTCACGAGCAATTGATATTACTCCAGCTTGTTTAGATCTGACTTTATTTGTCTGAAAAGTGCTTGCTAATTATGTTCACATAATTCAGGATTTGTCTTGGCAGGTAAATTCCCAAGCATTTTATATTGTCTATAGTTATTTTAAATGAGATTTTTTCTTTTGGGACTTTATTGTTAATATATTTACAAACAGTAGTTAAGAGAAAGTTGGCATAAATTTTCTGAACAAAAACCAGGGCAATCTCTAACCAGGGCTTCCAAGGGATTTGCATATAATAACTCATTCAATACTTGTAAAGCATTTTACAAGGTCTTAGTGTAAAAGGGAAAGTATAGAACTTACTTGGAAGATAACTCCTCAGTGTTATTTTCATTATACTTCTCTCAACTTTTTCCACATACATCCTAAGGTCTTCCCACCATGTTGCTGATGAAGCTGTCCAGCTGTGTTTTAAGAACTATTATTAGATATCAGATTGAATTATTTGATAATTATGTAATTGGAATGGGGATGTATGGACTCTGTCTTCTCACACCGAGGTAAGAGCTTGGTCCTGGACACTCCTATGTAGCCATTCTGGGAGTCAGGAAGGGGCTTCTTAGTGTCATTCTTGTTTTTCAAGGCAAGTTGAAGGACAAGGAAATTAACATGGGGGCAGTTTTATATAGTGGCTAGGATGCTGGAACTGGAATTAAGGTGTGAATCCTGCCTCAAACTAGCTATGTAATCCTGGACCAATCACTTAATCACCCAGTCTCAGTTTCTGTGTATATAAAAGGGAAACACTAATAACATAAGCCTCAGAGGGTTGTAAGAAGGATCCGATAAAACAAGTTTTTTTTGTAAAACTTAAAACACCACCAATTTTTAATGAAAAGCTGTTTATCTAATTGAGTCAACGTTTATTGAATAGAAGTTAAAACTTTGATGTTCTGGTTTTGATTGATTTAAAGCCATTCTATGTTGTGCAGAAAAGTACCCATGTTTCTGTTTCACAGTTTAATACCAGTCCCATAAATACTATGCTCTTCCCCACTCTACATCTCTGCTCATTATATTCCATTTACCTAGAAACTTCCCCATTCTTCATTGGATCAATGATTTAAGAGTCAAAAATGATCTTTGATCTCATTAGTTTATACTTTCTCCTCTCTTATTTTATAGATCAATTTTAAGTACACATTTATTCAGTGCTTACTATATGTGTCAGTCACTGGACCTCTTGGAGAGTATAAGAGAGTACATAATTAAGTAAGGTGGTATAATGGATAATTCACTCTGAAGTCAGGAGGACCTGAGTTCAAATGTGACTTTAGACATTATTTAGCTATAAGATCCTGGGTAAGTCATTTAACTTTATTTGCCTCAGTTTCTTCATCTGTAAAGTGAGCTGGAAAAGGAAATAACAAATCACTCCAGTGATTTCTTTGCCAAGAAAAATCCAAATGGGTCACAGAAAATCTGTCATGACTGAAACAATTCAATACCAACAAAATAAAGTGATTTTTACAAACTTTAAAAAGCAGACCCCGGGTCATATAATTCCAATTCCTAGGCTCCTGTACTCTTCTTCATCCTTCAAGCAACAGGGTAGAATAGGTCTGAGGTAGAGTAAAAATATTTGGGTTTATATCTTGACTCTGCCACTTAGTTTATTGGGTAATTCAGATAATGCTGTGTGCCTCAGTTTCCTCATCTGTAAAATCTCATTTGAGGCTGGGCTAGTTGCTCTTAAGGCCTCTTCCAACTCTAAATCTATGATCCTGTGATCTACTTACCCTCTCCAATTTGGAAGCAACGTAATGGTAAATCTATTTGTCTTGGAGTCAGTCCCTGCTCTGGCTGGAAGTATATGAATAATAGAACCCAGATCTTGCCTATGAATCAGGTTCCCATCAGTCATTAACCCACCCAGCCTCAGTTTTCTTATATGTAAAATGAGAATAATAATAATAAAAATAATAATTATAACTTTGTAGGGTTATTATAAGGATCCAATAATTCCTCATGGATCTAAACTATCTACCTTCTATTCTTTCAAGTGTTTTCCCCCTGCCATGCCTTCTGGCTACCTTAACCAGTGAGTTACATCAGTGCTCGTGCCTGTTGTTAAATGCTGCTAACTACAGATCCCCATCCCGTGCCTGGTTCTCCTAATTACAGACTCTGTGTGATGACCGACTCTTCCACCGCCCACAAGCCTAGCATGACACCCCACCCCCTCCAAGAAGCCTTTGCCAAGGACTCAGGCCCACACTGATCTCTCCCATAGCACTTAGCAGCTCCAGCACACAATTTAGCATAATTTATAACCCACATACTGTCTTACATTCTTTCCCTAATTGTTTTGTGTGTTTGTCTTGTCTCCCTAGCCAGACTGAAAATGCTTCAGAAGTAAGGATGGTGTGCCTTCTCTGCCTCTTGCATTCCCTGCTCTCAGTACCTAGCAGAATTCTGAGCACACAGTAGGAGCTTATTAAATACTTGCTAACTCCCTTCCTATCACTTCCCCCATCAGACAGATGTTTGGAGGCCTCTCCATGGCTGAACATCAAATGGATCACAAAGCAGAACTCCCTTGGCAAGACAGATTTGGTTGTGGTTTTGTGTTTTGTGTTTTGTGTTGTTTTTTAAATACAGAAGGATGGTGAGAGAGAAAGGAAAGAGACTTGGTTTTACTGGAAGTAAGGGGGATTAGCCAGGTTGCATCACTCAGTACAGCTGACCACTCCCAGAAGGGAGACATCCAAAATGTAAGATATAGAACATTAAATATTGAAAATGAAAGTTAAATATTAAATTTTTAATGAAATATTAATCCCAATAAACAAATCCAATGGGGGGGCTTTAAAAAATTAGGACCAGGCCATGGCCAAGGAAGGTAACTCTAGAGGGTGCTGACCATTGACTCTTCTTTCCCAGTGCTATTCATCTGCAAGGGGTCCACCCATTATACAATGATGCAGAAAAGTCCCAGAGAAAGAAAACCTTTTATAACTCTTAGTCATAAAACTCAAGTCTTTCCTACAAAACAAAATACAGTGGAGTATTTCAGAACTGCCACAACTCAACCACTCATGGCAAGTGAGAAGCAAAAATAGAGTGAACTGGGAGGAAAAAATGAGATCTCTGAGCCCCTGGGGTAGGAACTGGATCTTTGTTTATACTGTGTAAAGCTGGGCAGGTCCTCCAGCCCTCTCTAGCAGAAATAAATAACAAGGAGTATAAAAGGAGCTAAGACAATGGACTCCCTTCTGCTGATGTCAAAGGATACTTTGCCAAAGTAAAGACCAAAAATCAGGCACAAAAAATAGAACTAACTAGGAGAGCAGAGAACTGGAATCTTTTAATTTAAGAGGTCAACTTACCAAGGTTTGGTGATTCATGCAATATGCAGAGCCTAAGTACCCAGTCATCTAATGACTTAAGCCTCACAGGATTCCAAATCATTCTCAATCATATAAATGGGGAACTGATTGTAGTCACAAATTTTGGGATTGTTAGAATACCTTGAGGACCACCTCATTCTAAAAAAGCTTGAATAATATTTCCCTTTATGATATTCCCAACAAATAGTTATTCAGATTTATCATGAAGACCTCTTATGAAGGGGAGGGTGTTCCGTACCAAAGCAATCTTTTGGAAAGATCAACTGAAAAAAATTTGTTAAGTACCCACTGTATGCTAGACACTGTGCTAATTGCTGGACATCCAAAATAAAAAAAAAATGAAACAATCACTGTTTTTGAGTTTACAGTATAGTTTCATTGTTCGACTCTTCTTTCTTACATCACTATTTATTTTATTTGTTTGACTTCTCCATCAAACCAGCTCTGTCTATCTATATTTATAACTATCGATGGTTTATGCCCCATATTGGATTGCAAAGTCATAGAATCACTAAGTCATAGATTTAAGGGGGCCGTTTAGTTCAGTCCTTATTATTTTATTGATATTGAGACCCAGATGAAGTTATGGAAAGTCAGCCACAACTGCAAAATGATAGAACATTGACAGCTGTCTTAATCCTCAAGCTAAAATCTTCATTGTCTTTTTGTGTCTCTTCCCAAACTTAGCACAATGGGCATTACCATTATAAATAGTATTATATATCATATAATGGTATAAATGCACATCAGCATACATTTAATAAAAGTTGGTGGAATAAATAAAAGAAAAAATGGTACTCATTGGTAAGCTTTAGTAATCTGTTGAATTATCATTTAAGATTTCAAAGGACTTTAGATGGGTTGTAGATTTTAGTTCCTGGATCTTAACAAATTCATCAATATGTTATTCTCCTTGGCTTATGGGAAACTTTTTTTAAACTGAGAGGTAAAAATCAGAGTGAAACCAGATTCTTCTTGGTAACTGCATTAAATGCTAAGAACCTAGATTTGTGACCTTTAGAAGGAAACTTTTAGCTGAGTTGGCTCTCAGGGTCATGACACTATAAAAGACCAATTTGTCTCTCTTTAAGTTTTGGAGATGAAGCAAGACCTAGAGAGTCAGAAAGTAAGTAACCTCTCTCTTCCCTCCCCAATCCCCAATCCACATAAGACACTTAACTTAAGGTGCAGGATAAAATCAGCACCAGGGTTAGTTCCAAGGTGAAGGGTCAGTAAATTTAAAACGTGTGCTCCCTGTCATTTTTTAGCAAAATATGTGAAAAACTGAATGGGTTTGGAACAGGTCAGGGCATAGGAAGTATTGAGATAAGGCACCCCAGTCTCCATTAGCCCTTGAGGCAACCAGGGTAAAATACCAGAAGATGATGAAGGAACAAGAATAATTTAGCTGGAAGGACGATCTTCACATGAAATTAGCAAATATGAGTGGAGAAATGAGTGGCGATGGATAGCATAATTCTAACCACATGGAAGGATTAGCTGATAGAGGATATCAGATAACTAAATCAAGTACAAGTCAATCAGAAGATAGCTTGGAGCAAAATATGATTTAAGGTAAACAAGGTAAGATGGAACTGCAGATGAATAAAGCAAACTCCACTTCACTCAAACTATTTTTTTCTTTCTTTCTTCTATGTCACTCCCCTTTTCATAATGACATAATTGTTTTTCCCTCCCTATAGTTCTATTCTATTGCTTTGTCAAGGTATAAAGGTGATCTTGGGGTTTTGAAGATGACTTCAAGCTCTGGTTGGAACTACTAATTTGGAAAGGTTTTGATGCCAGATCCAGTGAAGGACTCTGTGTTTGTTATTATAGGACTAGAGTAATGGAGGTTAGAGAAGCTGATCAACAAACTGATCATAATGAAATGACTTTTTTTCAGCCATGATAAATCAGGAACTGTTTACTAACTCTTAGAGCAGTTGTGATGCTCATTGGTGGAATGAGTCCCAGGCGGACTATATGCACTGAGACTTTAATATAATGAAATATTTTGTATTGGACTTTCTTTCAAATGTATTTGTTTCTATTGAGATTTACTTCTTTTTTTCCTCCTATTTTTAGTGTCCAAAGAGGCCAGACATTGGAGATACAAAGACAAAAGTGAGAAACTTACTCAAGGAACTTACATAGAAGCATGATTATCTGAAGTCCACCAATTTAAAACCAATTCAAAGAGACTGACCACAAGGAATGCAAAAATTAACATTATTATGGAAGTTGAACCAGGAAAGACTTTTTTTCAAAAGATAATGGGGAGTTGACAGATGTTTTACTAACCTTGGAAGATGCAAAACATAAAATCATACTTTCCCTCAAGGTTCAAGTCAGTGCTGACACTTAGGAGGCATTTAATAAATGCTTGTTGAATCAATGAATTTATCCTTTTGATGTTAGTTCATTGTGAGCAGAAGAGAAAAGATCATTTCAGTTAATCAGCCCTTTGATAAGCATTTAAGTGCTTCTACTGTGTTACTACGGCATTCTATCATTCATTTAACATTTTATTCACTTATTAAATACTCACTATGCATTAGGCACTGGGCTGGGCACCTGAGAAATAAAGATATATAATAAATAGCATTATAATATATATATACATAATATATATAGTGATAATATATATAATATAGTGAAATATATATAATATAGTAACATATAATATAGCATTATAATATATAATATAGTAATATATAATATAATATAGCATCATAATATATATATACATAATATAATGAAACATTCCTTTCCCCCCCAGATTAATTAGCTGAATTCAGAATAATTTAAAACCATTTCAAAGAGATTTATAACAAGAAACACAGAAACTCAATTGGGAAAAGGCTAAAAAAGTTATAGTATATGAAAATAACGGAATATTATTATTCTATAAAAAAGATGAACAAATTGATTTTAGAAAGTCCTGGAAAGATTTATATGAACTGATGCTGAGTGAAGCAAACAGAATCAGGAAAACATTGGACATAGTAACTGCAGAATCAACTGTGATAAACTTAGTTCCTTCAGCGATCCAAAGAAATCCCAATAAATGTTGGCTAGAAAGCACCAGCCAAAGAGAAAACTATAGAGAATGATTGTAGATCAACATATCCTAATTTTACCTTTTTTTCTTGTGGTTTTTCCTTTTTGTTCTGATTTTTCTCTCCCAACATCTTACATGTGGAAACATGTAAAAAGGTGAATATACAAGTATAACAAAAATGTTTTTACATGTAAATGGGGAAAATAAAAACAATTAATTAATTGACTAAAAAAGAAATACAGAGACTAACATGATTAAGAAGTTAAAATGGAAATCAAGCAAAAAATAATTTGGGGGTCTTCAATTTTTAATTGTTATAATTCCATACTTGACAAGGAAGGATTCTTAGAAACCATATAGCATAATCCCTTCATTGTACAGATAAAAATATAGATAAACAAAGACCATATACCTTGTAAATGGAACATCAGGGATTATAATTGATATTTCATGAATTCTACTCCAGTAGGTTTTCCAATGGGCCATGATTTCTTCCCTGCTGAGGAATACTATAAACTGTGGAGATATACCATCCCACTTCCCACTGGTCATTCTCAGCATTTATAGCACATGGGGTTGAAATTCTAGTTAAGAAATATCTTAACTAGAGAAAACCGGGTCTCCCCTAATCAATCACAAATAGGCCTTAGAGATATGAACAGACAGTTTTCAGAGGATGAAATTAAAATTATTTGTAGTCATATGAAAAGGCGCTCCAAATCACTATTGATCAGAGAAATGCAAATTAAGACAACCCTGAGGTACCACTACATACCTGTCAGATTGGCCAAAATGACAAGAAAAGATAATGATGAATGTTGGAGGGGATGTGGGAAGGCTGGGACACTGATACATTGTTGGTGGAACTGTGAACGGATCCAACCATTCTGGAGAGCAATTTGGAGCTATGCTCAAAAAGTTGTCAAACTGTGCATACCCTTTGACCCAGCAGTGTTTCTATTGGACTTATATCCCAAAGAGATCTTAAAGGAGGGAAAGGGACCCACATGTGCAAGAATGTTTGTGGCAGCCCTTTTTGTAGTGGCTAGAAACTGGAAACTGAATGGATGCTCATCAATTGGAGAATGGCTGAATAAATTATGGTATATGAATGTTATGGAATATTATTGCTCTGTAAGAAACGATGAGCAGGACGATTTCAGAGAGGCCTGGAGAGACTTACATGAACTGATGCTGAGTGAAATGAGCAGAACCAGGAGATCATTATACACGGCAACAACAATACTATATGACAATCAATTCTGATGGACATGGCTCTCTGCAACAATGAAATGTTTCAAACCAGTTCCAATTGTTCACTGAAGAAAGCCATATACACCCAGAGAGAGGGATATGAAATGTGGACCACAAGATAACATTTTCATACTCTCGATTGATGTTTGCTTACATTGTGTTTCCTTTATCTGATATTTCTTTCTTGTAGATATGATTTCTCCTGCACAACAATGATGTGTGGAAATATGTATACATATATTCGATTTGTCAAGTATTTTAATATAATTAACATGTAGTGGATATCCTGCCATCTAGGGGAGGGGTGGGGAGTAGAGGGGGAAAATTTGTAATAGAAAACTTTGTAAGGGCGAATGTTGAAAAATTACTCATACATATGTTATGCAAATAAAATAAAATAAAATTAAATTAAATTAAAAAATAAAATTATTGTAGACAAAATAAAACTCTTGGGGGTCCACCTGCCAAGAAAAACCCAAGAACTATATGAACACAGTTACAAAACTGTGTTCTCACACAAATGAAGGCAGATCTATACAATTGGAAAAATATCAATTGCTCATGGGTGGGCCAAGCTAATATAATAAAATAACAATTCTGTCTTAAAAAACAAACAAACAAAAAACAAATAGGCCTTAGACAAAGTACTGAAAGGACTCTGATCATTTCACAATAACCATGCATGTAAAGAGACTGAGAAACTTGATCACATGTTTCTACCTTCATAACACCTCCTATTTCTCCTCTTCTTGAGTCTTCTTACTCAAACTACCCCCGACTGAAGGCTATCCTTCACTCTGCTGTCAAATTGATATTCCTAAAGAGCAGGTCTGACCCTTCAAACAAATCCAGTGGTTTGTTATTATCTCCAGAATCAAATGAAATCCTCTGCCATTTAAAGTCTTCCACGACCTGGTTCCTTCCTACTTTCCGGGCTCCTTACACTGTACACTACCTCCTCAATCCCATGTACTCTTTGAACCATCAATACTGACCTCTTGGCTGTTCTTTGCACCAGCCCCTCCATCTCCTGGAATGGCTCTTGCCATTTTCACTAACTGTTCCTCAAGCTGGGAATCTTCCCCTTCCTTCTCTCTACCTCTCAGTTTCCCTGGCTTCTGCCAAGTCTCAGCCAAAGTCCCATCTTCTGCAATAGCCATTTCTCCTTAATTTTAGTGTCTGATTTATTGTGTGGGCATCTTATTCATAGTTGTTTGCCTTCTGTGTCTGTCTTTTTTAATCTTCAAAGCCTGGCACAGAGCAGGCACTGAGAAGAGCTAGTTGATTGACTTGACACACACCAGGAATTGTCTATAAATTATTAGGTGAACTGAAAAGAGAATAATTTTTAGACACTGGAGAAAGTGGGGCTTTCCTGCACATCCCTGGGGAGGAAGAAGAGGCTTCTCTGGGTCCCCTCCCTGTTTCTATCACAATCAGAAGAAAATCTTGCCAATCCCAAGAGTCCAGAGGATACTTGATTTCCCAGCAGTGCTTAAAGGTCTTTCTGGACACAGCTAGTAGGATTGGCTGCAACTGGAGCCAAGAATAAAGATAAATGCAGATTTGCATGCTTATAAAGTACTTCTTGTACAACCTATGAATGGGGGAACAACTAAGAGTTGTGAATGATCCTTCTGCCACATTCACTCTCTAAGCTGAGACTCTGAACTCTCTGGATTCTCTATGTACTTGTGGGAGTGTTTCTCAGACTTTTTTGGGGAAAAGAGAATTTTTGTGCCAACTGTTTTAATTGAATCATCCTATTAAATACCCATTTTCTAAAAACTACTTAAGGCTATCTGGTTAAATTCATTCACAGCTAATAAACTTTTGGGGAAACATACCAGTGGCGGCTCAAACTGATGGCCCTAAAGATTGTCCCCTCTAGAATCCTAGAAGGAGTGTTGGGGGGTAGGGAGACATGTAGCTTAGTCTAGCTCTGGGGACCCAACTCATCAGCAGGAATCAGACTTGGGAAAAGATTCCTAAGGAAAAAAGAGGGCCTCTCTGTGAAATCTCCATCAGCCACTTGTACTAACTGCCTATAAATGTGCTACATTTTCCTTAGCACATAGTACAGACCTGCTCCCAGGGGACCCAGTTTTCAAAGCAGACTACATTGTATGGATGTGGTCAATCATAGACATAGCCCAAGATAGAAAATACCTAGGAAACAGAACAAGAAGTTGAGAAAATGCATATTCTGCAGATTAGGCCAATAATAAAGAAAGGACCCTCTACATTATGTAGAAAAAGGACTGAAGGATAAAGAAACAAGGCCACTAATCTATTGGATCTCCCTTTGCCAACATCTTGTGGGAACGGGCTCATAATTTTCTTTATTTGTAAAATAAGAAGATTTTTATGTGATTTATAATGAATCAATAAGCATTTTTAAATGCCTACTATGTGCCAGGTCTATATGCTTGACAAAAACAAAACCTTTCTCCAGGAATTGATAAATTCTCTCTTACAGCCCTTCCCACATGGAGATCAACTGAGTTTTTTCTCTTATCCTCAATGGCAAAAGGCTAGGTTCTTTCTAACCCTAATGGATTTTGAGTCTATGACTGTTCCTGGTTTCCTTGTGTTGGTGAGAAGGCAAAGAATAAAATGGGAGGGGGCTGGAAGCAAAGGTTCTTTCATTTTGTTTTATCCTGAAAGGAGCGTATGTTTCATAGAGGTGGTTCAAGCCAAAGTATTTGGGACAAAGTATCCCAGGTGTGGACTCCAGCTCTAGGAAGGCATGGTGTGGGTAACTTGATAAGCTCACCAAGTGCTCTTTCTTAACCACAAACATTTATTAAATATCTGCCATGTTGGGGAATGATTGAATAAATCATGGTACATTAAGGTAATGGGAAATTATTGTTCCATAAAAAATGATGAACAAGCTGATTTTAGAAAGGCCTGGAGAGATTTACAAGAACTGATGCTGAGTGAAACAAGAAAAACCAGGAATACATTGAATGCAGTAACAGAAAGAATGTGTGGTAATCAACTATGAAAGATTTAGTTCTTCTCAGTGGTTCAGTGATCCAAGGTAATCCCAATAAACTTTGTATAGAAAATGCCATCTGTATCCAGAAAGAGAACTATGGAGATTAAATGTAAATTAATACATGTTATGTTCACTTCTTTTTTTCTGTGTTTTTTTCTCTCCCATGGTTTTTTCCATTTGTTCTTATTTTTCTTTCCTAACAAGATTTATAAAGAAATGTGTATTTTTAAAGTTAATAATTTAAAAGTTAATAATAAAAATGTGTATTTTAAAAGTTAATAATTTTGAAAGCTAATAATAAAAGTTAATAATAAAGTTCTGTATAACCAGAAAAAAACTAAAATAATTAATAAAGGGGGGAAAAAACCATCTACCATGTGTAAAGTGAGACTCAGCATAGTACAACAGATAGAGAGCTGGTTGACTAGAGTCAGGAACACTTGGGTCCAGATTCTACCTGACACAGATTTGTTGGATCTTTGGTAAGTCACTCTTTGAGTGTAATGAAGCAATTCTCTAAAGCTACGGGAAATTGCTGATCTGTTCTGGTAGGAGGAGTTTCTTCTTTGTCAGTCAATAAGCATTTATTAATCATTTACTGTGCTCTTCACATCAGGGACACAAATACAGAGAAAGATAGCGTCTTCCCTGAGGGAGTTTACATTTTAATGTAAGAAAGGCACCCTTACAGGAGGCATGATGGTGAAGTTTGGAGAATGAAATATGGCTACTCTTAGCATTTTATCAAAATGGACATTGTAGGAGGGATTCACAAGTGGGAGAAGGGCAGAGGGAAAGAAAGTGCTAGATGCTGCTTATACCAGTGAAATCACAGATTTAGGCTCTCCCTCTCCCCCAAAAAATATGCTAGTCACTGGGGCTATAAAGAAGAAAAAAAATGGGAATAGCTCTTGCCTGAAATGAGATTATACTCTATAAGGGGATGTTGTTCAATCGTTTCAGTCCCCCATTTGGGGTTTCCTTGGCAAAGTTATGGAGTGGTTCACCATTGCCTTCTCCAGCTCATTTTACAGATGAGGAACTGAGCAGGGTGGGTGGGTGATGGGGATTTAAGTATGGAGAAAGAAATAGAAAACATATAGAAAATAATTGAGAGAAAATGAGAACATTGGGAGACACCTGGAAAGGTCTTGGGTAGAAGGTGATAGTTTGGCTATACTTTGAAGAAAGCTGGAGATTCCAATTAGGTTAAAGAATATTCCCCAGCAAATATGCCTCTGAGGCCAGCAGCACATTATTAACGCAATAAAATTCATAGGGATGTCAGCAAGGATGGGTTTATGGGACTCCCTAGTTGACCCTTAGGGGAGAACAAGATAGAAAGAATGGGCTATAGAGGGAAAGGTGAACCAACAGGATCTTCCCTTAGAGCTGTTCTACTTACATCCCAATGGAACTTATGTCCCTCAGAGGTGCTTAATAAATGCTTGTTGAATTAAATTTTTAAAAGTATTGGCTCTGACACCAGAGGGACTTTGTTCAGATTCTTCCTTTAATACTGCCTACATGATTTTGGGTAAGTTTCCTCCCCATCCTCAGCTTAAGTTTTCTCAACTAATTTTTTTGTTGTTCTTTTTCTTCCTTTTTAAATTTTTTTTTAAATTTTTATTTTTTTGAGACAATGAGCTAGTAAGTATGTGAGGCTGGATTTGAACTCAACTCCTGGTTTCAGAACTGGTGTTCTATCCCATTGAACCACCTAGCTTCCCTACTTTAAAGTAAAAATCTTAGACTAACTCAAGAGTTTTAATCCTTCTGGTGTCATGGACCTTTTTGGCAGTCACACACTGTACACCCTTCTAAGAAGTATGTTTTTAAATAATTGATTTATTAATTTATATCATATTTTTATTTAATATATTTAATTATATTATTTGTATATATTTACTTATAAAATATATATTTAATTCTATTATTGCTTATATTTTTATTATAAAATAATATATTGTTGTTTATGTTTTTGTTAGAAAATAAAATAATATATATTTATTCATTATAAAATATATATCTAATTATATTGTTTATATATTTATTATAAAATAAAATGTATACTTACTCATAAAATATGTATCTAATTATATTGTTATATATTTATTTATTATAAAATAAAATGTATACTTACTCATAAAATATGTATCTAATTATATTGTTATTATATATAATTAATATAAGATAAAATGAATATTTACTCATAAAATATGTATCTAATTATATTGTTATTATATATATTTATTATAAGATAAAATGTATATTTACTCATAAAATATGTATCTAATTATATTGTTATATATATTTATTATAAGATAAAATGTATATTTACTCATAAAATATGTATCTAATTATATTGTTATATATATTTATTATAAAATAAAAT
Organism: Myrmecobius fasciatus; assembly: GCA_023553655.1. Lineage (NCBI taxonomy): Eukaryota > Metazoa > Chordata > Mammalia > Dasyuromorphia > Myrmecobiidae > Myrmecobius > Myrmecobius fasciatus. The sequence continues at coordinate 497,348 of JAJPUD010000843.1, read as the reverse complement.
GTATATTTACTCATAAAATATGTATCTAATTATATTGTTATATATATTAATTTATTATAAAATAAAATGTATATTTACTCATAAAATATGTATCTAATTATATTGTTGTTTATGTATTTATTACAAAAGAAAATAATATATTTACTCATAAAATATGTATCTAAATTATTTATATATTTATTTATTTAAAAATACAATAATATATTTTATTTATAAAATATACATCTGATTATATTATCTATACATTTATTTTAAAATAATATAATATAATTACTTATTATAAAATATATATTCGATTATATTATTGTTTAAATAATTCCATTTGAAGTCAGTGGGGGAAAAAAGATTTAATTTGGTTTTCCCCTCCCTGGTCCCCCTGGTATCTATCCATCAGCCCCATCAGTGTCCATGAAGTTTTGGAGTACACGAGCCTTGGGTTCTTCCTACTGTCGATGTGCAGACATGTGAACTCATCTGATCCACCTATTCCAGAGCGGGCCCCTGCCTATGGCAAAGTCTCCCTTCCGATCAAGCTCAGCCTCCGTGACATGGCACAATGACTCCTCATCTCCTGGTACTGGAGAAACAGGATGTTCTTGGCCAGCGGGCTGTCCCTCTTAAGCCTTTGCTCAGGCCCAGTCATTCCTGGAAAACCGGCTTGGCGGTGATTAAGGCTCCCATCTGAGGCAGATCTCCCCAGGTAGGACAAAGACAGGGTCCAGGAGCCTGGGCAGAGGGGCAGGCAGAGGCCCAGGGCCAGGCGAGCCTGGCGTCTCATTGGCAGTGGCAGTGGCAGCGGCAGCAATGGGCCATAAATCGCGGAGGCCTTCAGCCGTGGTAAATAACCGCCTTGCCAATGGAGGTGTCAGCCAGTCAATTAGCCGGAGAAATAACATTCTTTCCCCAAGGGTGGATGCTCCAGCCTTTCAGCTCCACTAACTCAAATGTCAAACAAGCTGTAACTGCCGCCGAGAACAGCAGCCAACTTCAGGGCAGCACCCCACCCAGAGCAGCCTTGACTTGGGCTGGCACCGGGTCCTGGGGCGTGTGAACTGCGGGCCGAGGTGGCACCCCCACACGCCCACTCACCAGGCTGCCGGAGGGACCTGGCTCCACACGGCCTGGCTGGGCTTCAGCCAGCTCCTACCTTTGCCCACCACCGCCAGAGCCAGTTGGAAGGCCGTCCCAGTATCTTAAAGGCAGCACATCAACTGTCAACAGCAATGAAATGAGGCCGTACTTACTAGTATTTTGAGCCCTGCCAGGAAGCAATTAATTAGGCCTTTCAGATTCTCCTCCTCACTCTCCCTTGCCACCCTTTTAGCTCTGGAATGCAGATGGGTGCCCTCTGCAGCATTCCAGGACCTGTCGGGGGCCCCCACCAGGTGTTTGCCTCCCAGAGCCATTCGTGCTCAATGCCAGTTGGGGCAGTTCCCTTGGCAAGAACCGCTGGGCTATGGGAACTGACCAAGAGATTGACAAGAGATTCAGTGGGTCCTCCAGGACTGCCGTTCAAGACGGGTCCGTGAGCTTTTATATATTCTGAGGGTCATGGATCCCTTTAGCAGTCTGCTGAAGCTCATGGACCACTTCCTACAATAGCATTTTAACTGCCTAAAATTATATCGATTATAAAGAAAATCAATTGTATTAAAATGTAGGCATTAAAATATTTGAAAAATAAGTTAATCGACTCTGGGTTAAGAGTCTCTGACATATATCATCTTTCAAGTGGCCTTTGATTGCAGCTAGGAAGGGTCAGCTGGTTTCTTTACAAAGGAAACCAATTAAGCTGGTTTCAATATATCAAATATATTTTATCAATTTTTTTGACAATCAAAAAATACATTTATCAAAATTTTTAAAAATCCTACCAAATTCAAGGTTTCCTGGATTAAGAACCCTACATGTACAATCATGGACTCTTTGAAATTGAGGATCAGAGTTCTTGATCTTGCTAGGTATAGTAAGGCTGGGTTCATGGGAAGAGCAGAAATTAAAGCTGTTGATGAGAAACTTGCCAGTGATGATGGAGCCATGGAGCCAGAGAGATAGATTGTCTTAGGTGATGGTTGGTATCAGAGCTCAAGAGCCTTTCTAAGATGGCTTGTCTCTCCCTTAGGATGGCGTGGGGAAAGTTGGGGCAACTTTCTCTCATGCATGGGGTGGTGGCAGCTGGCCCTTGTATTTGGGAAACACACCCAACCAGCCCAGCAAATCCTGCTGGTATTGTTGCATGCCCTTGCCTGTCCCTTTCTACAATCTCACCTGCTGTGCCACTGGAAATCATCTCTGTGCTATCTCTGGCAACAAAGGTTGCCAACCTTTATTCTAAAACATTCTCTTCTCTTATTAAACATCTTGCTAGGAGGCTGGTCCAGTGGTCAGTCCCCCTGGCAATGAAGAGAGGCAATTGGTGCACCATTGGACCTGAAGACCAAAGACCTGGATTTTGAGTTCCACTCCTCCTAAGTGAAGCACCGAACCTTAATTTGCCTCTCTCTGAAAAGGGATCAGTAATACATTAGTGACCTACTTCAGAGCAATCTCGCTAAGAAAAGGTTTGGAACATGATTTTGAAAAATGAGCTACATAAATGGCAATACTACTCTGCTATTGTCTGTCCAGGCAGGATATCTAGAGTACTGGATTTACTTTTAGGTATCCCATTATAGGGAGTACATTGACTAGCAAGAGAGAGACAGACAGACAGACAGAGACAGAGATAGACAGGGACACAGAGAGACAGAGAGAAAGAGACAGACAGACACAAACAGACAAAGGGAGTCAGAGAGAGAGCACATAATCATAGTATCATAGGTTTAGAGATAAAAGAGACCCAGAGGCCATCAAGTCTACCTACCCTTTCCCTCATATAGATGAGGAAAAGAGGCACAAAAAGTGACTTTTCCAGAGCCATCCAACTACTATATGTCTGAGAGAGAATTTGGACCCAAGAGTTCCTGATTCCAAGTCCAGTGCTCTATTATTCCAAATTGATTCTGTGATGGTTAAGTGCCTCTATCTAGATTATACTATTTAGAGATTCATTAAAAAAACTGGTAATATTTACTCTCTGGGGCAGCTGGGTGGCACTGTGGATAGAATGCTAGGCCTGGAATCAGGAGGAATGGAGTTAAAATCTAGCCCTGGATACTTAATAACTGTGTGATCCTGGGCAAATTATTTCACCCTGTTTAGCTCAATTTCCTCATCTGTAAAATGGAACTGGAGAAGGAACTGGTAAACCAATCTAGTATCTTTGCCAAGAAAACTCCAAATAGAGTCATGAAGACTTTGACAAGACTGAAAAATGACCAACAACATGGAGAAGAGAAGACTTGGGGAATGGGGATATGCGTGGAAGGGGAGAATAAGTAGAAGATGATAGTTGTGTTTTGGAGTTATTATTTAGAAGGTTTTTATTCTTTTTTCTGTTTGATCCCTGGGATCATAACTAAGATCCATGGTTAGACGTGGCAGAGGAATTTTTAACTTGATATAAAGAAAAATGTCCTAACAGAGCAATCCAAAAATGGAAATGTTTGCCTTGAGAGGACAATCAGTCAACAAGCAATTATTAAATGCTTACTATGGACCAGATAGCAGCTTTTCCCCCATTCAAGGTAGAAACTTCTGAGGGATGCTATAGCAAGGATTCTTGATAGTGTGGATTTGAGAAGATTCAATCTCTTCACATGGGTTAACTCATATCCAAAGAAAATCCCTTTAGATTTTATAGCATGGAACATATCAACCAACTTCTTTATCTTCTTCTCTTCCTTCTTTCTGGATTAGGTTTGCTCACTCAGCCTGTACTCACACTAGCAGGTCCAGGGTTCCCATAAGAAATATTCATACTGCTACAATACATTCTTACTGTTCTAGAGATAAATCCGGTGAGGTTAATACACTCTTATTACTTATATCTATAGCTCCTGAGCCCCCAATAGTATGTTTCCCACTTAACAAATCAACCAAAGGAGACCATTAAACAAATTTATTAATATCTTTTTGTATCAACTCAATTTCCCCCTATATCATTCCTCCTCTCTCTTTCCAAAAAGTCATCCCTTATAACAAAAAATATTTTTAAAAGAAAAAAGAAAAGCAGGAAGAAAAAAAATCAGCACCACTGATTAATACATTAAAAAAAAAAACTGACAACAAATACAATTGACTTTCCTCCTATACAATTGCCTCTTAGTCATGAACATTTAATAAATAGAAGACAAAACAAAATGATCAAAACTTGACATTCTATCCATAAATTTTTTTAAAAACAGAAGGCAAAGTAAAAATTATCAAGACAATAATTAAACAGAAGGCATACTCTCCCACCAGTGTACATAGTATTGGGGGTAAGGACACAAACTAAGTAGAATGCATAGGAGACATATGTAATCTAAAACAACTCCCAACTCTGGGATTTAGGTTTGATGTCCTTGGTTTCAGGAACAAGCTGAACCACAAGATTCTGCTAGGTGAAATCGCTGGGACTCTTCACTTTTTGAAAGCACCAGCTGCATTATTCTTTATCTGAGCTGCTAAGTTAGTGTTATGTTTTTTTTGTTTTTTTTATTAAAGCTTTTTATTTGTATAACATATGTATGGGTAGTTCCCCAACATTGATCTTTACAAAGCTTTCCATTACAAATTTTACCCCCAGTCCCCTCCCCTCCCCCAGATGGCAGGAAGTCCACTACATGTTAATAATGTTGAAATGCTTGAGAAGTTATGCAAGAAAAATCCTA
>JAJPUD010000843.1:469876-487594 GCA_023553655.1 Myrmecobius fasciatus | reverse complement strand
TTGATCTTTTCTTTCTCTATTTTATGCAAGTAAGCATCTAGAGATATAAAATTGCCCCTTATAACCGCTTTAGCCGTATCCCACAAATTTTGGTATGTTGTCTCCTTATTGTCATTTTCCTGGATGAAATTATTGATTGTGTCTATGATTTGCTCTTTCACCCAATCATTCTTCAGGATTAGATTATTTAATTTCCAATTAACTGTTGGTTTATTTTCTCCTGGCCTTATATTGCATGTGATTTTTATTGCATCATGATCTGAAAAGGATGCATTTATTATTTCTGCCTTTCTGCATTTAATTTTGAGGTTTTTATGCCCTAACACATGGTCAGTTTTTGTATAGGTTCCATGGACTGCTGAGAAAAAAGTAAACTCCTTACTGTCTCTATTCAACTTTCTCCATAGATCTATCCTACCTAACTTTTCTAACAATTGGTTTATCTCCCTAGTTTCTTTCTTGTTTATTTTGTAGTTTGATTTATCTAATTCTGAGAGAGCAAGGTTGAGATCCCCCACTAGTATCGTTTGGCTGTCTATTTCTTCTTGCATCTCTCTTAATTTCTCTCCTAGGAATTTGTGTGCTATTGCACTTGGTGCATATATATTTAGTATAGATATTGCTACATTATCTATGGCACCCTTTAATAAAATATAGTTTCCTTCCTTATCTCTTTTGATTAGATTTATCTTGGCTTTTACTTGATCTGAGATAAGGATTGCTACCCCTGCTTTTTTTTGTTCATCTGAAGCATAATATTTTCTGCTCCAGCCGTTTACCTTCATCCTATATGTGTCACTATGTTTTAGATGTGTTTCTTGTAGACAACATATTGTGGGATTCTGGTTTTTAATCCAGTCTGATATCCGCTTCCGCTTTATGGGAGAGTTCATCCCATTCACATTCACAGTTAGAATAACTAATTCTTTATTTCCTGCCATCTTATTTACCCAAGTTATGTTTTCCCCTTTCCTTTCCCCTTTCTCCCTTCTCCCCTCCTCAGTACTTTGCTTTTGATGACCCCCTCCCCCAAACAATACTCCACCCTTTAGATCCCCTCCCCCTGTTTTTACTCCTTTCCCCTGATTCTTCTATTTTCCCTTCTATTAGTTTGTCCCTTACTTTTCCTCCTTTCCCTCCCACTTCCATCTAGCAACAGACAAGTTTCTATGTGAAATCAAATGTCTGATACACACTTTTAGAGCCCAACCTGATGAGAGTAAAATTTACACAGTGGTCATCTCCCTCCCCTCTTTCTCTCAATTACATTAGGTTTTCTTTGCCTCTTCAAGTAATTTTACCTTGTTTTTACCTCCTTTTTTTAGATCTTATTTTACCACTTTTTCCCTCTTTTCCCCAGTATGACAACCTTTTCCCCTCTAGTTCTCTTTTTCATATTATCAAAGTAATATGTAGTTAATTATACCCCCAAACTTTAAGTATCCCCCTAGTAAAAATAAAGTTCTCAAGAGTCCTTTCCTTTTTACCTTTTTATGCATTTCTTGAGTTCTGTGTTTGGGTGTCAAATTTTTTGTTCAGATCCGGTCTTTTCATTAGAAATAGGTGAAATTCACCTATATCATTGAATGACCATCTTCTTCCCTGGAGGATAATTCTCATTCTAGCTGGATAGGTTATTCTTGGTTGTAATCCAAGTTCCTTTGCCCTTCAGAATATCTGGTTCCAGGCCCTTCGATCCTTCAGTGTCTAAGCTGACAGATCCTGTGTGATTCTTATTATTGATCCTCAGTATTTGAATTGTTTCTTTCTAGCTGCTAGCAGAATCTGTTCCTTGGTGCTATAGTCCTGAAATTTAGCCACGATATTCCTTGGGGTCTTAATTTTGGGGTCTCTTTCAGGAGGTGATTGGTGAATTCTTTCAAAGGTGATTTTGCCCTTTGATTCTACAATCTCAGGGCAGTTTTCTTTCAGGATTTCCTGGAAGATAGTGTTTAGATTCTTTTTTTCATCATGGCTTTCAGGAAGTCCAATAATCCTTAGATTGTCTCTCCTAGATCTATTTTCCAAGTCCATTGTTTTTCCTAGGAGATATTTCATATTTTCTTCTAATTTTTCATTTTTTTGTTTTTGTTTGACTGATTCTTGAGGTCTTATTGAGTCATTCACTTGCATTTGTTCAATTCTTATTTTTAAAGTGTTGTTTTCTTCAGTTACCTTTTTAAGCTCCTTTTGTAACTGGCCAATTTGTTCATTGCACTCTTTTTCCACTTCACTAATTTTATTTTTCAATAAATTGGTGTCTTTTTCATATCTCTTTTGCAGGGCATCATATCCTTCTTGCAAGATATTGTATCCTTTTTGCACTGATTTCAGTTTATTTTCCCATTTATCCTCCAGCTCTCTTTTGAGGTTCTTTATGCAATATTCCAGAAAGGCCTTTTGAAAAGGGGACCAGTGATGGTCCTTGCTGATTTTCTCTGGAGTTTTGTCTAAAGGAACCTCTGGATCTGGGGTGATCACTTCTTTCTCTTTATAAAAGCTGTCTATGGTGAGAGCTCTCTTTTGCTTCTTCATTTTTTTTAGACAGCATGGATATCTCTTTAAGGTAGGGAAAAAAATGGTGGCTGAAAAGCTTTGCCCTGGGGCACTTTGGCAAGTTGACTTAAGGTGCTGGGCCGGTGGGGGCTAGGACTAAGTCCGAATTACTCCTTAAACAAGGCAAGTCTTCTAGAACACCTGCCCCCAATCAGGGCAGAGTGTCCCGAGTGCCTCAGATAAACTCCAGGTGTTTGGAATTTGGAGTTAGGAGTTTGGAATTTCTGCCACGATGAGCTGAGCTGAGTCCCACCCTCACTTCCGGCCTACTCAGGAGTCCTCTATTTATCTCTCTGTCCGAGTCCGACTAACCTGATATGAAGTTATCCAGAGAGCAGTGTCCAAATATTTCTGAGTTCATTAACTTGAAGATCAGTTCAGAGGCTTATTTTATTGTTGATTTGAGAGAAGATCGGAGGAGAGGCAGAAAGTCACCTTTTCACTCCGCCATCTTGGCTCCGCCCCCTGAGACCTGTTATGTTTTTTTTTTTTAAGTCAAAATAAAAAAATCTAAGCTGGAGACTGAAGGGCTCTTCTAGTTCTACTCCTTTGAGTGGATGCTGAGAGGCTTCCATCACTCAGGTAGTAGATGGCAATTCAGGGAAAAGGAAACTCCAATAGTCAGCTCTTCTAAACACCAAAGTTTTCTTCCAATCAGCTCTTTTTAAGAAGCAAATCTTTTCCTCTAATCAACTCCACTGAACATCAGATGTCAGTTGGTTCCTTGAGATCTTGACAAGAAGCAGCTCTGAGATACCTTCTTAGGTTATCAGAATTGGATCCATCAGATCATTCAGAAGTTTGTCCTTGAAGAACCTATTACTCCAAAGGAGAGTCTTTTGTGTAAAATGAATTCTCTCTATCTTATATCGAGAAAGTCACTTTTCTGTTAGCCAAGTCATAAACTGGAAATACACCCATACCCATTAAATAGGTTTAACTATCAGGGTTTTCCAGTTATTAATCTCTACTTTTTTCAGTTGCATGTAAATTAGATACTGAGAAAGAGGACACTTTAGCTATCTTGACCAAACAATAAAAAAAGACATTCAGAATAATTTACAAACTCAATATAAATCAACAGTGTGTGATACAGTAGTCCAAAACTCTAATTGACTTAGGTTATGTTGAGTTTTGGGCTGGGTGGGTAGTCATGTCTCCCCAAAATGGGGGTATTAGTAATACCTTTCTATTGGTGAAGTTATTGTAAAGTACTTTGCAAACTTATCAATATCATCTCCTTTGTACTCTGTTTGTCACCTCCTTCCATAGTATTAGCTTTAGTTATATTGATGACAAAACAAGAATATCTACTGGAAAGTGATCTGGTTGGTGAAAAGCCCTGAATGTGTGCTCTGAAGATTGGTTGAATAAATAGGGGTGCTTCATTGATAGAAGAGAAATCTTAGGGGAAGCATGGGAGTATTTGAAAAGTTATTAGCCTTGCTGTGCTTGGCCCCAGAGGGTAAAATCAAGAGTTTGGAGGGGTGGAGGGGTGGGGAGGTGGGGTGGGAAGGAGGGAAAGATTTTGGCTTGATAGCTTTCATTGTTAAGAAGTTTTTCCTTCTATCTAATTATGGAATCAAAAAGTGCCTCAGGAGGCAGTGGGGTTCCCCTCAGTAGAAGTTTTCAAATAAATGCTAACTAACCATTGGGTAGACATATTGTAGTAAGGGTTCCTATACAGGGAAGGGTTGGACTAGGCAGCCTCTGAGTTACTTTCAACCCTGAAATTGGGTTATTTTATGGTTCTAAAGTTCAGGGAAGTTAAATGATTTGCTCCATCCATGACAGGAAGGGACGTTTGAGATCACCTAGTTCAATACTTCATTTTATAAATGAGAAAATTTAAGTCCAAAGAAAGGAAGGGATTTTTTTTAGTCACACCACTAATAAATGTTAGGAGAACTCAAAACTAAATGAATTGACATAGATTGAATGTTTTTTCATGTACTAGGCAGCTTCCTGGAAAGAGACCACTCTTGAACTTCCACACACACACACACACACAGAGTCAATTAACAAATATTTCTTAAGCATCTATTATATTTCAAGTGCTGTACTACAGTGGGATTGAAAGACAAAAATGTTATAATCGCTGCCCTCAAAGAGTTTTTAAGTTCTCTCTAGGGAGACAACTTGTACATAGTTAAAAGTAGATTTAAAGTGCACATTAAGTAAATATAAGATAAAACATGGAAATCACAGGATGAGCCCCAACACTGCTCATTCATGAATTACAGTGGGGACAAGAGAATCAATCTTTCAGCTTCTCTTCAGATTAAAGCTGAGCAATCACCACTCCCTCGTTCTGTCTCAAGGCTGGTCAAGACTCTTGTTGGGACTTGGTAAGATAAAGAGAAAGAGAAAGAGAAGAACTGGAATGATGAGGATCAAGGAACCATTTCCCTTCATGATCTCTCCACCCCTCAGCCCCACACAAGAAGGCTTTCCTGACTTTTCCAGCTGTGAGTGCATGGGTTCAAATCATACTTAATAGTTATGTGACACTGGGCAAGTCACTTAATCTCTCTCTTTCAGTTTCCTTAACTATAAAATGAAGATGATAAATTCACCTACTTCCTAGGGTTGAGAACCATCTCTACAAAGCTATGTAGATGTATAGATGTACTTAGCTATAGTATTTTGCAAATCCTAAAGCATTATATAAATGCTACCTATTATTGTCTCCCTCAAAATTATTTTGTTTTTATTTTTCACATACATGTTCCCCCTCTAACAAACTTATGTTTTCCATGTTTTTAATTTATTTTTATTAAAACTTTTTACTTTCAAAACATATGCATAGATGATTTTCAACATTCACCCCTGCAAAACCTTGTGTTCCAAATTTTTTCCCTCCCTTCCCTCACCCCCTCTCCTAGACAGCAAGTAATTCAATGTATGTTAAACACATATAAAACATAGAATTATACATATGTTTTATATATGTTTACATAAGTGCATTATGTCTTCCTTTTGGACTGTAAGCTTCTCGAGGGCAGGCACTGTTTCACTTTTTCCCTGGCTCCCCTAGCACAGTGGTTGTAGGCACTTGGTAAATGTTGATTTAACACACTGGAGAGGGTCAGGTCATGGTTTCCCTTTTTCTTGTTTCTGAAGATGAGGACTTATATCTAGACCTATCTCACTTTGAAAGGCTTCTGAGGATGGGAGGTGACCAGAAAGTCCCATAGATATATGGGGCCCGAGTAAACAAAGTCTCATCTGTGTTGACAAATGGTGCTTTTATGCTTTCAATTTCCAAGGCATTTTCTGAGAAACTTAGAGAACTGTTCAGTGAAACCTTCATGGTATGTAAATAGGGAAGACCGAATCAGAGGTAACAATCAACCAATACAAAGGGAGATGTCAGAAAAGGGTCCCCACCCTGCTGGCAAGAGAGAGAAGAGAGGAAAGGAGGAATGAAAGAAAAAGGGACAGAGAGACAGAGAGGCAAAGACAGAGACAAAAAGAGTTTGAGAGAAAGATATAGATATTTACTAAATATAAATATAGATATATTCATAGGCATTTACTAGAGATAAAAACTAATTTTGAATTTGTGAACCCTCTGAAAGCATTTCAGAGACTCCCAGGATTCTCTGGACCCTACTATATATTATTTTTATTAATATCCACAAGTGAGAAGTCCATGTCTCAGGGAGATGAAGGGGATTTGTCCATGTTCACAAAGTTTAGTTTCAGAGGCAGATCTGACTCTAGCTCACTACCGACTGGATATCAGGGTTAACAGTCCCAGAGATTCCTATCCTCTCCCCCCTTTCTCCTGTCACAATTAGCATCCTCATCCATATTTCCATGACCTCAGGTAGCATTTATATAATGCTTTAGAGTTTGCAAAGTTTTATATATATATATACACACACACATGTATATGTATATGTATGTGTATGTATGTATGTGTATGTGTATATGAGTATGTATGTGTATATGTATATGCATGTGTGTATGTGTATGTATGTGTGTATGTGTATGTGTGTGTATGTATGTGTGTGTGTGTGTATACACACAGACACATATCTATATAGCTCTCTACAAGTGTTATATGGACCTCAGGAGATGTCTATTTCTCTGAGGTTACAAGGAAAAAAAGGAAAGTCATTCCCTTACAAGCTGCCTTTTGTGACCAGGAGACAAATTGGAGAAAAACGACAGAAAAGGAACAGCCTCCTACCTACTCCCCACTCCCCAACACCTCCACCTTGATACCTGCCTGCTGGAAACAGCTCCCAAGCGAACTCTGAGAGGGGAAACAAGAGAGGGGAGCCTTGTCTGCTTGCCTCTCCCAGAGTCAGGGAGGGATGTAAACTAATCAGATGCCAGTGGGTCGGTATCGCTTTGCAATGATTGCTTTGTGGGGTTGTGTCAATAGGTGAGGAAGTTGAGTTTCAGCCATGAAACTTTAGCACGCTGACACAGTGGCCCTGAACAGACATCAGTCTCTGGTTACAGCCAGGGATGACCTCTGACCCGATCTTCTCCCTACCATACACCCTCCCCCTTGCTTCCAGCTTTTAAGAAATATCATTGGAAACATCCCCTGAATTTGGAGGTTACAACTCAGGAAAGAAAGACCATTGAGGGTAGTCCAATTTTATCCTTCTCTGTGGTGAACATTAGTTTGGTTGACTGACTGTTGCTTTATTTGGAGAGATCTTATTACATTTATCACATGTTCTTAATCTGTGAACTTAAGTTAAAATTTTTTTATAAATTTTATAATTTATAATTATATATATATATACAATTATATAAATTACCCTTATAATTTATTTCCTTTGTCATTCCATGTATTTTATTTTAATATATTTTAAGAGACTAATCTGAGAAGGGTCCATAAATTTCCCCTAACTGCCAAAGAAAGGGTCTATGTCAAGATTAAGAAGCTTTGCAGGAGACAGATGGTGGTGGTAGTGAAACTAATGGTTTTAAGTGGATTCAGAGACATTTTAAAATAAGTTAGCTTTGAATAACCCATCGAGCATTACAAAGCAATTTCCTTACTAATCCCAACAAGTAGGACAAGCATTATGGTCCCCATTTTAAAGAAGAAGACATGGGTTAGGTAGGAGGTTATCCACTTGGGAAGGGGGGATCTGGGTTTCGACATCTTATTCTTTTGAATAAGGGAGCGAGCTCATAATCATTGGGATGCTCTCCCTCCCGCTCTGGCAAACACCCTGATTCACTAGAACCTGTTAATTAATAGCCCCGAGATCACCCTACTCTAGATAAAACAAAGGAGAGATTAACAGGCTGCATGACCAATCAGTGGGAAAGGTAAAGTGAGTGGCTCAGGAGAAAGAACATTGGATTTAGAGTTAAGGAGCCTGGATTAGAATCCTAGTTTTGGGACTTGTGTGGTCTCAGTTTCTCCACCTGTAAAATGAGGGGTTGACCCTCATCTGTGATGCCTTTTAGCTCTAAATCTCCAATCCTCCTCCCACCAGCTCACCCCCTTCTCTCCCCAGCTGCTCTTTCCATGTTCGGGTATCCACGTCATCCACATTTTGGCAGGGACTGGAGGAACAGGGAGTGAGGGGTAAAGATGACTGATCTCTCAGGCAGGTGTTTGTGTACACATGGAAGATGCCATCTTGATAAACATCATCTCACAGCTGTGCACATGATCTGTCAGCAGGCCTGTTTGGAGATTTCTTCCCCACCTAGGGATTTCCTAAACTCACAGAACTCAAGAAAAAAAATTTCCTTAGCTCATCTTCCTAATATCATTACTGGGATAAAATAATATCCTTTCTTACCTATAGGGTGGTCCATTCTCAGGATCATAGAGCAAAAGGCTGAACAGGACCCTAAATATAGTCTGGTCCAACTCTCTCATTTTATAGAGAAGATCTAGAGAAATCAATTAACTAGCCCCCGGTCGTCCAGCTAGCAGGTAATCGAGACAGGATTCAAACTCTGTCTCTAAATATAGTCTACTTTCCACTATATCATCTTGCTTTCCTTGTCCAAAGTCTTAGTTTTCTTTAAAATGTCTCCTTCAATGAGTATTAATGGAAATTTCCCTTCCTCATGGGCTATCTTGGTTGAACTTGACCATTGAACAGAAAAGTTATTAAAGAAGAAATCTATTTCAGATATGGAGTCATAAAATTCAGGCACCTCTATCTCTCTCTCTTTTCCCTAAATCCACAACAAATATTCACTGAGTACTGAAAAGTTCTTTATGATAGTAGTAAATTTATGAGCTATTCTTTGCCCCACACACAGACATACTCATTGCCCTATACATAGACATAGACACACACACACACACACACACTGGATGCTAAGTACAAGTCACAACTGCCAGCCTGTCAGAGCCAATTATCTCAAAATAAAATTTAAAATTCCCTTTGTGTTCCTCCAGATTATGTAGGTACAGAAGCTGCTAGGATGAGTGTTGGACAGAGTAATGAACTTGAAGTTCTGAAGACCTGTGTTCAAATTCTGCCTCAGATATTTACTTTGGTATGTCATCCTGGAGAAATCCCTTAAACTGAAGTTTTCCTATCTGTAAAACATGTGCCATAAAAACTCCTTACCTCCCAGAGTTGTGAAGATCATATGAGATAATATATGTAAAATACTCTGCAAACTTTAAGTGCTATATAAATGCTTACTAGTTGTGTATATGTGTGTGTGTGTGTGTATGTGTGTGTGTGTTTGTGTATAGAGGGATATATTATTATGCCTTGATGATTTGTACATATTTGTTAAAATGCAGGTGATCCAAGGAACTCTGAAGCATCTTTCATATCCCACATGCTCCGTGTCTTTTTCCTGTTTCACAATCAGTGACTTTTACCAAGCTGACAGCCCCTTCTGCTCCCCACCTTAATCCAGGCAAGAAGATGGATGGTTACCGCCCGTCCTATAGCATTGTGAGTGTTTTCAATATATGAATCAACACAGGCAAACAGCAGGTCTGCACAGATCAAAGGCCCCTTTCTTCCTCTTGTTATCCTCTGCAGCCAGGTATTTTTGGAGGCAGCTGGGAGAACTATTACCACTTGGAGAGATGTGGGGATGGGGGGGAAACACCAAAGTCCTGAATAAGTCATGTCTCAAGTCCAGAAGCTATGTTGGAGACTCCCAGGCTCCTGGGCTCCTGTGATCATGACTCGTGGCTTCTAAGCAACTGGAGAGGTACTAGGAAAATAATATGAATATTGATGCTATTTCTCTGTTATCTGAGAGGCTCCAAACTGCACTTACAACTTAGATTATTGTTCTCATACTGTCTTTAATGGAGGATAATCAGCCATTGGGTCGACACAATAGATATTCATTGAGTTTTGAACAGTTCTTTACAACAGCAGTAAATTTATGAGCCGTTCTTTGCCCTACTATTCCCTCCCCCCTACTTCAACCCCCCATCATGTTCATTCATTGTCGATGTGACAGCAAAGTGCCTGACTGAGGAGCAATTACCCAGAGCAAATGGATTTGCAGCAGATTCAAAGAGATTGATAACAATGAGTGCAGACGTACATTATTAGGAAATTAAAGTGGAAATCAAGCAAGAATTAGAGGGGGAAACCTGTGAGTCTAAAATATTAATTGACATAATTACCTATTAAAAAACATTTTTGAACATTCCCTTCCTCTCCTGATGTTGGAACAATGTCATTGATCAGTAGGCAATTAGAGTAATGATATGACCATTGAACCCTTAAAAATGTATCATCCAGAGAGAAAAGTTATGATGATTTGTTAATCCCTGTGCTAGGATTTCCATTTATTAGAATTACAAACATTTTTGACCATCTTTCTGTTGGGGTCTTGGGTAATTAGAAAACCTCTTTATCATTCAGCTCAACACTTATCAGACCCTATGTGTTAGGAAGGAAAGAGAGAGAGAGAGAGGGAGGGAGAGAGAGAGAGAAAGAAAGAAGGAGAAAGAAAAAGAGAAAAAGAAAGAAAAAGATAAAGAGAGAAAGAACTAGTCTCTTCCATAAAGGACCTTAAAATCTATTAGAGGAAACATGATAAATTCACAGATAGGTAGGACCTAATTATATATTCCACAAATGAGATGCTCCATTTTTCGATCCTGGACTTGTTAAGGTTAACAACTAGTAAGTATCTAAAATCAAGAAAATAAGTCTTCCTAACTCCAAGCTGGAGGGGGAGGCAAGGGAGATTCCATCAGCAGCAATGGCCTGGCTTACCCAAGAATTAAAGATGATACAAATATGATATACAGATAGATCAGAGAGATAGATAGACAGCTGATAACAGTGAGTGTTCAGGTATTCAGAATTTACTGAGCCATCTGCTAAGTGCTGGGCAAACAAATACAAGTAAAAATACAGTCCTTGTATTCAGGTAGCTTACATTTGTCTTACAAAATCTGGAAAGAAAGGTTACTGAAGCTTTAGCAGAAAGTTAGCAGAAAGGCTTCATGGAAGGGTAGAGTCTGAACAGAGGTTTGAAAGATGAATAATATTGGGTATGGAGGTTGTGTAATACTAAGTAAAAGACCTGAAATGGGAATGTCCAAGTGTGTGTAGCTGTGTCTGGGATGAAATTCCCACCTCTCCAGGACTTTATTTAAGGTTTCCTCATCTTTTTGCCCATAATAACCCTTTGATTCAGACAACCTTTTGATTTATTTTGCAGATGAGGAAAACAAAGCTAAGTGACTTGATCGTGGTCAATTCTCAATATTGAAACCAAGTTTCCAGGCTCTAGATAAAGTGGGCTTCCCCCTTCACTGTATTACCTCTTTAAATTTTAGAGCCTGCCAGGAGAGAATAGAGAATTGAAAAAAAAGAGATCTAGAACCCTTTACAAAATGTAAACATTTCCCTTTCTCCATTCCCAGAGCCACTGATTTGCTTTTATTTGACTAGAGCATGGACTCATTTTATCCTTGCTTTGAAAGTGAAATCTCCTTTGTAGCTGACAAAGTTATGTGGGTGTTGACAGCTCCAATCCTTTGGACTTTATTAGGATCAGTGAATTACTATCTCTATTTATTGAAAGAAAATAATTTCCTATGAAGGGACTTTAAGGTAGGAGAGTGAAGGACCAGGCTAAGTGAGTGAAAGGGAGAAAGAAAAAGCACTACTCAAAGGGAGGAAGTGGCAAATTCAGATTTTTTTTCTTTTCTGTTCACCTAAATCACAATTGTCTACCTTTCTTTAATTTCACACAAAAAGCTGTAAGCCAATGACCTCAGACAAAAGTAGAATCAGGAACAGAAGATAAAAAGAGGCTTGGGGATCAGGAAAAACTTTCCAACAATAAGAGGTGTCTAGAAGGGAAATAAGGTACCCTAAAAGGTAATGGAGGTTCCAGGCAGAGGCTGGATGACCATTTGTCAGATTCATCATTGTAGGGATTCTTTTTTGGGGTATGAGGGGGAATATATGGCTATTGAAGTCCCTTCAAAACTCAAAATTTCTCTGAGCTTGTGATTGCTGAAAGTAATTGTGAGAGAACTTCTCCAAATGCTTGAGTAAAGTAGAATAAGAAACCAGTCTCCAGCAAAGTAAGCAGGATGATTTTTTTTAAAGCAGATACGGAGATGCTTAATTATTTACTGTATTATAGTATTAGACATAACGCTTGAAAGCTTCAATAAATAAGCATAATGGGCTCCCTTTAAAAATGTATTGGTTGACAATTTATTTACGTATGTATATGAACATTAGGTTATACTATAGCTTATCTGTCTTCTCTTAAAGGAAAAAGTACTTGATGGGAGACCTTAATTAGAGCAGGCAGCTAAAAGTATTCCTTTCTCTTTGCTCCACCAAATGCAGACCTTTTTTTTTTCCCTCACCCATTGTATGGTCTGTATTTTCTATAATTATGCTGGCCATATAGCTATTTCTTACTTGTAAAATAGTTGATGTTGGGAGACTGTTTTTTAAGGGCCAGAAAAAATGAAAATGAGAATTAACAGCGTAAAGATATAAAATAGAATTGCTACTCTGTGGTTGTGAGGGAGTGCAGACTAGGCAATGGTGGCTTTGATCTGTTTTTACTCTGTTAGGGAAAAGGCTCTGACCTGTGCTAAATATATGGCTTGCAGCTCTTTTATAATTAATGATTTAGAGCCATCTTTGGCATGGTTGTTTATAGTTTGAAAGTCTTCTTTTAAGAACTGTTTATATACAACTTTGACCATTTACCCATAGAGGAATGGCACTTGGTTTTATATATTTTCAGATGCTTATGTATCTTGGCTATTGGGATCTTATCAGAAGTATTTGATACAATGATTTTTCCCTCCCCAAACTGACAGCTTTCCTTCTTATCTCAGTTGCATTGATTTTGTTCATGCAAAAACTTTTCAATTTCATGTAATTGAAATTATCTATTTTATCTTTTGTGATTGCCTCTGTGACTAATTGTCAAGAATTATTTTCCTAGCCAGAATTGTAAAAGGTCTGATTTCCTTCTGATTTTTATTTTAAGGTTGATATCTTAAATTCAGGTTATGTGTTTATTTCTAACTTATGATACATAATTTAAAGTGTCCTAAATCTAATTTCTGCCAAACTGCTTTCCAGCATTTCTATATTTCCCCTCTCTCTTCTCCCTTTCACTTCCCTAGACCCTAGTCCTCTACTCTCCCATCTTCAAGTCCCTTCATGTGAAGCTATTTTCTTTTGATAGAGAGAGAGCAGTTCACTAATCCCAACAAAGGTGAAAGTTTCTCTTTAAAAAGGTCAAATCAGAAAAATTTTTATGGCAATGCTCAACCATAATTGCTCTGAAATGCTACTTTAAGCACAAAGCACATGAGTGATCTAATTGAGCAACAAATCCAAGGTCTGCTACAAGATGCTAGGAATTTGATTCAATTCAATTTGATTAAATAGCCATTCATTAAATGCCCAATAGAGAGACAGTTTGCTGTAATGAACCCCACTGGCCCTGGCATCCATTGTTTCAAGGGAAAATCCAAGAAACCTGAGTCCAAATTCCACTATCTAGAAACATCAAAAGTTATAGGATCATTGATTTAAAGCTATAAGG
This sequence comes from Myrmecobius fasciatus, assembly GCA_023553655.1. Classification (NCBI taxonomy): domain Eukaryota; kingdom Metazoa; phylum Chordata; class Mammalia; order Dasyuromorphia; family Myrmecobiidae; genus Myrmecobius; species Myrmecobius fasciatus. The sequence continues at coordinate 474,016 of JAJPUD010000843.1, read as the reverse complement.
GACCTTAAATATTATCTAATTAAGCCCCCTCATTTTTCAAATGAGAAAAATTAGGCCAGAATAAATTAAATTACCTCTGTGATCAATCAGGTAATAAGTGGTAGATGTGAATTTGAGCCAAGCTACTCTCATTCACGGGAGTCAGAACTCTCCTCTCCACCCCTCTCCCATCTTTTTTTGCTGACCCTCAGTTTGCCTCCTCTATAAAGTGGGGGTGTAAATAGCACCTTACTTCTAGAATGTAAAGACTGAAGGAAATAATATCTGCAATGTACTTTAGAAACCTTAAAATAATTTATTGTAATCTCTGTCCTCAAGGAGCTGACAATGATGAGGGAAGAGAGGAATATTATTCATAAAGACACTTGGCTAGATAATGCTTTGAGAGCTAGTGAGTTACATGGAGGAAAGGGGAATAAGCATTGTTATAGCACCGATTAAGTACCGTGCACTATCTTATCTCTTTTGATCCTCACAAAAACCCTGGAAGTAGGTAGGTGCTATTATTATCCCCATTTTGCAGTTGAGAAAAATGAGACAAATAAACAGAAATTAAATTACTCGTTTGGGATCACATGGCTAGTCAGTACCTGGAACTGGATTTGAACTCATGGTCTTCTTGACTCTAGGTCAAGGCGCTCTCTTGTATCATACAGTTGCTTCCTATAAAATATTACCCATGGATCCTACCTCACTGATTTTTTTTATAAATGTCAAATGAAAACATGAATATAAAGTGTTTTAAGAAAATGAATCTGGCCATCATTAGCTGAATTAGTTGTTACCTTTATAGGATGACATGAGAAAGGAAGGTTTATATATAAATATATACACTATATTAACTTCTATTTACAATGGTGTTTTCCTGACAACAACGTTGTGAGGCAGGCAGTATAAGTATTAACATCCTCCTTTCACAGACTGGGATCCAGACTGGGTCACAACACATTGGAGATGGTATTTAAACTCAGTTTTCCAACTGCAAGTCTAATATTCTTTCAATCCTACCAAGAGTTTGCTCCCAATTAATAAGCATTTATTGAACACCTAACGTATACCAGGTACTATGGCAGGCACTTGAGACCCAAATACAATGAATGAAATGATCCTTACTTGCAAGTTTTACATTTGAATGGGGGACATATATGAGCATGTACAGAAAAGAAGTATGAAACAGAAGTTAAACAGGGTATTAGCAATTGAGAGGATCAAGAAATTTATCAAATAGAGCTGCATCTTGAAGGACAAGAGGGGAGGTCAGCCATTCCAAAAATAGGGTATAGTCAGTATAAATATTTGGAGACAAAAGATAGTGTTCTGTGGGAGGAACAGAGAGGAGGTCAGTTTAAATGGATCAAAAAGCATATGGAAGGGAGAGTGATTGATATATAGATAGATATAGATATATGATAGGATGTATACATATATATTTGTATATATACATATATATACATATATTATATTTGTATATATACATATATATATGCATATATATATGTAAAAGATAGTTGGGGAGGGTTTTAAAAGCCAAACATGAGTTTGTATTTTTTTTTCTAGAGACAATAGGGGGTCACTGGAGTTCATTGAGCAGAGGAGTGACAGGGTCAGATCTGAGCTTAAGGAAAATCACTGGCAGTTACATGGAGGAGGGATTGGAATCAGGGCAAGGAAGCCAATTAGGAGGTGATTGCAATAATCTAGGCAAGAGGTAATGAAGATCTGACCTAAGCTGTGTGAGTAGAAATAAAGGGGCAGATGGACAAGATGCTATAGAGATAGGAATGGAAAAATTTAACAACTGACTGATTATATGGATTTAAAGACAGTGGAAGGATCTAAGATGATACCAAAGCTACTAACCTGAGAGGCTGGAAAAAGTTGGTACCTTCAAGAGAAATAGGGAAATTTGGAAGATGGATAGGTTAGGGGTAGAGGGGTATGAAGGTATTAAGTTCTGTTTTGAACAGGTTGATCTTGGGTTGTCCCCTGAACATCCAATTTGAAATGTCCAACAGGCATCTGATGATGTGGAAGTAAAACTAAGGAAAGAAATTGAGGTGGTAGATCTGTGAGTTGCTGGCATAGAAATGTTAATTAAACCAATGGAAGCTGATAGATAAGATCACCAAGAAAGAAGGAGGTCAAAGACCTGGCTTGGAAGAACACTTCCAATTAGGGGGAGTAAACTTGATAACAATTCAGCAAAAAAGACTGAAGAGGAATGAAAAGACAGGTAGGAAGAGAAACAGGAAAGAGTAGAACCAAGAAAGAATATACAGGAGTGCCATATGCCACAGAGGTCAGGAAGTAGGAGGGCTGAGAAAAGACCATCAGATTTGGCAAATAAAGGATCATTGGTGATTTGAGAGAAGGCATTTTCAGTCTAATGGGGACATCATCCATGATATTCTATTGATGAGTAAGGAGTGGAAGCATCCGAAGTACGTAACTTTTTTTTTTAAAGAGTTTGGCTGAATGTATTAGATTACCTGTCGTCTAGGGGTGGGGGGTGGGGGGAAGGAGGGGAAAGGCTTGGGGAAAAAAGTTTTTGCAAAGGTCAATGTAGAAAAGTCACTCATGTGTTTTGTAAATAAAAAGCTTTTAATAAAAAAAATAAAGAGTTTGGCTGAGAAAAGGAGAACTAGAGGATGATAATTTGATGGGATGGTAAGGTTTAGTGAAATATTTTTTGGTTTTGTTTTTAAAGCATGGAAAGACTGGATTGTTTAAAGGAGTAAGGAAGGAATAAAACCCAGCAAAGAAAAGCTGCTGTGTAGGTACACGGCTTGACGCTCTAATGTAACCTGGTAGTCAGGCTAAGATCAGTGTGATTAATTGCTTTCAACATGATGTAACTGCCTATGGGCTTGTAGCCTATGTTACACAGTCAATTAACTACAAGACATAATCATTGGTGATGCTATTTATTGCTGGCTATAGCCAAGTCATCTAAAAAGTGAGGCACAGAAAAGGCAGGGAGATACATCATACTCTGTCCCTCAGGGCAGAAAAAACAGAATTATTATGGGGACCGCCAGTTCTCACTTTGTCCCTATGCCAAGATGGTATATGGGACTAATGGCCCTTCATTTCAGAGGGGTTAGAAGGACTCCAAGCTTTCACAATTCATATTCCCTATTTGTTCTTTCAAGATCAACTCAACAAATTCAGTTCAACAAAAAAATTATATCATTATCACTACCATCATCATTATTACAGCTAGCATTTCTATAGCACTGAAAGAGTTGCCGAACATTTACAAATATTTCATTTTACCCTGAAAGGGAGATGCTATTGTTATCCCTATTTAAAGATATAGAAACTGAGGCAGACAGAGGTTAAGTTGAAAAGCACCTAAAGCCATATTTAAACTCCTTTTTCCTGATTTGTAGTCCAGTGTGCCGCTAAGAGTTTACTATGCAAGGGACACTGAAAGCCAGACCCTAGTCTTATTGAAAAGTCTGGTTCTCTTCCCTCCATGAACTTACAATCATGCTGGAAAGATGAGCCATGAAGTAGTACAAAGAAGTTCTGGAAATTTTTTGGATACACCATCTATTCAAAACCATTATTTCATTGGAGGTTACCCAATCAGGTGCACAAATAAATGTGATATCGTAGGAAGGTAAGATTTGCAACAAAGGGCAAGTTGAACAAGAAAGGGTTAAATTAACAACAGACTCGTCTCTACTCCTGTCTTGCCTCATTTCTGAATTTTTTTTTTGCTAGGGAACCTAAAGTATTTTGAGTCAATGATTTATCTGACTTTTCTCGCCTCAGTGCCTAAAAGTACTGTATTTCAGCTTGGGAGGGCTGGCAGCGAGTCTTTTAGGATTAAGTAAGGAGGAACACCCACTGTTGAGGCTTCTTCTGAGAGTGCTGGAACCCTCCAAGGCAGATGCTTAATTTCTCTAGCATTGCTCTTAGATAGGCATAACTCCCCATGATCTATTTTCTTCTTCTGACTCTGATATTTTTTTATAATTTATCCTGCCTCTTGTCAAATAACTCAAGAGTATCTCCCAATAATTTTTAAAAAATTCCTGTGCAGGAAGCATTCATCACTCAGCATCTAGGTGACATCCAAAGAATTAGCTTCTGAAAATGTAGGTGTTTTTTTTTTTTTTTTTTTTTTTTTTT